>CAUYWW010000048.1:0-434000 GCA_963576845.1 Megachile leachella | reverse complement strand
CAGTTACTATCGCTAGAATTGTAATAATTATACTTATTACTTATATTATTATCAATATAACATGCATTATTACCCATATTATGCAGTTATTATCGATAGAACTGTAATAAATCTACTTAGTGCTTATATTATTATCAATATAACATGCATTATTACCCATATAATGGAGTTATTATCGCTAGAACTGTAATAATTATACTCATTACTTATATTATTATCAATATAACATGCATTATTACCCATATAATGGAGTTATTATCGCTAGAACTGTAATAATTATACTCATTACTTATATTATTATCAATATAACATGCATTATTACCCATATAATGGAGTTAATATCGCTAGAACTGTAATAATTATACTTATTGCTTATATTATTATCAATATAACATGCATTATTACCCATATTATGCAGTCATTATCGATAGAACTGTAATAAATATACTTACTACTTTAGTTATCATCAATATAACATGCATTATTACCCATATTATGCAGTTATTATCGATAGAACTATAATAAATATACTCATTACCTTTATTATTATCAATATAACATGCATTATTACCCATTTAATGCAGTTATTATCGGTAGAACTGTAATAATTGTACTTATTACTTACATTATTATCAATATAACATGCATTATTACCCATATAATGGTGTTATTATCGCTAGAACTGTAATAATTATACTTATTACTTATATTATTATCAATATAACATGCATTATTACCCATATAATGCAGTTATTATCGACAGAAGTAAAATAAATATACTTATTACTCCCGATATTATCAATATAACATCCATTAGTACCCATATTATGAAGTTATTATCGATAGAACTGTATTAAATATACTTTTTACTTTTATTATTATCAATATAACATGCATTGTTACGCATATTATGAAGTTATAATCGCTAGAACTATAATAAATATACTTATTACTTATATTATTGTCAATATAACATGCACTATTACCCATATAATGCAGTTATTATTGACAGAAGTATAATAAATATACTTATTACTTTTATTATTATCAATATAACAGGCACTCTTAGCCATATTTTACTAGTATTATCGCTAGAACTATAATAATTATGCTTATTACTCCCGATATTATCAATATAACATCCATTGTTACCCATATAATGCAGTTCTTATCGCTGGAACTGTAATAATTATACTTGTTACTCCCGATATTATCAATATAACATGCATTATTACGCATATAATGCAGTTATTATCGCTAGAACTGTAATAATTATACTCATTACTTATATTATTATCAATATAACATGCATTATTACCCATATAATGGAGTTATTGTCGCTAGAACTGTAATAATTATGCTTATTACTTATATTATTATCAATATAACATGCATTATTACCCATATTATGCAGTTATTATCGATAGAACTGTAATAAATATACTTACTACTTTAATTATCATCAATATAACATGCATTATTACCCATATTATGCAGTTATTATCGATAGAACTATAATAAATATACTCATTACTTTTATTATTATCAATATAACATGCATTATTACCCATATAATGCAGTTATTATCGGTAGAACTGTAATAATTGTACTTATTACTTACATTATTATCAATATAACATGCATTATTACCCATATAATGGTGTTATTATCGCTAGAACTGTAATAATTATACTTATTACTTATATTATTATCAATATAACATGCATTATTACCCATATAATGCAGTTATTATCGACAGAAGTAAAATAAATATACTTATTACTCCCGATATTATCAATATAACATCCATTAGTACCCATATTATGAAGTTATTATCGATAGAACTGTATTAAATATACTTTTTACTTTTATTATTATCAATATAACATGCATTGTTACGCATATTATGAAGTTATAATCGCTAGAACTATAATAAATATACTTATTACTTATATTATTATCAATATAACATGCATTATTACCCATATTATGCAGTTATTATCGATAGAACTGTAATAAATATACTTACTACTTTAATTATCATCAATATAACATGCATTATTACGCATACAATGCAGTTATTATCGCTAGAACTGTAATAATTATACTTATTACTTACATTATTATCAATATAACATGCATTATCACCCATATAATGCAGTTATTATCGACAGAAGTATAAGAAATATACTTATTACTTTTATTATTATCAATATAACATGCACTATTACCCATATTTTACTATTATTATCGCTAGAACTATAATAATTATACTTATTACTCCCGATATTATCAATATAACATGCATTATTACCCATATAATGCAGTTACTATCGCTAGAATTGTAATAATTATACTTATTACTTATATTATTATCAATATAACATGCATTATTACGCATATTATGCAGTTATTATCGATAGAACTATAATAAATATACATATTACTTTTATTATTATCAATATACCATGCATTATTACCCATATAATGCAGTTATTATCGCTAGAACTGTAATAATTATACTTATTACTTATATTATTAGCAATATAACGTGCATTATTACCGATATAATGCAGTTATTATCGCCAGAACTGTAATAATTATACTTATTACTTATATTATTATCAATATAACATGCATTATTACCCATATTATGCAGTTATTATCGATAGAACTGTAACAAATATACTTATTACTTTTCTTATTATCAATATGACATGCATTATTAGCCATATTTTACTATTATTATCGTTAGAACTATAATAATTATACTTATTACTCCCGATATTATCAATATAACATGCATTATTACGCATACAATGCAGTTATTATCGCTAGAACTGTAATAATTATACTTATTACTTACATTATTATCAATATAACATGCATTATCACCCATATAATGCAGTTATTATCGACAGAAGTATAATAAATATACTTATTGCTTTTATTATTATCAATATAACATGCACTATTAGCCACATTTTACTATTATTATCGCTATAAATATAATAATTATACTTATTACTCAAGATATTATCAATATAACATGCATTATTACCCATATAATGCAGTTACGACCGCTAGAATTGTAATAATTATACTTAATACTTATATTATTATCAATATAACATGCATTATTACCTATATAATGGAGCTATTATAGCTAGAACTGTAATAATTATACTTATTACTTACATTATTATCAATATAACATGCATTATCACGCATATAATGCAGTTATTATCGACAGAAGTATAATAAATATACTTATTACTTTTATTATTATCAATATAACATGCACTATTAGCCATATTTTACTATTATTATCGCTAGAACTATAATAACTATTCTTATTACTCCCGATATTATCAATATAACATGCATTATTACCCATATAATGCAGTTACTATCGCTAGAATTGTAATAATTATACTTATTACTTATATTATTATCAATATAACATGCATTATTACCCATATTATGCAGTTATTATCGATAGAACTGTAATAAATCTACTTAGTGCTTATATTATTATCAATATAACATGCATTATTACCCATATAATGGAGTTATTATCGCTAGAACTGTAATAATTATACTCATTACTTATATTATTATCAATATAACATGCATTATTACCCATATAATGGAGTTATTATCGCTAGAACTGTAATAATTATACTCATTACTTATATTATTATCAATATAACATGCATTATTACCCATATAATGGAGTTAATATCGCTAGAACTGTAATAATTATACTTATTGCTTATATTATTATCAATATAACATGCATTATTACCCATATTATGCAGTCATTATCGATAGAACTGTAATAAATATACTTACTACTTTAGTTATCATCAATATAACATGCATTATTACCCATATTATGCAGTTATAATCGATAGAACTATAATAAATATACTCATTACCTTTATTATTATCAATATAACATGCATTATTACCCATATAATGCAGTTATTATCGGTAGAACTGTAATAATTGTACTTATTACTTACATTATTATCAATATAACATGCATTATTACCCATATAATGGTGTTATTATCGCTAGAACTGTAATAATTATACTTATTACTTATATTATTATCAATATAACATGCATTATTACCCATATAATGCAGTTATTATCGACAGAAGTAAAATAAATATACTTATTACTCCCGATATTATCAATATAACATCCATTAGTACCCATATTATGAAGTTATTATCGATAGAACTGTATTAAATATACTTTTTACTTTTATTATTATCAATATAACATGCATTGTTACGCATATTATGAAGTTATAATCGCTAGAACTATAATAAATATACTTATTACTTATATTATTGTCAATATAACATGCATTATTACCCATATTATGCAGTTATTATCGATAGAACTATAATAAATATACTTATTACTTTTATTATTATCAATGTAACATGCACTATTACCCATATAATGCAGTTATTATTGACAGAAGTATAATAAATATATTTATTACTTTTATTATTATCAATATAACAGGCACTCTTAGCCATATTTTACTAGTATTATCGCTAGAACTATAATAATTATGCTTATTACTCCCGATATTATCAATATAACATCCATTGTTACCCATATAATGCAGTTCTTATCGCTGGAACTGTAATAATTATACTTGTTACTCCCGATATTATCAATATAACATGCATTATTACGCATATAATGCAGTTATTATCGCTAGAACTGTAATAATTATACTCATTACTTATATTATTATCAATATAACATGCATTATTACCCATATAATGGAGTTATTGTCGCTAGAACTGTAATAATTATGCTTATTACTTATATTATTATCAATATAACATGCATTATTACCCATATTATGCAGTTATTATCGATAGAACTGTAATAAATATACTTACTACTTTAATTATCATCAATATAACATGCATTATTACCCATATTATGCAGTTATTATCGATAGAACTATAATAAATATACTCATTACTTTTATTATTATCAATATAACATGCATTATTACCCATATAATGCAGTTATTATCGGTAGAACTGTAATAATTGTACTTATTACTTACATTATTATCAATATAACATGCATTATTACCCATATAATGGTGTTATTATCGCTAGAACTGTAATAATTATACTTATTACTTATATTATTATCAATATAACATGCATTATTACCCATATAATGCAGTTATTATCGACAGAAGTAAAATAAATATACTTATTACTCCCGATATTATCAATATAACATCCATTAGTACCCATATTATGAAGTTATTATCGATAGAACTGTATTAAATATACTTTTTACTTTTATTATTATCAATATAACATGCATTGTTACGCATATTATGAAGTTATAATCGCTAGAACTATAATAAATATACTTATTACTTATATTATTATCAATATAACATGCATTATTACCCATATTATGCAGTTATTATCGATAGAACTGTAATAAATATACTTACTACTTTAATTATCATCAATATAACATGCATTATTACGCATACAATGCAGTTATTATCGCTAGAACTGTAATAATTATACTTATTACTTACATTATTATCAATATAACATGCATTATCACCCATATAATGCAGTTATTATCGACAGAAGTATAAGAAATATACTTATTACTTTTATTATTATCAATATAACATGCACTATTACCCATATTTTACTATTATTATCGCTAGAACTATAATAATTATACTTATTACTCCCGATATTATCAATATAACATGCATTATTACCCATATAATGCAGTTACTATCGCTAGAATTGTAATAATTATACTTATTACTTATATTATTATCAATATAACATGCATTATTACGCATATTATGCAGTTATTATCGATAGAACTATAATAAATATACATATTACTTTTATTATTATCAATATACCATGCATTATTACCCATATAATGCAGTTATTATCGCTAGAACTGTAATAATTATACTTATTACTTATATTATTAGCAATATAACGTGCATTATTACCGATATAATGCAGTTATTATCGCCAGAACTGTAATAATTATACTTATTACTTATATTATTATCAATATAACATGCATTATTACCCATATTATGCAGTTATTATCGATAGAACTGTAACAAATATACTTATTACTTTTATTATTATCAATATGACATGCATTATTAGCCATATTTTACTATTATTATCGTTAGAACTATAATAATTATACTTATTACTCCCGATATTATCAATATAACATGCATTATTACGCATACAATGCAGTTATTATCGCTAGAACTGTAATAATTATACTTATTACTTACATTATTATCAATATAACATGCATTATCACCCATATAATGCAGTTATTATCGACAGAAGTATAATAAATATACTTATTGCTTTTATTATTATCAATGTAACATGCACTATTAGCCACATTTTACTATTATTATCGCTATAACTATAATAATTATACTTATTACTCCCGATATTATCAATATAACATGCATTATTACCCATATAATGCAGTTACGACCGCTAGAATTGTAATAATTATACTTAATACTTATATTATTATCAATATAACATGCATTATTACCTACATAATGGAGCTATGATAGCTAGAACTGTAATAATTATACTTATTACTTACATCATTATCAATATAACATGCATTATCACGCATATAATGCAGTTATTATCGACAGAAGTATAATAAATATACTTATTACTTTTATTATTATCAATATAACATGCACTATTAGCCATATTTTACTATTATTATCGCTAGAACTATAATAACTATTCTTATTACTCCCGATATTATCAATATAACATGCATTATTACCCATATAATGCAGTTACTATCGCTAGAATTGTAATAATTATACTTATTACTTATATTATTATCAATATAACATGCATTATTACCCATATTATGCAGTTATTATCGATAGAACTGTAATAAATATACTTAGTGCTTATATTATTATCAATATAACATGCATTATTACCCATATAATGCAGTTATTATCGCCAGAACTGTAATAATTATACTTATTACTTATATTATTATCAATATAACATGCATTATTACCCATATTATGCAGTTATTATCGATAGAACTGTAACAAATATACTTATTACTTTTATTATTATCAATATGACATGCATTATTAGCCATATTTTACTATTATTATCGTTAGAACTATAATAATTATACTTATTACTCCCGATATTATCAATATAACATGCATTATTACGCATACAATGCAGTTATTATCGCTAGAACTGTAATAATTATACTTATTACTTACATTATTATCAATATAACATGCATTATCACCCATATAATGCAGTTATTATCGACAGAAGTATAATAAATATACTTATTGCTTTTATTATTATCAATGTAACATGCACTATTAGCCACATTTTACTATTATTATCGCTATAACTATAATAATTATACTTATTACTCCCGATATTATCAATATAACATGCATTATTACCCATATAATGCAGTTACGACCGCTAGAATTGTAATAATTATACTTAATACTTATATTATTATCAATATAACATCCATTATTACCTACATAATGGAGCTATTATAGCTAGAACTGTAATAATTATACTTATTACTTACATCATTATCAATATAACATGCATTATCACGCATATAATGCAGTTATTATCGACAGAAGTATAATAAATATACTTATTACTTTTATTATTATCAATATAACATGCACTATTAGCCATATTTTACTATTATTATCGCTAGAACTATAATAACTATTCTTATTACTCCCGATATTATCAATATAACATGCATTATTACCCATATTATGCAGTTATTATCGATAGAACTGTAATAAATATACTTAGTGCTTATATTATTATCAATATAACATGCATTATTACCCATATAATGGAGTTATTATCGCTAGAACTGTAATAATTATACTCATTACTTATATTATTATCAATATAACATGCATTATTACCCATATAATGGAGTTATTATCGCTAGAACTGTAATAATTATACTCATTACTTATATTATTATCAATATAACATGCATTATTACCCATATAATGGAGTTAATATCGCTAGAACTGTAGTAATTATACTTATTACTTATATTATTATCAATATAACATGCATTATTACCCATATTATGCAGTTATTATCGATAGAACTGTAATAAATATACTTACTACTTTAGTTATCATCAATATAACATGCATTATTACCCATATTATGCAGTTATTATCGATAGAACTATAATAAATATACTCATTACTTTTATTATTATCAATATAACATGCATTATTACCCATATAATGCAGTTATTATCGGTAGAACTGTAATAATTGTACTTATTACTTACATTATTATCAATATAACATGCATTATTACCCATATAATGGTGTTATTATCGCTAGAACTGTAATAATTATACTTATTACTTATATTATTATCAATATAACATGCATTATTACCCATATAATGCAGTTATTATCGGCAGAAGTAAAATAAATATACTTATTACTCCCGATATTATCAATATAACATCCATTAGTACCCATATTATGAAGTTATTATCGATAGAACTGTATTAAATATACTTTTTACTTTTATTATTATCAATATAACATGCATTGTTACGCATATTATGAAGTTATAATCGCTAGAACTATAATAAATATACTTATTACTTATATTATTGTCAATATAACATGCATTATTACCCATATTATGCAGTTATTATCGATAGAACTATAATAAATATACTTATTACTTTTATTATTATCAATGTAACATGCACTATTACCCATATAATGCAGTTATTATTGACAGAAGTATAATAAATATATTTATTACTTTTATTATTATCAATATAACAGGCACTCTTAGCCATATTTTACTAGTATTATCGCTAGAACTATAATAATTATGCTTATTACTCCCGATATTATCAATATAACATCCATTGTTACCCATATAATGCAGTTCTTATCGCTGGAACTGTAATAATTATACTTGTTACTCCCGATATTATCAATATAACATGCATTATTACGCATATAATGCAGTTATTATCGCTAGAACTGTAATAATTATACTTATTACTTATATTATTATCAATATAACATGCATTATTACCCATATAATGCAGTTATTATAGCTAGAACTATAATAAATATACGTATTACTTTTATTATCATCAATATAACATGCATTATTACCCATATTATGCAGTTATTATCGATAGAACTATAATAAATATACTTATTACTTTTATTATTATCAATATAACATGCATTATTACCCATATAATGCAGTTATTATCGCTAGAACTATAATAAATATACTTATTACTTATATTATTGTCAATATAACATGCATTATTACCCATATTATGCAGTTATTATCGATAGAACTATAATAAATATACTTATTACTTTTATTATTATCAATGTAACATGCACTATTACCCATATAATGCAGTTATTATTGACAGAAGTATAATAAATATATTTATTACTTTTATTATTATCAATATAACAGGCACTCTTAGCCATATTTTACTAGTATTATCGCTAGAACTATAATAATTATGCTTATTACTCCCGATATTATCAATATAACATCCATTGTTACCCATATAATGCAGTTCTTATCGCTGGAACTGTAATAATTATACTTGTTACTCCCGATATTATCAATATAACATGCATTATTACGCATATAATGCAGTTATTATCGCTAGAACTGTAATAATTATACTCATTACTTATATTATTATCAATATAACATGCATTATTACCCATATAATGGAGTTATTGTCGCTAGAACTGTAATAATTATGCTTATTACTTATATTATTATCAATATAACATGCATTATTACCCATATTATGCAGTTATTATCGATAGAACTGTAATAAATATACTTACTACTTTAATTATCATCAATATAACATGCATTATTACCCATATTATGCAGTTATTATCGATAGAACTATAATAAATATACTCATTACTTTTATTATTATCAATATAACATGCATTATTACCCATATAATGCAGTTATTATCGGTAGAACTGTAATAATTGTACTTATTACTTACATTATTATCAATATAACATGCATTATTACCCATATAATGCAGTTATTATCGACAGAAGTAAAATAAATATACTTATTACTCCCGATATTATCAATATAACATCCATTAGTACCCATATTATGAAGTTATTATCGATAGAACTGTATTAAATATACTTTTTACTTTTATTATTATCAATATAACATGCATTGTTACGCATATTATGAAGTTATAATCGCTAGAACTATAATAAATATACTTATTACTTATATTATTATCAATATAACATGCATTATTACCCATATTATGCAGTTATTATCGATAGAACTGTAATAAATATACTTACTACTTTAATTATCATCAATATAACATGCATTATTACCCATATAATACAGTTATTATCGACAGAAGTATAAGAAATATACCTATTACTTTTATTATTATCAATATAACATGCACTATTACCCATATTTTACTATTATTATCGCTAGAACTATAATAATTATACTTATTACTCCCGATATTATCAATATAACATGCATTATTACCCATATAATGCAGTTATTATCGCTAGGACTGTAATAATTATACTTATTACTTATATTATTAGCAATATAACGTGCATTATTACCGATATAATGCAGTTATTATCGCCAGAACTGTAATAATTATACTTATTACTTATATTATTATCAATATAACATGCATTATTACCCATATTATGCAGTTATTATCGATAGAACTGTAACAAATATACTTATTACTTTTCTTATTATCAATATGACATGCATTATTAGCCATATTTTACTATTATTATCGTTAGAACTATAATAATTATACTTATTACTCCCGATATTATCAATATAACATGCATTATTACGCATACAATGCAGTTATTATCGCTAGAACTGTAATAATTATACTTATTACTTACATTATTATCAATATAACATGCATTATCACCCATATAATGCAGTTATTATCGACAGAAGTATAATAAATATACTTATTGCTTTTATTATTATCAATATAACATGCACTATTAGCCACATTTTACTATTATTATCGCTATAAATATAATAATTATACTTATTACTCAAGATATTATCAATATAACATGCATTATTACCCATATAATGCAGTTACGACCGCTAGAATTGTAATAATTATACTTAATACTTATATTATTATCAATATAACATGCATTATTACCTATATAATGGAGCTATTATAGCTAGAACTGTAATAATTATACTTATTACTTACATTATTATCAATATAACATGCATTATCACGCATATAATGCAGTTATTATCGACAGAAGTATAATAAATATACTTATTACTTTTATTATTATCAATATAACATGCACTATTAGCCATATTTTACTATTATTATCGCTAGAACTATAATAACTATTCTTATTACTCCCGATATTATCAATATAACATGCATTATTACCCATATAATGCAGTTACTATCGCTAGAATTGTAATAATTATACTTATTACTTATATTATTATCAATATAACATGCATTATTACCCATATTATGCAGTTATTATCGATAGAACTGTAATAAATCTACTTAGTGCTTATATTATTATCAATATAACATGCATTATTACCCATATAATGGAGTTATTATCGCTAGAACTGTAATAATTATACTCATTACTTATATTATTATCAATATAACATGCATTATTACCCATATAATGGAGTTATTATCGCTAGAACTGTAATAATTATACTCATTACTTATATTATTATCAATATAACATGCATTATTACCCATATAATGGAGTTAATATCGCTAGAACTGTAATAATTATACATATTGCTTATATTATTATCAATATAACATGCATTATTACCCATATTATGCAGTCATTATCGATAGAACTGTAATAAATATACTTACTACTTTAGTTATCATCAATATAACATGCATTATTACCCATATTATGCAGTTATTATCGATAGAACTATAATAAATATACTCATTACTTTTATTATTATCAATATAACATGCATTATTACCCATATAATGCAGTTATTATCGGTAGAACTGTAATAATTGTACTTATTACTTACATTATTATCAATATAACATGCATTATTACCCATATAATGGTGTTATTATCGCTAGAACTGTAATAATTATACTTATTACTTATATTATTATCAATATAACATGCATTATTACCCATATAATGCAGTTATTATCGACAGAAGTAAAATAAATATACTTATTACTCCCGATATTATCAATATAACATCCATTAGTACCCATATTATGAAGTTATTATCGATAGAACTGTATTAAATATACTTTTTACTTTTATTATTATCAATATAACATGCATTGTTACGCATATTATGAAGTTATAATCGCTAGAACTATAATAAATATACTTATTACTTATATTATTGTCAATATAACATGCATTATTACCCATATTATGCAGTTATTATCGATAGAACTATAATAAATATACTTATTACTTTTATTATTATCAATGTAACATGCACTATTACCCATATAATGCAGTTATTATTGACAGAAGTATAATAAATATATTTATTACTTTTATTATTATCAATATAACAGGCACTCTTAGCCATATTTTACTAGTATTATCGCTAGAACTATAATAATTATGCTTATTACTCCCGATATTATCAATATAACATCCATTGTTACCCATATAATGCAGTTCTTATCGCTGGAACTGTAATAATTATACTTGTTACTCCCGATATTATCAATATAACATGCATTATTACGCATATAATGCAGTTATTATCGCTAGAACTGTAATAATTATACTTATTACTTACATTATTATCAATATAACATGCATTATCACCCATATAATGCAGTTATTATCGACAGAAGTATAATAAATATACTTATTGCTTTTATTATTATCAATATAACATGCACTATTAGCCACATTTTACTATTATTATCGCTATAAATATAATAATTATACTTATTACTCAAGATATTATCAATATAACATGCATTATTACCCATATAATGCAGTTACGACCGCTAGAATTGTAATAATTATACTTAATACTTATATTATTATCAATATAACATGCATTATTACCTATATAATGGAGCTATTATAGCTAGAACTGTAATAATTATACTTATTACTTACATTATTATCAATATAACATGCATTATCACGCATATAATGCAGTTATTATCGACAGAAGTATAATAAATATACTTATTACTTTTATTATTATCAATATAACATGCACTATTAGCCATATTTTACTATTATTATCGCTAGAACTATAATAACTATTCTTATTACTCCCGATATTATCAATATAACATGCATTATTACCCATATAATGCAGTTACTATCGCTAGAATTGTAATAATTATACTTATTACTTATATTATTATCAATATAACATGCATTATTACCCATATTATGCAGTTATTATCGATAGAACTGTAATAAATCTACTTAGTGCTTATATTATTATCAATATAACATGCATTATTACCCATATAATGGAGTTATTATCGCTAGAACTGTAATAATTATACTCATTACTTATATTATTATCAATATAACATGCATTATTACCCATATAATGGAGTTATTATCGCTAGAACTGTAATAATTATACTCATTACTTATATTATTATCAATATAACATGCATTATTACCCATATAATGGAGTTAATATCGCTAGAACTGTAATAATTATACATATTGCTTATATTATTATCAATATAACATGCATTATTACCCATATTATGCAGTCATTATCGATAGAACTGTAATAAATATACTTACTACTTTAGTTATCATCAATATAACATGCATTATTACCCATATTATGCAGTTATTATCGATAGAACTATAATAAATATACTCATTACTTTTATTATTATCAATATAACATGCATTATTACCCATATAATGCAGTTATTATCGGTAGAACTGTAATAATTGTACTTATTACTTACATTATTATCAATATAACATGCATTATTACCCATATAATGGTGTTATTATCGCTAGAACTGTAATAATTATACTTATTACTTATATTATTATCAATATAACATGCATTATTACCCATATAATGCAGTTATTATCGACAGAAGTAAAATAAATATACTTATTACTCCCGATATTATCAATATAACATCCATTAGTACCCATATTATGAAGTTATTATCGATAGAACTGTATTAAATATACTTTTTACTTTTATTATTATCAATATAACATGCATTGTTACGCATATTATGAAGTTATAATCGCTAGAACTATAATAAATATACTTATTACTTATATTATTGTCAATATAACATGCATTATTACCCATATTATGCAGTTATTATCGATAGAACTATAATAAATATACTTATTACTTTTATTATTATCAATGTAACATGCACTATTACCCATATAATGCAGTTATTATTGACAGAAGTATAATAAATATATTTATTACTTTTATTATTATCAATATAACAGGCACTCTTAGCCATATTTTACTAGTATTATCGCTAGAACTATAATAATTATGCTTATTACTCCCGATATTATCAATATAACATCCATTGTTACCCATATAATGCAGTTCTTATCGCTGGAACTGTAATAATTATACTTGTTACTCCCGATATTATCAATATAACATGCATTATTACGCATATAATGCAGTTATTATCGCTAGAACTGTAATAATTATACTCATTACTTATATTATTATCAATATAACATGCATTATTACCCATATAATGGAGTTATTGTCGCTAGAACTGTAATAATTATGCTTATTACTTATATTATTATCAATATAACATGCATTATTACCCATATTATGCAGTTATTATCGATAGAACTGTAATAAATATACTTACTACTTTAATTATCATCAATATAACATGCATTATTACCCATATTATGCAGTTATTATCGATAGAACTATAATAAATATACTCATTACTTTTATTATTATCAATATAACATGCATTATTACCCATATAATGCAGTTATTATCGGTAGAACTGTAATAATTGTACTTATTACTTACATTATTATCAATATAACATGCATTATTACCCATATAATGGTGTTATTATCGCTAGAACTGTAATAATTATACTTATTACTTATATTATTATCAATATAACATGCATTATTACCCATATAATGCAGTTATTATCGACAGAAGTAAAATAAATATACTTATCACTCCCGATATTATCAATATAACATCCATTAGTACCCATATTATGAAGTTATTATCGATAGAACTGTATTAAATATACTTTTTACTTTTATTATTATCAATATAACATGCATTGTTACGCATATTATGAAGTTATAATCGCTAGAACTATAATAAATATACTTATTACTTATATTATTATCAATATAACATGCATTATTACCCATATTATGCAGTTATTATCGATAGAACTGTAATAAATATACTTACTACTTTAATTATCATCAATATAACATGCATTATTACCCATATAATGCAGTTATTATCGACAGAAGTATAAGAAATATACTTATTACTTTTATTATTATCAATATAACATGCACTATTACCCATATTTTACTATTATTATCGCTAGAACTATAATAATTATACTTATTACTCCCGATATTATCAATATAACATGCATTATTACCCATATAATGCAGTTATTATCGCTAGAACTGTAATAATTATACTTATTACTTATATTATTAGCAATATAACGTGCATTATTACCGATATAATGCAGTTATTATCGCCAGAACTGTAATAATTATACTTATTACTTATATTATTATCAATATAACATGCATTATTACCCATATTATGCAGTTATTATCGATAGAACTGTAACAAATATACTTATTACTTTTATTATTATCAATATGACATGCATTATTAGCCATATTTTACTATTATTATAGTTAGAACTATAATAATTATACTTATTACTCCCGATATTATCAATATAACATGCATTATTACGCATACAATGCAGTTATTATCGCTAGAACTGTAATAATTATACTTATTACTTACATTATTATCAATATAACATGCATTATCACCCATATAATGCAGTTATTATCGACAGAAGTATAATAAATATACTTATTGCTTTTATTATTATCAATATAACATGCACTATTAGCCACATTTTACTATTATTATCGCTATAAATATAATAATTATACTTATTACTCCCGATATTATCAATATAATATGCATTATTACCCATATAATGCAGTTACGACCGCTAGAATTGTAATAATTATACTTAATACTTATATTATTATCAATATAACATGCATTATTACCTATATAATGGAGCTATTATAGCTAGAACTGTAATAATTATACTTATTACTTACATTATTATCAATATAACATGCATTATCACGCATATAATGCAGTTATTATCGACAGAAGTACAATAAATATACTTATTACTTTTATTATTATCAATATAACATGCACTATTAGCCATATTTTACTATTATTATCGCTAGAACTATAATAACTATTCTTATTACTCCCGATATTATCAATATAACATGCATTATTACCCATATAATGCAGTTACTATCGCTAGAATTGTAATAATTATACTTATTACTTATATTATTATCAATATAACATGCATTATTACCCATATTATGCAGTTATTATCGATAGAACTGTAATAAATATACTTAGTGCTTATATTATTATCAATATAACATGCATTATTACCCATATAATGGAGTTATTATCGCTAGAACTGTAATAATTATACTCATTACTTATATTATTATCAATATAACATGCATTATTACCCATATTATGCAGTTATTATCGATAGAACTGTAATAAATATACTTACTACTTTAATTATCATCAATATAACATGCATTATTACCCATATTATGCAGTTATTATCGATAGAACTATAATAAATATACTCATTACTTTTATTATGATCAATATAACATGCATTATTACCCATATAATGCAGTTATTATCGGTAGAACTGTAATAATTGTACTTATTACTTACATTATTATCAATATAACATGCATTATTACCCATATAATGGTGTTATTATCGCTAGAACTGTAATAATTATACTTATTACTTATATTATTATCAATATAACATGCATTATTACCCATATAATGCAGTTATTATCGACAGAAGTAAAATAAATATACTTATCACTCCCGATATTATCAATATAACATCCATTAGTACCCATATTATGAAGTTATTATCGATAGAACTGTATTAAATATACTTTTTACTTTTATTATTATCAATATAACATGCATTGTTACGCATATTATGAAGTTATAATCGCTAGAACTATAATAAATATACTTATTACTTATATTATTATCAATATAACATGCATTATTACCCATATTATGCAGTTATTATCGATAGAACTGTAATAAATATACTTACTACTTTAATTATCATCAATATAACATGCATTATTACCCATATAATGCAGTTATTATCGACAGAAGTATAAGAAATATACTTATTACTTTTATTATTATCAATATAACATGCACTATTACCCATATTTTACTATTATTATCGCTAGAACTATAATAATTATACTTATTACTCCCGATATTATCAATATAACATGCATTATTACCCATATAATGCAGTTATTATCGCTAGAACTGTAATAATTATACTTATTACTTATATTATTAGCAATATAACGTGCATTATTACCGATATAATGCAGTTATTATCGCCAGAACTGTAATAATTATACTTATTACTTATATTATTATCAATATAACATGCATTATTACCCATATTATGCAGTTATTATCGATAGAACTGTAACAAATATACTTATTACTTTTATTATTATCAATATGACATGCATTATTAGCCATATTTTACTATTATTATAGTTAGAACTATAATAATTATACTTATTACTCCCGATATTATCAATATAACATGCATTATTACGCATACAATGCAGTTATTATCGCTAGAACTGTAATAATTATACTTATTACTTACATTATTATCAATATAACATGCATTATCACCCATATAATGCAGTTATTATCGACAGAAGTATAATAAATATACTTATTGCTTTTATTATTATCAATATAACATGCACTATTAGCCACATTTTACTATTATTATCGCTATAAATATAATAATTATACTTATTACTCCCGATATTATCAATATAATATGCATTATTACCCATATAATGCAGTTACGACCGCTAGAATTGTAATAATTATACTTAATACTTATATTATTATCAATATAACATGCATTATTACCTATATAATGGAGCTATTATAGCTAGAACTGTAATAATTATACTTATTACTTACATTATTATCAATATAACATGCATTATCACGCATATAATGCAGTTATTATCGACAGAAGTACAATAAATATACTTATTACTTTTATTATTATCAATATAACATGCACTATTAGCCATATTTTACTATTATTATCGCTAGAACTATAATAACTATTCTTATTACTCCCGATATTATCAATATAACATGCATTATTACCCATATAATGCAGTTACTATCGCTAGAATTGTAATAATTATACTTATTACTTATATTATTATCAATATAACATGCATTATTACCCATATTATGCAGTTATTATCGATAGAACTGTAATAAATATACTTAGTGCTTATATTATTATCAATATAACATGCATTATTACCCATATAATGGAGTTATTATCGCTAGAACTGTAATAATTATACTCATTACTTATATTATTATCAATATAACATGCATTATTACCCATATAATGGAGTTATTATCGCTAGAACTGTAATAATTATACTCATTACTTATATTATTATCAATATAACATGCATTATTACCCATATAATGGAGTTAATATCGCTAGAACTGTAGTAATTATACTTATTACTTATATTATTATCAATATAACATGCATTATTACCCATATTATGCAGTTATTATCGATAGAACTGTAATAAATATACTTACTACTTTAGTTATCATCAATATAACATGCATTATTACCCATATTATGCAGTTATTATCGATAGAACTATAATAAATATACTCATTACTTTTATTATTATCAATATAACATGCATTATTACCCATATTATGCAGTTATTATCGATAGAACTGTAATAAATATACTTACTACTTTAATTATCATCAATATAACATGCATTATTACCCATATTATGCAGTTATTATCGATAGAACTATAATAAATATACTCATTACATTTATTATTATCAATATAACATGCATTATTACCCATATAATGCAGTTATTATCGGTAGAACTGTAATAATTGTACTTATTACTTACATTATTATCAATATAACATGCATTATTACCCATATAATGGTGTTATTATCGCTAGAACTGTAATAATTATACTTATTACTTATATTATTATCAATATAACATGCATTATTACCCATATAATGCAGTTATTATCGACAGAAGTAAAATAAATATACTTATTACTCCCGATATTATCAATATAACATCCATTAGTACCCATATTATGAAGTTATTATCGATAGAACTGTATTAAATATACTTTTTACTTTTATTATTATCAATATAACATGCATTGTTACGCATATTATGAAGTTATAATCGCTAGAACTATAATAAATATACTTATTACTTATATTATTATCAATATAACATGCATTATTACCCATATTATGCAGTTATTATCGATAGAACTGTAATAAATATACTTACTACTTTAATTATCATCAATATAACATGCATTATTACGCATACAATGCAGTTATTATCGCTAGAACTGTAATAATTATACTTATTACTTACATTATTATCAATATAACATGCACTATCACCCATATAATACAGTTATTATCGACAGAAGTATAAGAAATATACTTATTACTTTTATTATTATCAATATAACATGCACTATTACCCATATTTTACTATTATTATCGCTAGAACTATAATAATTATACTTATTACTCCCGATATTATCAATATAACATGCATTATTACCCATATAATGCAGTTACTATCGCTAGAATTGTAATAATTATACTTATTACTTATATTATTATCAATATAACATGCATTATTACGCATATTATGCAGTTATTATCGATAGAACTATAATAAATATACATATTACTTTTATTATTATCAATATACCATGCATTATTACCCATATAATGCAGTTATTATCGCTAGAACTGTAATAATTATACTTATTACTTATATTATTAGCAATATAACGTGCATTATTACCGATATAATGCAGTTATTATCGCCAGAACTGTAATAATTATACTTATTACTTATATTATTATCAATATAACATGCATTATTACCCATATTATGCAGTTATTATCGATAGAACTGTAACAAATATACTTATTACTTTTATTATTATCAATATGACATGCATTATTAGCCATATTTTACTATTATTATCGTTAGAACTATAATAATTATACTTATTACTCCCGATATTATCAATATAACATGCATTATTACGCATACAATGCAGTTATTATCGCTAGAACTGTAATAATTATACTTATTACTTACATTATTATCAATATAACATGCATTATCACCCATATAATGCAGTTATTATCGACAGAAGTATAATAAATATACTTATTGCTTTTATTATTATCAATGTAACATGCACTATTAGCCACATTTTACTATTATTATCGCTATAACTATAATAATTATACTTATTACTCCCGATATTATCAATATAACATGCATTATTACCCATATAATGCAGTTACGACCGCTAGAATTGTAATAATTATACTTAATACTTATATTATTATCAATATAACATGCATTATTACCTACATAATGGAGCTATTATAGCTAGAACTGTAATAATTATACTTATTACTTACATCATTATCAATATAACATGCATTATCACGCATATAATGCAGTTATTATCGACAGAAGTATAATAAATATACTTATTACTTTTATTATTATCAATATAACATGCACTATTAGCCATATTTTACTATTATTATCGCTAGAACTATAATAACTATTCTTATTACTCCCGATATTATCAATATAACATGCATTATTACCCATATAATGCAGTTACTATCGCTAGAATTGTAATAATTATACTTATTACTTATATTATTATCAATATAACATGCATTATTACCCATATAATGGAGTTATTATCGCTAGAACTGTAATAATTATACTCATTACTTATATTATTATCAATATAACATGCATTATTACCCATATAATGGAGTTAATATCGCTAGAACTGTAATAATTATACTTATTACTTATATTATTATCAATATAACATGCATTATTACCCATATTATGCAGTCATTATCGATAGAACTGTAATAAATATACTTACTACTTTAGTTATCATCAATATAACATGCATTATTACCCATATTATGCAGTTATTATCGATAGAACTATAATAAATATACTCATTACTTTTATTATTATCAATATAACATGCATTATTACCCATATAATGCAGTTATTATCGGTAGAACTGTAATAATTGTACTTATTACTTACATTATTATCAATATAACATGCATTATTACCCATATAATGGTGTTATTATCGCTAGAACTGTAATAATTATACTTATTACTTATATTATTATCAATATAACATGCATTATTACCCATATAATGCAGTTATTATCGACAGAAGTAAAATAAATATACTTATTACTCCCGATATTATCAATATAACATCCATTAGTACCCATATTATGAAGTTATTATCGATAGAACTGTATTAAATATACTTTTTACTTTTATTATTATCAATATAACATGCATTGTTACGCATATTATGAAGTTATAATCGCTAGAACTATAATAAATATACTTATTACTTATATTATTGTCAATATAACATGCATTATTACCCATATTATGCAGTTATTATCGATAGAACTATAATAAATATACTTATTACTTTTATTATTATCAATGTAACATGCACTATTACCCATATAATGCAGTTAATATTGACAGAAGTATAATAAATATATTTATTACTTTTATTATTATCAATATAACAGGCACTCTTAGCCATATTTTACTAGTATTATCGCTAGAACTATAATAATTATGCTTATTACTCCCGATATTATCAATATAACATCCATTGTTACCCATATAATGCAGTTCTTATCGCTGGAACTGTAATAATTATACTTGTTACTCCCGATATTATCAATATAACATGCATTATTACGCATATAATGCAGTTATTATCGCTAGAACTGTAATAATTATACTCATTACTTATATTATTATCAATATAACATGCATTATTACCCATATAATGGAGTTATTGTCGCTAGAACTGTAATAATTATGCTTATTACTTATATTATTATCAATATAACATGCATTATTACCCATATTATGCAGTTATTATCGATAGAACTGTAATAAATATACTTACTACTTTAATTATCATCAATATAACATGCATTATTACCCATATTATGCAGTTATTATCGATAGAACTATAATAAATATACTCATTACTTTTATTATTATCAATATAACATGCATTATTACCCATATAATGCAGTTATTATCGGTAGAACTGTAATAATTGTACTTATTACTTACATTATTATCAATATAACATGCATTATTACCCATATAATGGTGTTATTATCGCTAGAACTGTAATAATTATACTTATTACTTATATTATTATCAATATAACATGCATTATTACCCATATAATGCAGTTATTATCGACAGAAGTAAAATAAATATACTTATTACTCCCGATATTATCAATATAACATCCATTAGTACCCATATTATGAAGTTATTATCGATAGAACTGTATTAAATATACTTTTTACTTTTATTATTATCAATATAACATGCATTGTTACGCATATTATGAAGTTATAATCGCTAGAACTATAATAAATATACTTATTACTTATATTATTATCAATATAACATGCATTATTACCCATATTATGCAGTTATTATCGATAGAACTGTAATAAATATACTTACTACTTTAATTATCATCAATATAACATGCATTATTACCCATATAATGCAGTTATTATCGACAGAAGTATAAGAAATATACCTATTACTTTTATTATTATCAATATAACATGCACTATTACCCATATTTTACTATTATTATCGCTAGAACTATAATAATTATACTTATTACTCCCGATATTATCAATATAACATGCATTATTACCCATATAATGCAGTTATTATCGCTAGAACTGTAATAATTATACTTATTACTTATATTATTAGCAATATAACGTGCATTATTACCGATATAATGCAGTTATTATCGCCAGAACTGTAATAATTATACTTATTACTTATATTATTATCAATATAACATGCATTATTACCCATATTATGCAGTTATTATCGATAGAACTGTAACAAATATACTTATTACTTTTCTTATTATCAATATGACATGCATTATTAGCCATATTTTACTATTATTATCGTTAGAACTATAATAATTATACTTATTACTCCCGATATTATCAATATAACATGCATTATTACGCATACAATGCAGTTATTATCGCTAGAACTGTAATAATTATACTTATTACTTACATTATTATCAATATAACATGCATTATCACCCATATAATGCAGTTATTATCGACAGAAGTATAATAAATATACTTATTGCTTTTATTATTATCAATATAACATGCACTATTAGCCACATTTTACTATTATTATCGCTATAAATATAATAATTATACTTATTACTCAAGATATTATCAATATAACATGCATTATTACCCATATAATGCAGTTACGACCGCTAGAATTGTAATAATTATACTTAATACTTATATTATTATCAATATAACATGCATTATTACCTATATAATGGAGCTATTATAGCTAGAACTGTAATAATTATACTTATTACTTACATTATTATCAATATAACATGCATTATCACGCATATAATGCAGTTATTATCGACAGAAGTATAATAAATATACTTATTACTTTTATTATTATCAATATAACATGCACTATTAGCCATATTTTACTATTATTATCGCTAGAACTATAATAACTATTCTTATTACTCCCGATATTATCAATATAACATGCATTATTACCCATATAATGCAGTTACTATCGCTAGAATTGTAATAATTATACTTATTACTTATATTATTATCAATATAACATGCATTATTACCCATATTATGCAGTTATTATCGATAGAACTGTAATAAATCTACTTAGTGCTTATATTATTATCAATATAACATGCATTATTACCCATATAATGGAGTTATTATCGCTAGAACTGTAATAATTATACTCATTACTTATATTATTATCAATATAACATGCATTATTACCCATATAATGGAGTTATTATCGCTAGAACTGTAATAATTATACTCATTACTTATATTATTATCAATATAACATGCATTATTACCCATATAATGGAGTTAATATCGCTAGAACTGTAATAATTATACTTATTGCTTATATTATTATCAATATAACATGCATTATTACCCATATTATGCAGTCATTATCGATAGAACTGTAATAAATATACTTACTACTTTAGTTATCATCAATATAACATGCATTATTACCCATATTATGCAGTTATTATCGATAGAACTATAATAAATATACTCATTACCTTTATTATTATCAATATAACATGCATTATTACCCATATAATGCAGTTATTATCGGTAGAACTGTAATAATTGTACTTATTACTTACATTATTATCAATATAACATGCATTATTACCCATATAATGGTGTTATTATCGCTAGAACTGTAATAATTATACTTATTACTTATATTATTATCAATATAACATGCATTATTACCCATATAATGCAGTTATTATCGACAGAAGTAAAATAAATATACTTATTACTCCCGATATTATCAATATAACATCCATTAGTACCCATATTATGAAGTTATTATCGATAGAACTGTATTAAATATACTTTTTACTTTTATTATTATCAATATAACATGCATTGTTACGCATATTATGAAGTTATAATCGCTAGAACTATAATAAATATACTTATTACTTATATTATTGTCAATATAACATGCATTATTACCCATATTGTGCAGTTATTATCGATAGAACTATAATAAATATACTTATTACTTTTATTATTATCAATGTAACATGCACTATTACCCATATAATGCAGTTATTATTGACAGAAGTATAATAAATATATTTATTACTTTTATTATTATCAATATAACAGGCACTCTTAGCCATATTTTACTAGTATTATCGCTAGAACTATAATAATTATGCTTATTACTCCCGATATTATCAATATAACATCCATTGTTACCCATATAATGCAGTTCTTATCGCTGGAACTGTAATAATTATACTTGTTACTCCCGATATTATCAATATAACATGCATTATTACGCATATAATGCAGTTATTATCGCTAGAACTGTAATAATTATACTCATTACTTATATTATTATCAATATAACATGCATTATTACCCATATAATGGAGTTATTGTCGCTAGAACTGTAATAATTATGCTTATTACTTATATTATTATCAATATAACATGCATTATTACCCATATTATGCAGTTATTATCGATAGAACTGTAATAAATATACTTACTACTTTAATTATCATCAATATAACATGCATTATTACCCATATTATGCAGTTATTATCGATAGAACTATAATAAATATACTCATTACTTTTATTATTATCAATATAACATGCATTATTACCCATATAATGCAGTTATTATCGGTAGAACTGTAATAATTGTACTTATTACTTACATTATTATCAATATAACATGCATTATTACCCATATAATGGTGTTATTATCGCTAGAACTGTAATAATTATACTTATTACTTATATTATTATCAATATAACATGCATTATTACCCATATAATGCAGTTATTATCGACAGAAGTAAAATAAATATACTTATTACTCCCGATATTATCAATATAACATCCATTAGTACCCATATTATGAAGTTATTATCGATAGAACTGTATTAAATATACTTTTTACTTTTATTATTATCAATATAACATGCATTGTTACGCATATTATGAAGTTATAATCGCTAGAACTATAATAAATATACTTATTACTTATATTATTATCAATATAACATGCATTATTACCCATATTATGCAGTTATTATCGATAGAACTGTAATAAATATACTTACTACTTTAATTATCATCAATATAACATGCATTATTACGCATACAATGCAGTTATTATCGCTAGAACTGTAATAATTATACTTATTACTTACATTATTATCAATATAACATGCATTATCACGCATATAATGCAGTTATTATCGACAGAAGTATAATAAATATACTTATTACTTTTATTATTATCAATATAACATGCACTATTAGCCATATTTTACTATTATTATCGCTAGAACTATAATAACTATTCTTATTACTCCCGATATTATCAATATAACATGCATTATTACCCATATAATGCAGTTACTATCGCTAGAATTGTAATAATTATACTTATTACTTATATTATTATCAATATAACATGCATTATTACCCATATTATGCAGTTATTATCGATAGAACTGTAATAAATCTACTTAGTGCTTATATTATTATCAATATAACATGCATTATTACCCATATAATGGAGTTATTATCGCTAGAACTGTAATAATTATACTCATTACTTATATTATTATCAATATAACATGCATTATTACCCATATAATGGAGTTATTATCGCTAGAACTGTAATAATTATACTCATTACTTATATTATTATCAATATAACATGCATTATTACCCATATAATGGAGTTAATATCGCTAGAACTGTAATAATTATACTTATTGCTTATATTATTATCAATATAACATGCATTATTACCCATATTATGCAGTCATTATCGATAGAACTGTAATAAATATACTTACTACTTTAGTTATCATCAATATAACATGCATTATTACCCATATTATGCAGTTATTATCGATAGAACTATAATAAATATACTCATTACCTTTATTATTATCAATATAACATGCATTATTACCCATATAATGCAGTTATTATCGGTAGAACTGTAATAATTGTACTTATTACTTACATTATTATCAATATAACATGCATTATTACCCATATAATGGTGTTATTATCGCTAGAACTGTAATAATTATACTTATTACTTATATTATTATCAATATAACATGCATTATTACCCATATAATGCAGTTATTATCGACAGAAGTAAAATAAATATACTTATTACTCCCGATATTATCAATATAACATCCATTAGTACCCATATTATGAAGTTATTATCGATAGAACTGTATTAAATATACTTTTTACTTTTATTATTATCAATATAACATGCATTGTTACGCATATTATGAAGTTATAATCGCTAGAACTATAATAAATATACTTATTACTTATATTATTGTCAATATAACATGCATTATTACCCATATTGTGCAGTTATTATCGATAGAACTATAATAAATATATTTATTACTTTTATTATTATCAATGTAACATGCACTATTACCCATATAATGCAGTTATTATTGACAGAAGTATAATAAATATATTTATTACTTTTATTATTATCAATATAACAGGCACTCTTAGCCATATTTTACTAGTATTATCGCTAGAACTATAATAATTATGCTTATTACTCCCGATATTATCAATATAACATCCATTGTTACCCATATAATGCAGTTCTTATCGCTGGAACTGTAATAATTATACTTGTTACTCCCGATATTATCAATATAACATGCATTATTACGCATATAATGCAGTTATTATCGCTAGAACTGTAATAATTATACTCATTACTTATATTATTATCAATATAACATGCATTATTACCCATATAATGGAGTTATTGTCGCTAGAACTGTAATAATTATGCTTATTACTTATATTATTATCAATATAACATGCATTATTACCCATATTATGCAGTTATTATCGATAGAACTGTAATAAATATACTTACTACTTTAATTATCATCAATATAACATGCATTATTACCCATATTATGCAGTTATTATCGATAGAACTATAATAAATATACTCATTACTTTTATTATTATCAATATAACATGCATTATTACCCATATAATGCAGTTATTATCGGTAGAACTGTAATAATTGTACTTATTACTTACATTATTATCAATATAACATGCATTATTACCCATATAATGGTGTTATTATCGCTAGAACTGTAATAATTATACTTATTACTTATATTATTATCAATATAACATGCATTATTACCCATATAATGCAGTTATTATCGACAGAAGTAAAATAAATATACTTATTACTCCCGATATTATCAATATAACATCCATTAGTACCCATATTATGAAGTTATTATCGATAGAACTGTATTAAATATACTTTTTACTTTTATTATTATCAATATAACATGCATTGTTACGCATATTATGAAGTTATAATCGCTAGAACTATAATAAATATACTTATTACTTATATTATTATCAATATAACATGCATTATTACCCATATTATGCAGTTATTATCGATAGAACTGTAATAAATATACTTACTACTTTAATTATCATCAATATAACATGCATTATTACGCATACAATGCAGTTATTATCGCTAGAACTGTAATAATTATACTTATTACTTACATTATTATCAATATAACATGCATTATCACCCATATAATGCAGTTATTATCGACAGAAGTATAAGAAATATACTTATTACTTTTATTATTATCAATATAACATGCACTATTACCCATATTTTACTATTATTATCGCTAGAACTATAATAATTATACTTATTACTCCCGATATTATCAATATAACATGCATTATTACCCATATAA
The DNA here is from genome assembly GCA_963576845.1 of Megachile leachella. Classification (NCBI taxonomy): domain Eukaryota; kingdom Metazoa; phylum Arthropoda; class Insecta; order Hymenoptera; family Megachilidae; genus Megachile; species Megachile leachella. The sequence continues at coordinate 404,786 of CAUYWW010000048.1, read as the reverse complement.
TGCAGTTACTATCGCTAGAATTGTAATAATTATACTTATTACTTATATTATTATCAATATAACATGCATTATTACGCATATTATGCAGTTATTATCGATAGAACTATAATAAATATACATATTACTTTTATTATTATCAATATACCATGCATTATTACCCATATAATGCAGTTATTATCGCTAGAACTGTAATAATTATACTTATTACTTATATTATTAGCAATATAACGTGCATTATTACCGATATAATGCAGTTATTATCGCCAGAACTGTAATAATTATACTTATTACTTATATTATTATCAATATAACATGCATTATTACCCATATTATGCAGTTATTATCGATAGAACTGTAACAAATATACTTATTACTTTTATTATTATCAATATGACATGCATTATTAGCCATATTTTACTATTATTATCGTTAGAACTATAATAATTATACTTATTACTCCCGATATTATCAATATAACATGCATTATTACGCATACAATGCAGTTATTATCGCTAGAACTGTAATAATTATACTTATTACTTACATTATTATCAATATAACATGCATTATCACCCATATAATGCAGTTATTATCGACAGAAGTATAATAAATATACTTATTGCTTTTATTATTATCAATGTAACATGCACTATTAGCCACATTTTACTATTATTATCGCTATAACTATAATAATTATACTTATTACTCCCGATATTATCAATATAACATGCATTATTACCCATATAATGCAGTTACGACCGCTAGAATTGTAATAATTATACTTAATACTTATATTATTATCAATATAACATGCATTATTACCTACATAATGGAGCTATTATAGCTAGAACTGTAATAATTATACTTATTACTTACATCATTATCAATATAACATGCATTATCACGCATATAATGCAGTTATTATCGACAGAAGTATAATAAATATACTTATTACTTTTATTATTATCAATATAACATGCACTATTAGCCATATTTTACTATTATTATCGCTAGAACTATAATAACTATTCTTATTACTCCCGATATTATCAATATAACATGCATTATTACCCATATAATGCAGTTACTATCGCTAGAATTGTAATAATTATACTTATTACTTATATTATTATCAATATAACATGCATTATTACCCATATTATGCAGTTATTATCGATAGAACTGTAATAAATATACTTAGTGCTTATATGATTATCAATATAACATGCATTATTACCCATATAATGGAGTTATTATCGCTAGAACTGTAATAATTATACTCATTACTTATATTATTATCAATATAACATGCATTATTACCCATATAATGGAGTTAATATCGCTAGAACTGTAGTAATTATACTTATTACTTATATTATTATCAATATAACATGCATTATTACCCATATTATGCAGTTATTATCAATAGAACTGTAATAAATATACTTACTACTTTAGTTATCATCAATATAACATGCATTATTACCCATATTATGCAGTTATTATCGATAGAACTATAATAAATATACTCATTACTTTTATTATTATCAATATAACATGCATTATTACCCATATAATGCAGTTATTATCGGTAGAACTGTAATAATTGTACTTATTACTTACATTATTATCAATATAACATGCATTATTACCCATATAATGGTGTTATTATCGCTAGAACTGTAATAATTATACTTATTACTTATATTATTATCAATATAACATGCATTATTACCCATATAATGCAGTTATTATCGACAGAAGTAAAATAAATATACTTATTACTCCCGATATTATCAATATAACATCCATTAGTACCCATATTATGAAGTTATTATCGATAGAACTGTATTAAATATACTTTTTACTTTTATTATTATCAATATAACATGCATTGTTACGCATATTATGAAGTTATAATCGCTAGAACTATAATAAATATACTTATTACTTATATTATTATCAATATAACATGCATTATTACCCATATTATGCAGTTATTATCGATAGAACTGTAATAAATATACTTACTACTTTAATTATCATCAATATAACATGCATTATTACGCATACAATGCAGTTATTATCGCTAGAACTGTAATAATTATACTTATTACTTACATTATTATCAATATAACATGCATTATCACCCATATAATGCAGTTATTATCGACAGAAGTATAAGAAATATACTTATTACTTTTATTATTATCAATATAACATGCACTATTACCCATATTTTACTATTATTATCGCTAGAACTATAATAATTATACTTATTACTCCCGATATTATCAATATAACATGCATTATTACCCATATAATGCAGTTACTATCGCTAGAATTGTAATAATTATACTTATTACTTATATTATTATCAATATAACATGCATTATTACGCATATTATGCAGTTATTATCGATAGAACTATAATAAATATACATATTACTTTTATTATTATCAATATACCATGCATTATTACCCATATAATGCAGTTATTATCGCTAGAACTGTAATAATTATACTTATTACTTATATTATTAGCAATATAACGTGCATTATTACCGATATAATGCAGTTATTATCGCCAGAACTGTAATAATTATACTTATTACTTATATTATTATCAATATAACATGCATTATTACCCATATTATGCAGTTATTATCGATAGAACTGTAACAAATATACTTATTACTTTTATTATTATCAATATGACATGCATTATTAGCCATATTTTACTATTATTATCGTTAGAACTATAATAATTATACTTATTACTCCCGATATTATCAATATAACATGCATTATTACGCATACAATGCAGTTATTATCGCTAGAACTGTAATAATTATACTTATTACTTACATTACTATCAATATAACATGCATTATCACCCATATAATGCAGTTATTATCGACAGAAGTATAATAAATATACTTATTGCTTTTATTATTATCAATGTAACATGCACTATTAGCCACATTTTACTATTATTATCGCTATAACTATAATAATTATACTTATTACTCCCGATATTATCAATATAACATGCATTATTACCCATATAATGCAGTTACGACCGCTAGAATTGTAATAATTATACTTAATACTTATATTATTATCAATATAACATGCATTATTACCCATATAATGGAGTTATTATCGCTAGAACTGTAATAATTATACTCATTACTTATATTATTATCAATATAACATGCATTATTACCCATATAATGGAGTTATTATCGCTAGAACTGTAATAATTATACTCATTACTTATATTATTATCAATATAACATGCATTATTACCCATATAATGGAGTTAATATCGCTAGAACTGTAGTAATTATACTTATTACTTATATTATTATCAATATAACATGCATTATTACCCATATTATGCAGTTATTATCGATAGAACTGTAATAAATATACTTACTACTTTAGTTATCATCAATATAACATGCATTATTACCCATATTATGCAGTTATTATCGATAGAACTATAATAAATATACTCATTACTTTTATTATTATCAATATAACATGCATTATTACCCATATAATGCAGTTATTATCGGTAGAACTGTAATAATTGTACTTATTACTTACATTATTATCAATATAACATGCATTATTACCCATATAATGGTGTTATTATCGCTAGAACTGTAATAATTATACTTATTACTTATATTATTATCAATATAACATGCATTATTACCCATATAATGCAGTTATTATCGGCAGAAGTAAAATAAATATACTTATTACTCCCGATATTATCAATATAACATCCATTAGTACCCATATTATGAAGTTATTATCGATAGAACTGTATTAAATATACTTTTTACTTTTATTATTATCAATATAACATGCATTGTTACGCATATTATGAAGTTATAATCGCTAGAACTATAATAAATATACTTATTACTTATATTATTATCAATATAACATGCATTATTACCCATATTATGCAGTTATTATCGATAGAACTGTAATAAATATACTTACTACTTTAATTATCATCAATATAACATGCATTATTACGCATACAATGCAGTTATTATCGCTAGAACTGTAATAATTATACTTATTACTTACATTATTATCAATATAACATGCATTATCACCCATATAATGCAGTTATTATCGACAGAAGTATAAGAAATATACTTATTACTTTTATTATTATCAATATAACATGCACTATTACCCATATTTTACTATTATTATCGCTAGAACTATAATAATTATACTTATTACTCCCGATATTATCAATATAACATGCATTATTACCCATATAATGCAGTTACTATCGCTAGAATTGTAATAATTATACTTATTACTTATATTATTATCAATATAACATGCATTATTACGCATATTATGCAGTTATTATCGATAGAACTATAATAAATATACATATTACTTTTATTATTATCAATATACCATGCATTATTACCCATATAATGCAGTTATTATCGCTAGAACTGTAATAATTATACTTATTACTTATATTATTAGCAATATAACGTGCATTATTACCGATATAATGCAGTTATTATCGCCAGAACTGTAATAATTATACTTATTACTTATATTATTATCAATATAACATGCATTATTACCCATATTATGCAGTTATTATCGATAGAACTGTAACAAATATACTTATTACTTTTATTATTATCAATATGACATGCATTATTAGCCATATTTTACTATTATTATCGTTAGAACTATAATAATTATACTTATTACTCCCGATATTATCAATATAACATGCATTATTACGCATACAATGCAGTTATTATCGCTAGAACTGTAATAATTATACTTATTACTTACATTATTATCAATATAACATGCATTATCACCCATATAATGCAGTTATTATCGACAGAAGTATAATAAATATACTTATTGCTTTTATTATTATCAATGTAACATGCACTATTAGCCACATTTTACTATTATTATCGCTATAACTATAATAATTATACTTATTACTCCCGATATTATCAATATAACATGCATTATTACCCATATAATGCAGTTACGACCGCTAGAATTGTAATAATTATACTTAATACTTATATTATTATCAATATAACATGCATTATTACCTACATAATGGAGCTATTATAGCTAGAACTGTAATAATTATACTTATTACTTACATCATTATCAATATAACATGCATTATCACGCATATAATGCAGTTATTATCGACAGAAGTATAATAAATATACTTATTACTTTTATTATTATCAATATAACATGCACTATTAGCCATATTTTACTATTATTATCGCTAGAACTATAATAACTATTCTTATTACTCCCGATATTATCAATATAACATGCATTATTACCCATATAATGCAGTTACTATCGCTAGAATTGTAATAATTATACTTATTACTTATATTATTATCAATATAACATGCATTATTACCCATATTATGCAGTTATTATCGATAGAACTGTAATAAATATACTTAGTGCTTATATGATTATCAATATAACATGCATTATTACCCATATAATGGAGTTATTATCGCTAGAACTGTAATAATTATACTCATTACTTATATTATTATCAATATAACATGCATTATTACCCATATAATGGAGTTAATATCGCTAGAACTGTAGTAATTATACTTATTACTTATATTATTATCAATATAACATGCATTATTACCCATATTATGCAGTTATTATCGATAGAACTGTAATAAATATACTTACTACTTTAGTTATCATCAATATAACATGCATTATTACCCATATTATGCAGTTATTATCGATAGAACTATAATAAATATACTCATTACTTTTATTATTATCAATATAACATGCATTATTACCCATATAATGCAGTTATTATCGGTAGAACTGTAATAATTGTACTTATTACTTACATTATTATCAATATAACATGCATTATTACCCATATAATGGTGTTATTATCGCTAGAACTGTAATAATTATACTTATTACTTATATTATTATCAATATAACATGCATTATTACCCATATAATGCAGTTATTATCGACAGAAGTAAAATAAATATACTTATTACTCCCGATATTATCAATATAACATCCATTAGTACCCATATTATGAAGTTATTATCGATAGAACTGTATTAAATATACTTTTTACTTTTATTATTATCAATATAACATGCATTGTTACGCATATTATGAAGTTATAATCGCTAGAACTATAATAAATATACTTATTACTTATATTATTATCAATATAACATGCATTATTACCCATATTATGCAGTTATTATCGATAGAACTGTAATAAATATACTTACTACTTTAATTATCATCAATATAACATGCATTATTACGCATACAATGCAGTTATTATCGCTAGAACTGTAATAATTATACTTATTACTTACATTATTATCAATATAACATGCATTATCACCCATATAATGCAGTTATTATCGACAGAAGTATAAGAAATATACTTATTACTTTTATTATTATCAATATAACATGCACTATTACCCATATTTTACTATTATTATCGCTAGAACTATAATAATTATACTTATTACTCCCGATATTATCAATATAACATGCATTATTACCCATATAATGCAGTTACTATCGCTAGAATTGTAATAATTATACTTATTACTTATATTATTATCAATATAACATGCATTATTACGCATATTATGCAGTTATTATCGATAGAACTATAATAAATATACATATTACTTTTATTATTATCAATATACCATGCATTATTACCCATATAATGCAGTTATTATCGCTAGAACTGTAATAATTATACTTATTACTTATATTATTAGCAATATAACGTGCATTATTACCGATATAATGCAGTTATTATCGCCAGAACTGTAATAATTATACTTATTACTTATATTATTATCAATATAACATGCATTATTACCCATATTATGCAGTTATTATCGATAGAACTGTAACAAATATACTTATTACTTTTATTATTATCAATATGACATGCATTATTAGCCATATTTTACTATTATTATCGTTAGAACTATAATAATTATACTTATTACTCCCGATATTATCAATATAACATGCATTATTACGCATACAATGCAGTTATTATCGCTAGAACTGTAATAATTATACTTATTACTTACATTACTATCAATATAACATGCATTATCACCCATATAATGCAGTTATTATCGACAGAAGTATAATAAATATACTTATTGCTTTTATTATTATCAATGTAACATGCACTATTAGCCACATTTTACTATTATTATCGCTATAACTATAATAATTATACTTATTACTCCCGATATTATCAATATAACATGCATTATTACCCATATAATGCAGTTACGACCGCTAGAATTGTAATAATTATACTTAATACTTATATTATTATCAATATAACATGCATTATTACCCATATAATGGAGTTATTATCGCTAGAACTGTAATAATTATACTCATTACTTATATTATTATCAATATAACATGCATTATTACCCATATAATGGAGTTATTATCGCTAGAACTGTAATAATTATACTCATTACTTATATTATTATCAATATAACATGCATTATTACCCATATAATGGAGTTAATATCGCTAGAACTGTAGTAATTATACTTATTACTTATATTATTATCAATATAACATGCATTATTACCCATATTATGCAGTTATTATCGATAGAACTGTAATAAATATACTTACTACTTTAGTTATCATCAATATAACATGCATTATTACCCATATTATGCAGTTATTATCGATAGAACTATAATAAATATACTCATTACTTTTATTATTATCAATATAACATGCATTATTACCCATATAATGCAGTTATTATCGGTAGAACTGTAATAATTGTACTTATTACTTACATTATTATCAATATAACATGCATTATTACCCATATAATGGTGTTATTATCGCTAGAACTGTAATAATTATACTTATTACTTATATTATTATCAATATAACATGCATTATTACCCATATAATGCAGTTATTATCGGCAGAAGTAAAATAAATATACTTATTACTCCCGATATTATCAATATAACATCCATTAGTACCCATATTATGAAGTTATTATCGATAGAACTGTATTAAATATACTTTTTACTTTTATTATTATCAATATAACATGCATTGTTACGCATATTATGAAGTTATAATCGCTAGAACTATAATAAATATACTTATTACTTATATTATTGTCAATATAACATGCATTATTACCCATATTATGCAGTTATTATCGATAGAACTATAATAAATATACTTATTACTTTTATTATTATCAATGTAACATGCACTATTACCCATATAATGCAGTTATTATTGACAGAAGTATAATAAATATATTTATTACTTTTATTATTATCAATATAACAGGCACTCTTAGCCATATTTTACTAGTATTATCGCTAGAACTATAATAATTATGCTTATTACTCCCGATATTATCAATATAACATCCATTGTTACCCATATAATGCAGTTCTTATCGCTGGAACTGTAATAATTATACTTGTTACTCCCGATATTATCAATATAACATGCATTATTACGCATATAATGCAGTTATTATCGCTAGAACTGTAATAATTATACTCATTACTTATATTATTATCAATATAACATGCATTATTACCCATATAATGGAGTTATTGTCGCTAGAACTGTAATAATTATGCTTATTACTTATATTATTATCAATATAACATGCATTATTACCCATATTATGCAGTTATTATCGATAGAACTGTAATAAATATACTTACTACTTTAATTATCATCAATATAACATGCATTATTACCCATATTATGCAGTTATTATCGATAGAACTATAATAAATATACTCATTACTTTTATTATTATCAATATAACATGCATTATTACCCATATAATGCAGTTATTATCGGTAGAACTGTAATAATTGTACTTATTACTTACATTATTATCAATATAACATGCATTATTACCCATATAATGGAGTTATTATCGCTAGAACTGTAATAATTATACTTATTACTTATATTATTATCAATATAACATGCATTATTACCCATATTATGCAGTTACTATAGCTACAACTATAATAAATATACGTATTATTTTTATTATCATCAATATAACATGCATTATTACCCATATTATGCAGTTATTATCGATAGAACTATAATAAATATACTTATTACTTTTATTATTATCAATATAACATGCATTATTACCCATATAATGCAGTTATTATCGGTAGAACTGTAATAATTGTACTTATTACTTACATTATTATCAATATAACATGCATTATTACCCATATAATGGTGTTATTATCGCTAGAACTGTGATAATTATACTTATTACTTATATTATTATCAATATAACATGCATTATTACCCATATAATGCAGTTATTATCGACAGAAGTAAAATAAATATACTTATTACTCCCGATATTATCAATATAACATCCATTAGTACCCATATTATGAAGTTATTATCGATAGAACTGTATTAAATATACTTTTTACTTTTATTATTATCAATATAACATGCATTGTTACGCATATTATGAAGTTATAATCGCTAGAACTATAATAAATATACTTATTACTTATATTATTATCAATATAACATGCATTATTACCCATATTATGCAGTTATTATCGATAGAACTGTAATAAATATACTTACTACTTTAATTATCATCAATATAACATGCATTATTACGCATACAATGCAGTTATTATCGCTAGAACTGTAATAATTATACTTATTACTTACATTATTATCAATATAACATGCATTATCACCCATATAATGCAGTTATTATCGACAGAAGTATAAGAAATATACTTATTACTTTTATTATTATCAATATAACATGCACTATTACCCATATTTTACTATTATTATCGCTAGAACTATAATAATTATACTTATTACTCCCGATATTATCAATATAACATGCATTATTACCCATATAATGCAGTTACTATCGCTAGAATTGTAATAATTATACTTATTACTTATATTATTATCAATATAACATGCATTATTACGCATATTATGCAGTTATTATCGATAGAACTATAATAAATATACATATTACTTTTATTATTATCAATATACCATGCATTATTACCCATATAATGCAGTTATTATCGCTAGAACTGTAATAATTATACTTATTACTTATATTATTAGCAATATAACGTGCATTATTACCGATATAATGCAGTTATTATCGCCAGAACTGTAATAATTATACTTATTACTTATATTATTATCAATATAACATGCATTATTACCCATATTATGCAGTTATTATCGATAGAACTGTAACAAATATACTTATTACTTTTATTATTATCAATATGACATGCATTATTAGCCATATTTTACTATTATTATCGTTAGAACTATAATAATTATACTTATTACTCCCGATATTATCAATATAACATGCATTATTACGCATACAATGCAGTTATTATCGCTAGAACTGTAATAATTATACTTATTACTTACATTACTATCAATATAACATGCATTATCACCCATATAATGCAGTTATTATCGACAGAAGTATAATAAATATACTTATTGCTTTTATTATTATCAATGTAACATGCACTATTAGCCACATTTTACTATTATTATCGCTATAACTATAATAATTATACTTATTACTCCCGATATTATCAATATAACATGCATTATTACCCATATAATGCAGTTACGACCGCTAGAATTGTAATAATTATACTTAATACTTATATTATTATCAATATAACATGCATTATTACCTACATAATGGAGCTATTATAGCTAGAACTGTAATAATTATACTTATTACTTACATCATTATCAATATAACATGCATTATCACGCATATAATGCAGTTATTATCGACAGAAGTATAATAAATATACTTATTACTTTTATTATTATCAATATAACATGCACTATTAGCCATATTTTACTATTATTATCGCTAGAACTATAATAACTATTCTTATTACTCCCGATATTATCAATATAACATGCATTATTACCCATATTATGCAGTTATTATCGATAGAACTGTAATAAATATACTTAGTGCTTATATTATTATCAATATAACATGCATTATTACCCATATAATGGAGTTATTATCGCTAGAACTGTAATAATTATACTCATTACTTATATTATTATCAATATAACATGCATTATTACCCATATAATGGAGTTATTATCGCTAGAACTGTAATAATTATACTCATTACTTATATTATTATCAATATAACATGCATTATTACCCATATAATGGAGTTAATATCGCTAGAACTGTAGTAATTATACTTATTACTTATATTATTATCAATATAACATGCATTATTACCCATATTATGCAGTTATTATCGATAGAACTGTAATAAATATACTTACTACTTTAGTTATCATCAATATAACATGCATTATTACCCATATTATGCAGTTATTATCGATAGAACTATAATAAATATACTCATTACTTTTATTATTATCAATATAACATGCATTATTACCCATATAATGCAGTTATTATCGGTAGAACTGTAATAATTGTACTTATTACTTACATTATTATCAATATAACATGCATTATTACCCATATAATGGTGTTATTATCGCTAGAACTGTAATAATTATACTTATTACTTATATTATTATCAATATAACATGCATTATTACCCATATAATGCAGTTATTATCGGCAGAAGTAAAATAAATATACTTATTACTCCCGATATTATCAATATAACATCCATTAGTACCCATATTATGAAGTTATTATCGATAGAACTGTATTAAATATACTTTTTACTTTTATTATTATCAATATAACATGCATTGTTACGCATATTATGAAGTTATAATCGCTAGAACTATAATAAATATACTTATTACTTATATTATTGTCAATATAACATGCATTATTACCCATATTATGCAGTTATTATCGATAGAACTATAATAAATATACTTATTACTTTTATTATTATCAATGTAACATGCACTATTACCCATATAATGCAGTTATTATTGACAGAAGTATAATAAATATATTTATTACTTTTATTATTATCAATATAACAGGCACTCTTAGCCATATTTTACTAGTATTATCGCTAGAACTATAATAATTATGCTTATTACTCCCGATATTATCAATATAACATCCATTGTTACCCATATAATGCAGTTCTTATCGCTGGAACTGTAATAATTATACTTGTTACTCCCGATATTATCAATATAACATGCATTATTACGCATATAATGCAGTTATTATCGCTAGAACTGTAATAATTATACTCATTACTTATATTATTATCAATATAACATGCATTATTACCCATATAATGGAGTTATTGTCGCTAGAACTGTAATAATTATGCTTATTACTTATATTATTATCAATATAACATGCATTATTACCCATATTATGCAGTTATTATCGATAGAACTGTAATAAATATACTTACTACTTTAATTATCATCAATATAACATGCATTATTACCCATATTATGCAGTTATTATCGATAGAACTATAATAAATATACTCATTACTTTTATTATTATCAATATAACATGCATTATTACCCATATAATGCAGTTATTATCGGTAGAACTGTAATAATTGTACTTATTACTTACATTATTATCAATATAACATGCATTATTACCCATATAATGGAGTTATTATCGCTAGAACTGTAATAATTATACTTATTACTTATATTATTATCAATATAACATGCATTATTACCCATATAATGCAGTTATTATCGGCAGGAGTAAAATAAATATACTTATTACTCCCGATATTATCAATATAACATCCATTAGTACCCATATTATGAAGTTATTATCGATAGAACTGTATTAAATATACTTTTTACTTTTATTATTATCAATATAACATGCATTGTTACGCATATTATGAAGTTATAATCGCTAGAACTATAATAAATATACTTATTACTTATATTATTGTCAATATAACATGCATTATTACCCATATTATGCAGTTATTATCGATAGAACTATAATAAATATACTTATTACTTTTATTATTATCAATGTAACATGCACTATTACCCATATAATGCAGTTATTATTGACAGAAGTATAATAAATATATTTATTACTTTTATTATTATCAATATAACAGGCACTCTTAGCCATATTTTACTAGTATTATCGCTAGAACTATAATAATTATGCTTATTACTCCCGATATTATCAATATAACATCCATTGTTACCCATATAATGCAGTTCTTATCGCTGGAACTGTAATAATTATACTTGTTACTCCCGATATTATCAATATAACATGCATTATTACGCATATAATGCAGTTATTATCGCTAGAACTGTAATAATTATACTCATTACTTATATTATTATCAATATAACATGCATTATTACCCATATAATGGAGTTATTGTCGCTAGAACTGTAATAATTATGCTTATTACTTATATTATTATCAATATAACATGCATTATTACCCATATTATGCAGTTATTATCGATAGAACTGTAATAAATATACTTACTACTTTAATTATCATCAATATAACATGCATTATTACCCATATTATGCAGTTATTATCGATAGAACTATAATAAATATACTCATTACTTTTATTATTATCAATATAACATGCATTATTACCCATATAATGCAGTTATTATCGGTAGAACTGTAATAATTGTACTTATTACTTACATTATTATCAATATAACATGCATTATTACCCATATAATGGAGTTATTATCGCTAGAACTGTAATAATTATACTTATTACTTATATTATTATCAATATAACATGCATTATTACCCATATTATGCAGTTACTATAGCTACAACTATAATAAATATACGTATTATTTTTATTATCATCAACATAACATGCATTATTACCCATATTATGCAGTTATTATCGATAGAACTATAATAAATATACTTATTACTTTTATTATTATCAATATAACATGCATTATTACCCATATAATGCAGTTATTATCGGTAGAACTGTAATAATTGTACTTATTACTTACATTATTATCAATATAACATGCATTATTACCCATATAATGGTGTTATTATCGCTAGAACTGTGATAATTATACTTATTACTTATATTATTATCAATATAACATGCATTATTACCCATATAATGCAGTTATTATCGACAGAAGTAAAATAAATATACTTATTACTCCCGATATTATCAATATAACATCCATTAGTACCCATATTATGAAGTTATTATCGATAGAACTGTATTAAATATACTTTTTACTTTTATTATTATCAATATAACATGCATTGTTACGCATATTATGAAGTTATAATCGCTAGAACTATAATAAATATACTTATTACTTATATTATTATCAATATAACATGCATTATTACCCATATTATGCAGTTATTATCGATAGAACTGTAATAAATATACTTACTACTTTAATTATCATCAATATAACATGCATTATTACGCATACAATGCAGTTATTATCGCTAGAACTGTAATAATTATACTTATTACTTACATTATTATCAATATAACATGCATTATCACCCATATAATGCAGTTATTATCGACAGAAGTATAAGAAATATACTTATTACTTTTATTATTATCAATATAACATGCACTATTACCCATATTTTACTATTATTATCGCTAGAACTATAATAATTATACTTATTACTCCCGATATTATCAATATAACATGCATTATTACCCATATAATGCAGTTACTATCGCTAGAATTGTAATAATTATACTTATTACTTATATTATTATCAATATAACATGCATTATTACGCATATTATGCAGTTATTATCGATAGAACTATAATAAATATACATATTACTTTTATTATTATCAATATACCATGCATTATTACCCATATAATGCAGTTATTATCGCTAGAACTGTAATAATTATACTTATTACTTATATTATTAGCAATATAACGTGCATTATTACCGATATAATGCAGTTATTATCGCCAGAACTGTAATAATTATACTTATTACTTATATTATTATCAATATAACATGCATTATTACCCATATTATGCAGTTATTATCGATAGAACTGTAACAAATATACTTATTACTTTTATTATTATCAATATGACATGCATTATTAGCCATATTTTACTATTATTATCGTTAGAACTATAATAATTATACTTATTACTCCCGATATTATCAATATAACATGCATTATTACGCATACAATGCAGTTATTATCGCTAGAACTGTAATAATTATACTTATTACTTACATTACTATCAATATAACATGCATTATCACCCATATAATGCAGTTATTATCGACAGAAGTATAATAAATATACTTATTGCTTTTATTATTATCAATGTAACATGCACTATTAGCCACATTTTACTATTATTATCGCTATAACTATAATAATTATACTTATTACTCCCGATATTATCAATATAACATGCATTATTACCCATATAATGCAGTTACGACCGCTAGAACTGTAATAATTATACTTAATACTTATATTATTATCAATATAACATGCATTATTACCTACATAATGGAGCTATTATAGCTAGAACTGTAATAATTATACTTATTACTTACATCATTATCAATATAACATGCATTATCACGCATATAATGCAGTTATTATCGACAGAAGTATAATAAATATACTTATTACTTTTATTATTATCAATATAACATGCACTATTAGCCATATTTTACTATTATTATCGCTAGAACTATAATAACTATTCTTATTACTCCCGATATTATCAATATAACATGCATTATTACCCATATTATGCAGTTATTATCGATAGAACTGTAATAAATATACTTAGTGCTTATATTATTATCAATATAACATGCATTATTACCCATATAATGGAGTTATTATCGCTAGAACTGTAATAATTATACTCATTACTTATATTATTATCAATATAACATGCATTATTACCCATATAATGGAGTTATTATCGCTAGAACTGTAATAATTATACTCATTACTTATATTATTATCAATATAACATGCATTATTACCCATATAATGGAGTTAATATCGCTAGAACTGTAGTAATTATACTTATTACTTATATTATTATCAATATAACATGCATTATTACCCATATTATGCAGTTATTATCGATAGAACTGTAATAAATATACTTACTACTTTAGTTATCATCAATATAACATGCATTATTACCCATATTATGCAGTTATTATCGATAGAACTATAATAAATATACTCATTACTTTTATTATTATCAATATAACATGCATTATTACCCATATAATGCAGTTATTATCGGTAGAACTGTAATAATTGTACTTATTACTTACATTATTATCAATATAACATGCATTATTACCCATATAATGGTGTTATTATCGCTAGAACTGTAATAATTATACTTATTACTTATATTATTATCAATATAACATGCATTATTACCCATATAATGCAGTTATTATCGGCAGAAGTAAAATAAATATACTTATTACTCCCGATATTATCAATATAACATCCATTAGTACCCATATTATGAAGTTATTATCGATAGAACTGTATTAAATATACTTTTTACTTTTATTATTATCAATATAACATGCATTGTTACGCATATTATGAAGTTATAATCGCTAGAACTATAATAAATATACTTATTACTTATATTATTGTCAATATAACATGCATTATTACCCATATTATGCAGTTATTATCGATAGAACTATAATAAATATACTTATTACTTTTATTATTATCAATGTAACATGCACTATTACCCATATAATGCAGTTATTATTGACAGAAGTATAATAAATATATTTATTACTTTTATTATTATCAATATAACAGGCACTCTTAGCCATATTTTACTAGTATTATCGCTAGAACTATAATAATTATGCTTATTACTCCCGATATTATCAATATAACATCCATTGTTACCCATATAATGCAGTTCTTATCGCTGGAACTGTAATAATTATACTTGTTACTCCCGATATTATCAATATAACATGCATTATTACGCATATAATGCAGTTATTATCGCTAGAACTGTAATAATTATACTCATTACTTATATTATTATCAATATAACATGCATTATTACCCATATAATGGAGTTATTGTCGCTAGAACTGTAATAATTATGCTTATTACTTATATTATTATCAATATAACATGCATTATTACCCATATTATGCAGTTATTATCGATAGAACTGTAATAAATATACTTACTACTTTAATTATCATCAATATAACATGCATTATTACCCATATTATGCAGTTATTATCGATAGAACTATAATAAATATACTCATTACTTTTATTATTATCAATATAACATGCATTATTACCCATATAATGCAGTTATTATCGGTAGAACTGTAATAATTGTACTTATTACTTACATTATTATCAATATAACATGCATTATTACCCATATAATGGAGTTATTATCGCTAGAACTGTAATAATTATACTTATTACTTATATTATTATCAATATAACATGCATTATTACCCATATTATGCAGTTACTATAGCTACAACTATAATAAATATACGTATTATTTTTATTATCATCAATATAACATGCATTATTACCCATATTATGCAGTTATTATCGATAGAACTATAATAAATATACTTATTACTTTTATTATTATCAATATAACATGCATTATTACCCATATAATGCAGTTATTATCGGTAGAACTGTAATAATTGTACTTATTACTTACATTATTATCAATATAACATGCATTATTACCCATATAATGGTGTTATTATCGCTAGAACTGTGATAATTATACTTATTACTTATATTATTATCAATATAACATGCATTATTACCCATATAATGCAGTTATTATCGACAGAAGTAAAATAAATATACTTATTACTCCCGATATTATCAATATAACATCCATTAGTACCCATATTATGAAGTTATTATCGATAGAACTGTATTAAATATACTTTTTACTTTTATTATTATCAATATAACATGCATTGTTACGCATATTATGAAGTTATAATCGCTAGAACTATAATAAATATACTTATTACTTATATTATTATCAATATAACATGCATTATTACCCATATTATGCAGTTATTATCGATAGAACTGTAATAAATATACTTACTACTTTAATTATCATCAATATAACATGCATTATTACCCATATAATGCAGTTATTATCGACAGAAGTATAAGAAATATACCTATTACTTTTATTATTATCAATATAACATGCACTATTACCCATATTTTACTATTATTATCGCTAGAACTATAATAATTATACTTATTACTCCCGATATTATCAATATAACATGCATTATTACCCATATAATGCAGTTATTATCGCTAGAACTGTAATAATTATACTTATTACTTATATTATTAGCAATATAACGTGCATTATTACCGATATAATGCAGTTATTATCGCCAGAACTGTAATAATTATACTTATTACTTATATTATTATCAATATAACATGCATTATTACCCATATTATGCAGTTATTATCGATAGAACTGTAACAAATATACTTATTACTTTTATTATTATCAATATGACATGCATTATTAGCCATATTTTACTATTATTATCGTTAGAACTATAATAATTATACTTATTACTCCCGATATTATCAATATAACATGCATTATTACGCATACAATGCAGTTATTATCGCTAGAACTGTAATAATTATACTTATTACTTACATTACTATCAATATAACATGCATTATCACCCATATAATGCAGTTATTATCGACAGAAGTATAATAAATATACTTATTGCTTTTATTATTATCAATGTAACATGCACTATTAGCCACATTTTACTATTATTATCGCTATAACTATAATAATTATACTTATTACTCCCGATATTATCAATATAACATGCATTATTACCCATATAATGCAGTTACGAACGCTAGAACTGTAATAATTATACTTAATACTTATATTATTATCAATATAACATGCATTATTACCTACATAATGGAGCTATTATAGCTAGAACTGTAATAATTATACTTATTACTTACATCATTATCAATATAACATGCATTATCACGCATATAATGCAGTTATTATCGACAGAAGTATAATAAATATACTTATTACTTTTATTATTATCAATATAACATGCACTATTAGCCATATTTTACTATTATTATCGCTAGAACTATAATAACTATTCTTATTACTCCCGATATTATCAATATAACATGCATTATTACCCATATTATGCAGTTATTATCGATAGAACTGTAATAAATATACTTAGTGCTTATATTATTATCAATATAACATGCATTATTACCCATATAATGGAGTTATTATCGCTAGAACTGTAATAATTATACTCATTACTTATATTATTATCAATATAACATGCATTATTACCCATATAATGGAGTTATTATCGCTAGAACTGTAATAATTATACTCATTACTTATATTATTATCAATATAACATGCATTATTACCCATATAATGGAGTTAATATCGCTAGAACTGTAGTAATTATACTTATTACTTATATTATTATCAATATAACATGCATTATTACCCATATTATGCAGTTATTATCGATAGAACTGTAATAAATATACTTACTACTTTAGTTATCATCAATATAACATGCATTATTACCCATATTATGCAGTTATTATCGATAGAACTATAATAAATATACTCATTACTTTTATTATTATCAATATAACATGCATTATTACCCATATAATGCAGTTATTATCGGTAGAACTGTAATAATTGTACTTATTACTTACATTATTATCAATATAACATGCATTATTACCCATATAATGGTGTTATTATCGCTAGAACTGTAATAATTATACTTATTACTTATATTATTATCAATATAACATGCATTATTACCCATATAATGCAGTTATTATCGGCAGAAGTAAAATAAATATACTTATTACTCCCGATATTATCAATATAACATCCATTAGTACCCATATTATGAAGTTATTATCGATAGAACTGTATTAAATATACTTTTTACTTTTATTATTATCAATATAACATGCATTGTTACGCATATTATGAAGTTATAATCGCTAGAACTATAATAAATATACTTATTACTTATATTATTGTCAATATAACATGCATTATTACCCATATTATGCAGTTATTATCGATAGAACTATAATAAATATACTTATTACTTTTATTATTATCAATGTAACATGCACTATTACCCATATAATGCAGTTATTATTGACAGAAGTATAATAAATATATTTATTACTTTTATTATTATCAATATAACAGGCACTCTTAGCCATATTTTACTAGTATTATCGCTAGAACTATAATAATTATGCTTATTACTCCCGATATTATCAATATAACATCCATTGTTACCCATATAATGCAGTTCTTATCGCTGGAACTGTAATAATTATACTTGTTACTCCCGATATTATCAATATAACATGCATTATTACGCATATAATGCAGTTATTATCGCTAGAACTGTAATAATTATACTCATTACTTATATTATTATCAATATAACATGCATTATTACCCATATAATGGAGTTATTGTCGCTAGAACTGTAATAATTATGCTTATTACTTATATTATTATCAATATAACATGCATTATTACCCATATTATGCAGTTATTATCGATAGAACTGTAATAAATATACTTACTACTTTAATTATCATCAATATAACATGCATTATTACCCATATTATGCAGTTATTATCGATAGAACTATAATAAATATACTCATTACTTTTATTATTATCAATATAACATGCATTATTACCCATATAATGCAGTTATTATCGGTAGAACTGTAATAATTGTACTTATTACTTACATTATTATCAATATAACATGCATTATTACCCATATAATGGAGTTATTATCGCTAGAACTGTAATAATTATACTTATTACTTATATTATTATCAATATAACATGCATTATTACCCATATTATGCAGTTACTATAGCTACAACTATAATAAATATACGTATTATTTTTATTATCATCAATATAACATGCATTATTACCCATATTATGCAGTTATTATCGATAGAACTATAATAAATATACTTATTACTTTTATTATTATCAATATAACATGCATTATTACCCATATAATGCAGTTATTATCGGTAGAACTGTAATAATTGTACTTATTACTTACATTATTATCAATATAACATGCATTATTACCCATATAATGGTGTTATTATCGCTAGAACTGTGATAATTATACTTATTACTTATATTATTATCAATATAACATGCATTATTACCCATATAATGCAGTTATTATCGACAGAAGTAAAATAAATATACTTATTACTCCCGATATTATCAATATAACATCCATTAGTACCCATATTATGAAGTTATTATCGATAGAACTGTATTAAATATACTTTTTACTTTTATTATTATCAATATAACATGCATTGTTACGCATATTATGAAGTTATAATCGCTAGAACTATAATAAATATACTTATTACTTATATTATTATCAATATAACATGCATTATTACCCATATTATGCAGTTATTATCGATAGAACTGTAATAAATATACTTACTACTTTAATTATCATCAATATAACATGCATTATTACCCATATAATGCAGTTATTATCGACAGAAGTATAAGAAATATACCTATTACTTTTATTATTATCAATATAACATGCACTATTACCCATATTTTACTATTATTATCGCTAGAACTATAATAATTATACTTATTACTCCCGATATTATCAATATAACATGCATTATTACCCATATAATGCAGTTATTATCGCTAGAACTGTAATAATTATACTTATTACTTATATTATTAGCAATATAACGTGCATTATTACCGATATAATGCAGTTATTATCGCCAGAACTGTAATAATTATACTTATTACTTATATTATTATCAATATAACATGCATTATTACCCATATTATGCAGTTATTATCGATAGAACTGTAACAAATATACTTATTACTTTTCTTATTATCAATATGACATGCATTATTAGCCATATTTTACTATTATTATCGTTAGAACTATAATAATTATACTTATTACTCCCGATATTATCAATATAACATGCATTATTACGCATACAATGCAGTTATTATCGCTAGAACTGTAATAATTATACTTATTACTTACATTATTATCAATATAACATGCATTATCACCCATATAATGCAGTTATTATCGACAGAAGTATAATAAATATACTTATTGCTTTTATTATTATCAATATAACATGCACTATTAGCCACATTTTACTATTATTATCGCTATAAATATAATAATTATACTTATTACTCAAGATATTATCAATATAACATGCATTATTACCCATATAATGCAGTTACGACCGCTAGAATTGTAATAATTATACTTAATACTTATATTATTATCAATATAACATGCATTATTACCTATATAATGGAGCTATTATAGCTAGAACTGTAATAATTATACTTATTACTTACATTATTATCAATATAACATGCATTATCACGCATATAATGCAGTTATTATCGACAGAAGTATAATAAATATACTTATTACTTTTATTATTATCAATATAACATGCACTATTAGCCATATTTTACTATTATTATCGCTAGAACTATAATAACTATTCTTATTACTCCCGATATTATCAATATAACATGCATTATTACCCATATAATGCAGTTACTATCGCTAGAATTGTAATAATTATACTTATTACTTATATTATTATCAATATAACATGCATTATTACCCATATTATGCAGTTATTATCGATAGAACTGTAATAAATCTACTTAGTGCTTATATTATTATCAATATAACATGCATTATTACCCATATAATGGAGTTATTATCGCTAGAACTGTAATAATTATACTCATTACTTATATTATTATCAATATAACATGCATTATTACCCATATAATGGAGTTATTATCGCTAGAACTGTAATAATTATACTCATTACTTATATTATTATCAATATAACATGCATTATTACCCATATAATGGAGTTAATATCGCTAGAACTGTAATAATTATACATATTGCTTATATTATTATCAATATAACATGCATTATTACCCATATTATGCAGTCATTATCGATAGAACTGTAATAAATATACTTACTACTTTAGTTATCATCAATATAACATGCATTATTACCCATATTATGCAGTTATTATCGATAGAACTATAATAAATATACTCATTACTTTTATTATTATCAATATAACATGCATTATTACCCATATAATGCAGTTATTATCGGTAGAACTGTAATAATTGTACTTATTACTTACATTATTATCAATATAACATGCATTATTACCCATATAATGGTGTTATTATCGCTAGAACTGTAATAATTATACTTATTACTTATATTATTATCAATATAACATGCATTATTACCCATATAATGCAGTTATTATCGACAGAAGTAAAATAAATATACTTATTACTCCCGATATTATCAATATAACATCCATTAGTACCCATATTATGAAGTTATTATCGATAGAACTGTATTAAATATACTTTTTACTTTTATTATTATCAATATAACATGCATTGTTACGCATATTATGAAGTTATAATCGCTAGAACTATAATAAATATACTTATTACTTATATTATTGTCAATATAACATGCATTATTACCCATATTATGCAGTTATTATCGATAGAACTATAATAAATATACTTATTACTTTTATTATTATCAATGTAACATGCACTATTACCCATATAATGCAGTTATTATTGACAGAAGTATAATAAATATATTTATTACTTTTATTATTATCAATATAACAGGCACTCTTAGCCATATTTTACTAGTATTATCGCTAGAACTATAATAATTATGCTTATTACTCCCGATATTATCAATATAACATCCATTGTTACCCATATAATGCAGTTCTTATCGCTGGAACTGTAATAATTATACTTGTTACTCCCGATATTATCAATATAACATGCATTATTACGCATATAATGCAGTTATTATCGCTAGAACTGTAATAATTATACTTATTACTTACATTATTATCAATATAGCATGCATTATCACCCATATAATGCAGTTATTATCGACAGAAGTATAATAAATATACTTATTGCTTTTATTATTATCAATATAACATGCACTATTAGCCACATTTTACTATTATTATCGCTATAAATATAATAATTATACTTATTACTCAAGATATTATCAATATAACATGCATTATTACCCATATAATGCAGTTACGACCGCTAGAATTGTAATAATTATACTTAATACTTATATTATTATCAATATAACATGCATTATTACCTATATAATGGAGCTATTATAGCTAGAACTGTAATAATTATACTTATTACTTACATTATTATCAATATAACATGCATTATCACGCATATAATGCAGTTATTATCGACAGAAGTATAATAAATATACTTATTACTTTTATTATTATCAATATAACATGCACTATTAGCCATATTTTACTATTATTATCGCTAGAACTATAATAACTATTCTTATTACTCCCGATATTATCAATATAACATGCATTATTACCCATATAATGCAGTTACTATCGCTAGAATTGTAATAATTATACTTATTACTTATATTATTATCAATATAACATGCATTATTACCCATATTATGCAGTTATTATCGATAGAACTGTAATAAATCTACTTAGTGCTTATATTATTATCAATATAACATGCATTATTACCCATATAATGGAGTTATTATCGCTAGAACTGTAATAATTATACTCATTACTTATATTATTATCAATATAACATGCATTATTACCCATATAATGGAGTTATTATCGCTAGAACTGTAATAATTATACTCATTACTTATATTATTATCAATATAACATGCATTATTACCCATATAATGGAGTTAATATCGCTAGAACTGTAATAATTATACATATTGCTTATATTATTATCAATATAACATGCATTATTACCCATATTATGCAGTCATTATCGATAGAACTGTAATAAATATACTTACTACTTTAGTTATCATCAATATAACATGCATTATTACCCATATTATGCAGTTATTATCGATAGAACTATAATAAATATACTCATTACTTTTATTATTATCAATATAACATGCATTATTACCCATATAATGCAGTTATTATCGGTAGAACTGTAATAATTGTACTTATTACTTACATTATTATCAATATAACATGCATTATTACCCATATGATGGTGTTATTATCGCTAGAACTGTAATAATTATACTTATTACTTATATTATTATCAATATAACATGCATTATTACCCATATAATGCAGTTATTATCGACAGAAGTAAAATAAATATACTTATTACTCCCGATATTATCAATATAACATCCATTAGTACCCATATTATGAAGTTATTATCGATAGAACTGTATTAAATATACTTTTTACTTTTATTATTATCAATATAACATGCATTGTTACGCATATTATGAAGTTATAATCGCTAGAACTATAATAAATATACTTATTACTTATATTATTGTCAATATAACATGCATTATTACCCATATTATGCAGTTATTATCGATAGAACTATAATAAATATACTTATTACTTTTATTATTATCAATGTAACATGCACTATTACCCATATAATGCAGTTATTATTGACAGAAGTATAATAAATATATTTATTACTTTTATTATTATCAATATAACAGGCACTCTTAGCCATATTTTACTAGTATTATCGCTAGAACTATAATAATTATGCTTATTACTCCCGATATTATCAATATAACATCCATTGTTACCCATATAATGCAGTTCTTATCGCTGGAACTGTAATAATTATACTTGTTACTCCCGATATTATCAATATAACATGCATTATTACGCATATAATGCAGTTATTATCGCTAGAACTGTAATAATTATACTCATTACTTATATTATTATCAATATAACATGCATTATTACCCATATAATGGAGTTATTGTCGCTAGAACTGTAATAATTATGCTTATTACTTATATTATTATCAATATAACATGCATTATTACCCATATTATGCAGTTATTATCGATAGAACTGTAATAAATATACTTACTACTTTAATTATCATCAATATAACATGCATTATTACCCATATTATGCAGTTATTATCGATAGAACTATAATAAATATACTCATTACTTTTATTATTATCAATATAACATGCATTATTACCCATATAATGCAGTTATTATCGGTAGAACTGTAATAATTGTACTTATTACTTACATTATTATCAATATAACATGCATTATTACCCATATAATGGTGTTATTATCGCTAGAACTGTAATAATTATACTTATTACTTATATTATTATCAATATAACATGCATTATTACCCATATAATGCAGTTATTATCGACAGAAGTAAAATAAATATACTTATCACTCCCGATATTATCAATATAACATCCATTAGTACCCATATTATGAAGTTATTATCGATAGAACTGTATTAAATATACTTTTTACTTTTATTATTATCAATATAACATGCATTGTTACGCATATTATGAAGTTATAATCGCTAGAACTATAATAAATATACTTATTACTTATATTATTATCAATATAACATGCATTATTACCCATATTATGCAGTTATTATCGATAGAACTGTAATAAATATACTTACTACTTTAATTATCATCAATATAACATGCATTATTACCCATATAATGCAGTTATTATCGACAGAAGTATAAGAAATATACTTATTACTTTTATTATTATCAATATAACATGCACTATTACCCATATTTTACTATTATTATCGCTAGAACTATAATAATTATACTTATTACTCCCGATATTATCAATATAACATGCATTATTACCCATATAATGCAGTTATTATCGCTAGAACTGTAATAATTATACTTATTACTTATATTATTAGCAATATAACGTGCATTATTACCGATATAATGCAGTTATTATCGCCAGAACTGTAATAATTATACTTATTACTTATATTATTATCAATATAACATGCATTATTACCCATATTATGCAGTTATTATCGATAGAACTGTAACAAATATACTTATTACTTTTATTATTATCAATATGACATGCATTATTAGCCATATTTTACTATTATTATAGTTAGAACTATAATAATTATACTTATTACTCCCGATATTATCAATATAACATGCATTATTACGCATACAATGCACTTATTATCGCTAGAACTGTAATAATTATACTTATTACTTACATTATTATCAATATAACATGCATTATCACCCATATAATGCAGTTATTATCGACAGAAGTATAATAAATATACTTATTGCTTTTATTATTATCAATATAACATGCACTATTAGCCACATTTTACTATTATTATCGCTATAAATATAATAATTATACTTATTACTCCCGATATTATCAATATAATATGCATTATTACCCATATAATGCAGTTACGACCGCTAGAATTGTAATAATTATACTTAATACTTATATTATTATCAATATAACATGCATTATAACCTATATAATGGAGCTATTATAGCTAGAACTGTAATAATTATACTTATTACTTACATTATTATCAATATAACATGCATTATCACGCATATAATGCAGTTATTATCGACAGAAGTACAATAAATATACTTATTACTTTTATTATTATCAATATAACATGCACTATTAGCCATATTTTACTATTATTATCGCTAGAACTATAATAACTATTCTTATTACTCCCGATATTATCAATATAACATGCATTATTACCCATATAATGCAGTTACTATCGCTAGAATTGTAATAATTATACTTATTACTTATATTATTATCAATATAACATGCATTATTACCCATATTATGCAGTTATTATCGATAGAACTGTAATAAATATACTTAGTGCTTATATTATTATCAATATAACATGCATTATTACCCATATAATGGAGTTATTATCGCTAGAACTGTAATAATTATACTCATTACTTATATTATTATCAATATAACATGCATTATTACCCATATTATGCAGTTATTATCGATAGAACTGTAATAAATATACTTACTACTTTAATTATCATCAATATAACATGCATTATTACCCATATTATGCAGTTATTATCGATAGAACTATAATAAATATACTCATTACTTTTATTATTATCAATATAACATGCATTATTACCCATATAATGCAGTTATTATCGGTAGAACTGTAATAATTGTACTTATTACTTACATTATTATCAATATAACATGCATTATTACCCATATAATGGTGTTATTATCGCTAGAACTGTAATAATTATACTTATTACTTATATTATTATCAATATAACATGCATTATTACCCATATAATGCAGTTATTATCGACAGAAGTAAAATAAATATACTTATCACTCCCGATATTATCAATATAACATCCATTAGTACCCATATTATGAAGTTATTATCGATAGAACTGTATTAAATATACTTTTTACTTTTATTATTATCAATATAACATGCATTGTTACGCATATTATGAAGTTATAATCGCTAGAACTATAATAAATATACTTATTACTTATATTATTATCAATATAACATGCATTATTACCCATATTATGCAGTTATTATCGATAGAACTGTAAGAAATATACTTACTACTTTAATTATCATCAATATAACATGCATTATTACCCATATAATGCAGTTATTATCGACAGAAGTATAAGAAATATACTTATTACTTTTATTATTATCAATATAACATGCACTATTAGCCATATTTTACTATTATTATCGCTAGAACTATAATAACTATTCTTATTACTCCCGATATTATCAATATAACATGCATTATTACCCATATAATGCAGTTACTATCGCTAGAATTGTAATAATTATACTTATTACTTATATTATTATCAATATAACATGCATTATTACCCATATTATGCAGTTATTATCGATAGAACTGTAATAAATATACTTAGTGCTTATATTATTATCAATATAACATGCATTATTACCCATATAATGGAGTTATTATCGCTAGAACTGTAATAATTATACTCATTACTTATATTATTATCAATATAACATGCATTATTACCCATATAATGGAGTTATTATCGCTAGAACTGTAATAATTATACTCATTACTTATATTATTATCAATATAACATGCATTATTACCCATATAATGGAGTTAATATCGCTAGAACTGTAGTAATTATACTTATTACTTATATTATTATCAATATAACATGCATTATTACCCATATTATGCAGTTATTATCGATAGAACTGTAATAAATATACTTACTACTTTAGTTATCATCAATATAACATGCATTATTACCCATATTATGCAGTTATTATCGATAGAACTATAATAAATATACTCATTACTTTTATTATTATCAATATAACATGCATTATTACCCATATTATGCAGTTATTATCGATAGAACTGTAATAAATATACTTACTACTTTCATTATCATCAATATAACATGCATTATTACCCATATTATGCAGTTACTATCGATAGAACTATAATAATTATACTTATTACTTTTATTATTATCAATATAACATGCATTGTTACGCATATTATGAAGTTATAATCGCTAGAACTATAATAAATATACTTATTACTTATATTATTGTCAATATAACATGCATTATTACCCATATTATGCAGTTATTATCGATAGAACTATAATAAATATACTTATTACTTTTATTATTATGAATGTAACATGCACTATTACCCATATAATGCAGTTATTATTGACAGAAGTATAATAAATATATTTATTACTTTTATTATTATCAATATAACAGGCACTCTTAGCCATATTTTACTAGTATTATCGCTAGAACTATAATAATTATGCTTATTACTCCCGATATTATCAATATAACATCCATTGTTACCCATATAATGCAGTTCTTATCGCTGGAACTGTAATAATTATACTTGTTACTCCCGATATTATCAATATAACATGCATTATTACGCATATAATGCAGTTATTATCGCTAGAACTGTAATAATTATACTTATTACTTATATTATTATCAATATAACATGCATTATTACCCATATAATGCAGTTATTATAGCTAGAACTATAATAAATATACGTATTACTTTTATTATCATCAATATAACATGCATTATTACCCATATTATGCAGTTATTATCGATAGAACTATAATAAATATACTTATTACTTTTATTATTATCAATATAACATGCATTATTACCCATATAATGCAGTTATTATCGCTAGAACTGTAATAATTATACTTATTACTTATATTATTATCAATATAACATGCATTATTACCCATATAATGGAGTTATTATCGCTAGAACTGTAATAATTATACTTATTACTCCCGATATTATCAATATTACATGCATTATTACCCATGTTATGCAGTTATTATCGCTAGAACTATAATAAATATACGTATTACTTTTATTGTCATCAATATAACATGCATTATTACCCATATTATGCAGTTATTATCGATAGAACTGTAATAATTGTACTTATTACTTATATTATTATCAATATAACATGCATTATTACCCATATAATGGAGTTATTATCGCTAGAACTGTAATAATTATACTCATTACTTATATTATTATCAATATAACATGCATTATTACCCATATTATGCAGTTATTATCGATAGAACTGTAATAAATATACTTACTACTTTAATTATCATCAATATAACATGCATTATTACCCATATTATGCAGTTATTATCGATAGAACTATAATAAATATACTCATTACATTTATTATTATCAATATAACATGCATTATTACCCATATAATGCAGTTATTATCGGTAGAACTGTAATAATTGTACTTATTACTTACATTATTATCAATATAACATGCATTATTACCCATATAATGGTGTTATTATCGCTAGAACTGTAATAATTATACTTATTACTTATATTATTATCAATATAACATGCATTATTACCCATATAATGCAGTTATTATCGACAGAAGTAAAATAAATATACTTATTACTCCCGATATTATCAATATAACATCCATTAGTACCCATATTATGAAGTTATTATCGATAGAACTGTATTAAATATACTTTTTACTTTTATTATTATCAATATAACATGCATTGTTACGCATATTATGAAGTTATAATCGCTAGAACTATAATAAATATACTTATTACTTATATTATTATCAATATAACATGCATTATTACCCATATTATGCAGTTATTATCGATAGAACTGTAATAAATATACTTACTACTTTAATTATCATCAATATAACATGCATTATTACGCATACAATGCAGTTATTATCGCTAGAACTGTAATAATTATACTTATTACTTACATTATTATCAATATAACATGCACTATCACCCATATAATACAGTTATTATCGACAGAAGTATAAGAAATATACTTATTACTTTTATTATTATCAATATAACATGCACTATTACCCATATTTTACTATTATTATCGCTAGAACTATAATAATTATACTTATTACTCCCGATATTATCAATATAACATGCATTATTACCCATATAATGCAGTTACTATCGCTAGAATTGTAATAATTATACTTATTACTTATATTATTATCAATATAACATGCATTATTACGCATATTATGCAGTTATTATCGATAGAACTATAATAAATATACATATTACTTTTATTATTATCAATATACCATGCATTATTACCCATATAATGCAGTTATTATCGCTAGAACTGTAATAATTATACTTATTACTTATATTATTAGCAATATAACGTGCATTATTACCGATATAATGCAGTTATTATCGCCAGAACTGTAATAATTATACTTATTACTTATATTATTATCAATATAACATGCATTATTACCCATATTATGCAGTTATTATCGATAGAACTGTAACAAATATACTTATTACTTTTATTATTATCAATATGACATGCATTATTAGCCATATTTTACTATTATTATCGTTAGAACTATAATAATTATACTTATTACTCCCGATATTATCAATATAACATGCATTATTACGCATACAATGCAGTTATTATCGCTAGAACTGTAATAATTATACTTATTACTTACATTATTATCAATATAACATGCATTATCACCCATATAATGCAGTTATTATCGACAGAAGTATAATAAATATACTTATTGCTTTTATTATTATCAATGTAACATGCACTATTAGCCACATTTTACTATTATTATCGCTATAACTATAATAATTATACTTATTACTCCCGATATTATCAATATAACATGCATTATTACCCATATAATGCAGTTACGACCGCTAGAATTGTAATAATTATACTTAATACTTATATTATTATCAATATAACATGCATTATTACCTACATAATGGAGCTATTATAGCTAGAACTGTAATAATTATACTTATTACTTACATCATTATCAATATAACATGCATTATCACGCATATAATGCAGTTATTATCGACAGAAGTATAATAAATATACTTATTACTTTTATTATTATCAATATAACATGCACTATTAGCCATATTTTACTATTATTATCGCTAGAACTATAATAACTATTCTTATTACTCCCGATATTATCAATATAACATGCATTATTACCCATATAATGCAGTTACTATCGCTAGAATTGTAATAATTATACTTATTACTTATATTATTATCAATATAACATGCATTATTACCCATATTATGCAGTTATTATCGATAGAACTGTAATAAATATACTTAGTGCTTATATTATTATCAATATAACATGCATTATTACCCATATAATGGAGTTATTATCGCTAGAACTGTAATAATTATACTCATTACTTATATTATTATCAATATAACATGCATTATGACCCATATAATGGAGTTATTATCGCTAGAACTGTAATAATTATACTCATTACTTATATTATTATCAATATAACATGCATTATTACCCATATAATGGAGTTAATATCGCTAGAACTGTAGTAATTATACTTATTACTTATATTATTATCAATATAACATGCATTATTACCCATATTATGCAGTTATTATCGATAGAACTGTAATAATTATACTTATTACTTATATTATCATCAATATAACATGCATTATTACCCATATTATGCAGTTATTATCGATAGAACTATAATAAATATACTCATTACTTTTATTATTATCAATATAACATGCATTATTACCCATATAATGCAGTTATTATCGGTAGAACTGTAATAATTGTACTTATTACTTACATTATTATCAATATAACATGCATTATTACCCATATAATGGTGTTATTATCGCTAGAACTGTAATAATTATACTTATTACTTATATTATTATCAATATAACATGCATTATTACCCATATAATGCAGTTATTATCGGCAGAAGTAAAATAAATATACTTATTACTCCCGATATTATCAATATAACATCCATTAGTACCCATATTATGAAGTTATTATCGATAGAACTGTATTAAATATACTTTTTACTTTTATTATTATCAATATAACATGCATTGTTACGCATATTATGAAGTTATAATCGCTAGAACTATAATAAATATACTTATTACTTATATTATTGTCAATATAACATGCATTATTACCCATATTATGCAGTTATTATCGATAGAACTATAATAAATATACTTATTACTTTTATTATTATCAATGTAACATGCACTATTACCCATATAATGCAGTTATTATTGACAGAAGTATAATAAATATATTTATTACTTTTATTATTATCAATATAACAGGCACTCTTAGCCATATTTTACTAGTATTATCGCTAGAACTATAATAATTATGCTTATTACTCCCGATATTATCAATATAACATCCATTGTTACCCATATAATGCAGTTCTTATCGCTGGAACTGTAATAATTATACTTGTTACTCCCGATATTATCAATATAACATGCATTATTACGCATATAATGCAGTTATTATCGCTAGAACTGTAATAATTATACTTATTACTTATATTATTATCAATATAACATGCATTATTACCCATATAATGCAGTTATTATAGCTAGAACTATAATAAATATACGTATTACTTTTATTATCATCAATATAACATGCATTATTACCCATATTATGCAGTTATTATCGATAGAACTATAATAAATATACTTATTACTTTTATTATTATCAATATAACATGCATTATTACCCATATAATGCAGTTATTATCGCTAGAACTGTAATAATTATACTTATTACTTATATTATTATCAATATAACATGCATTATTACCCATATAATGGAGTTATTATCGCCAGAACTGTAATAATTATACTCATTACTTATATTATTATCAATATAACATGCATTATTACCCATATAATGGAGTTATTATCGCTAGAACTGTAATAATTATACTTATTACTTATATTATTATCAATATAACATGCATTATTACCCATATTATGCAGTTACTATAGCTACAACTATAATAAATATACGTATTATTTTTATTATCATCAATATAACATGCATTATTACCCATATTATGCAGTTATTATCGATAGAACTATAATAAATATACTTATTACTTTTATTATTATCAATATAACATGCATTACTACCCATATTATGCAGTTATTATCGATAGAACTGTAATAAATATACTTACTACTTTCATTATCATCAATATAACATGCATTATTACCCATATTATGCAGTTACTATCGATAGAACTATAATAATTATACTTATTACTTTTATTATTATCAATATAACATGCATTATTACCCATATAATGCAGTTATTATCGCTAGAACTGTAATAATTATACTTATTACTTATATTGTTATCAATATAACATGCATTATTACCCATATAATGGAGTTATTATCGCTAGAACTGTAATAATTATACTTATTACTCCCGATATTATCAATATTACATGCATTATTACCCATGTTATGCAGTTATTATCGCTAGAACTATAATAAATATACGTATTACTTTTATTGTCATCAATATAACATGCATTATTACCCATATTATGCAGTTATTATCGATAGAACTGTAATAATTGTACTTATTACTTATATTATTATCAATATAACATGCATTATTACCCATATAATGGAGTTATTATCGCTAGAACTGTAATAATTATACTCATTACTTATATTATTATCAATATAACATGCATTATTACCCATATTATGCAGTTATTATCGATAGAACTGTAATAAATATACTTACTACTTTAATTATCATCAATATAACATGCATTATTACCCATATTATGCAGTTATTATCGATAGAACTATAATAAATATACTCATTACATTTATTATTATCAATATAACATGCATTATTACCCATATAATGCAGTTATTATCGGTAGAACTGTAATAATTGTACTTATTACTTACATTATTATCAATATAACATGCATTATTACCCATATAATGGTGTTATTATCGCTAGAACTGTAATAATTATACTTATTACTTATATTATTATCAATATAACATGCATTATTACCCATATAATGCAGTTATTATCGACAGAAGTAAAATAAATATACTTATTACTCCCGATATTATCAATATAACATCCATTAGTACCCATATTATGAAGTTATTATCGATAGAACTGTATTAAATATACTTTTTACTTTTATTATTATCAATATAACATGCATTGTTACGCATATTATGAAGTTATAATCGCTAGAACTATAATAAATATACTTATTACTTATATTATTATCAATATAACATGCATTATTACCCATATTATGCAGTTATTATCGATAGAACTGTAATAAATATACTTACTACTTTAATTATCATCAATATAACATGCATTATTACGCATACAATGCAGTTATTATCGCTAGAACTGTAATAATTATACTTATTATTTACATTATTATCAATATAACATGCATTATCACCCATATAATGCAGTTATTATCGACAGAAGTATAAGAAATATACTTATTACTTTTATTATTATCAATATAACATGCACTATTACCCATATTTTACTATTATTATCGCTAGAACTATAATAATTATACTTATTACTCCCGATATTATCAATATAACATGCATTATTACCCATATAATGCAGTTACTATCGCTAGAATTGTAATAATTATACTTATTACTTATATTATTATCAATATAACATGCATTATTACGCATATTATGCAGTTATTATCGATAGAACTATAATAAATATACATATTACTTTTATTATTATCAATATACCATGCATTATTACCCATATAATGCAGTTATTATCGCTAGAACTGTAATAATTATACTTATTACTTATATTATTAGCAATATAACGTGCATTATTACCGATATAATGCAGTTATTATCGCCAGAACTGTAATAATTATACTTATTACTTATATTATTATCAATATAACATGCATTATTACCCATATTATGCAGTTATTATCGATAGAACTGTAACAAATATACTTATTACTTTTATTATTATCAATATGACATGCATTATTAGCCATATTTTACTATTATTATCGTTAGAACTATAATAATTATACTTATTACTCCCGATATTATCAATATAACATGCATTATTACGCATACAATGCAGTTATTATCGCTAGAACTGTAATAATTATACTTATTACTTACATTATTATCAATATAACATGCATTATCACCCATATAATGCAGTTATTATCGACAGAAGTATAATAAATATACTTATTGCTTTTATTATTATCAATGTAACATGCACTATTAGCCACATTTTACTATTATTATCGCTATAACTATAATAATTATACTTATTACTCCCGATATTATCAATATAACATGCATTATTACCCATATAATGCAGTTACGACCGCTAGAATTGTAATAATTATACTTAAAACTTATATTATTATCAATATAACATGCATTATTACCTACATAATGGAGCTATTATAGCTAGAACTGTAATAATTATACTTATTACTTACATCATTATCAATATAACATGCATTATCACGCATATAATGCAGTTATTATCGACAGAAGTATAATAAATATACTTATTACTTTTATTATTATCAATATAACATGCACTATTAGCCATATTTTACTATTATTATCGCTAGAACTATAATAACTATTCTTATTACTCCCGATATTATCAATATAACATGCATTATTACCCATATAATGCAGTTACTATCGCTAGAATTGTAATAATTATACTTATTACTTATATTATTATCAATATAACATGCATTATTACCCATATTATGCAGTTATTATCGATAGAACTGTAATAAATATACTTAGTGCTTATATTATTATCAATATAACATGCATTATTACCCATATAATGGAGTTATTATCGCTAGAACTGTAATAATTATACTTATTACTTATATTATTATCAATATAACATGCATTATTACCCATATTATGCAGTTATTATCGATAGAACTGTAATAAATATACTTACTACTTTAATTATCATCAATATAACATGCATTATTACCCATATAATGCAGTTATTATCGACAGAAGTATAAGAAATATACTTATTACTTTTATTATTATCAATATAACATGCACTATTAGCCATATTTTACTATTATTATCGCTAGAACTATAATAATTATACTTATTACTCCCGATATTATCAATATAACATGCATTATTACCCATATAATGCAGTTACTATCGCTAGAATT
Organism: Megachile leachella; assembly: GCA_963576845.1. Lineage (NCBI taxonomy): Eukaryota > Metazoa > Arthropoda > Insecta > Hymenoptera > Megachilidae > Megachile > Megachile leachella. The sequence goes on along the minus strand of CAUYWW010000048.1, from coordinate 366,750 downwards.
GTAATAATTATACTTATTACTTATATTATTATCAATATAACATGCATTATTACGCATATTATGCAGTTATTATCGATAGAACTATAATAAATATACATATTACTTTTATTATTATCAATATACCATGCATTATTACCCATATAATGCAGTTATTATCGCTAGAACTGTAATAATTATACTTATTACTTATATTATTAGCAATATAACGTGCATTATTACCGATATAATGCAGTTATTATCGCCAGAACTGTAATAATTATACTTATTACTTATATTATTATCAATATAACATGCATTATTACCCATATTATGCAGTTATTATAGCTAGAACTATAATAAATATACGTATTATTTTTGTTATCATCAATATAACATGCATTATTACCCATATTATGCAGTTATTATCGATAGAACTATAATAAATATACTTATTACTTTTATTATTATCAATATAACGTGCATTACTACCCATATTATGCAGTTATTATCGATAGAACTGTAATAAATATACATACTACTTTCATTATCATCAATATAACATGCATTATTACCCATATTATGCAGTTACTATCGATAGAACTATAATAAATATACTTATTACTTTTATTATTATCAATATAACATGCACTATTAGCCATATTTTACTATTATTATCGCTAGAACTATAATAACTATTCTTATTACTCCCGATATTATCAATATAACATGCATTATTACCCATATAATGCAGTTACTATCGCTAGAATTGTAATAATTATACTTATTACTTATATTATTATCAATATAACATGCATTATTACCCATATTATGCAGTTATTATCGATAGAACTGTAATAAATATACTTAGTGCTTATATTATTATCAATATAACATGCATTATTACCCATATAATGGAGTTATTATCGCTAGAACTGTAATAATTATACTCATTACTTATATTATTATCAATATAACATGCATTATTACCCATATAATGGAGTTATTATCGCTAGAACTGTAATAATTATACTTATTACTTATATTATTATCAATATAACATGCATTATTACCCATATTATGCAGTTATTATCGATAGAACTATAATAAATATACTTATTACTTTTATTATTATCAATATAACATGCTTTACTACCCATATTATGCAGTTATTATCGATAGAACTGTAATAAATATACATACTTCTTTCATTATCATCAATATAACATGCATTATTACCCATATTATGCAGTTACTATCGATAGAACTATAATAAATATACTTATTACTTTTATTATTATCAATATAACATGCATTATTACCCATATTATGCAGTTACTATCGACAGAAGTATAATAAATATACTTATTACTTTTATTATTATCAATATAACAGGCACTCTTAGCCTTATTTTACTAGCATTATCGCTAGAACTGTAATAATTATACTTATTACTCCCGATATTACCAATATAACATCCATTATTACCCATATTATGCAGTTATTATCGATAGAACTATAATAAATATACTTATTACTTTTATTATTATCAATATAACGTGCATTACTACCCATATTATGCAGTTATTATCGATAGAACTGTAATAAATATACATACTACTTTCATTATCATCAATATAACATGCATTATTACCCATATTATGCAGTTACTATCGATAGAACTATAATAAATATACTTATTACTTTTATTATTATCAATATAACATGCACTATTAGCCATATTTTACTATTATTATCGCTAGAACTATAATAACTATTCTTATTACTCCCGATATTATCAATATAACATGCATTATTACCCATATAATGCAGTTACTATCGCTAGAATTGTAATAATTATACTTATTACTTATATTATTATCAATATAACATGCATTATTACCCATATTATGCAGTTATTATCGATAGAACTGTAATAAATATACTTAGTGCTTATATTATTATCAATATAACATGCATTATTACCCATATAATGGAGTTATTATCGCTAGAACTGTAATAATTATACTCATTACTTATATTATTATCAATATAACATGCATTATTACCCATATAATGGAGTTATTATCGCTAGAACTGTAATAATTATACTTATTACTTATATTATTATCAATATAACATGCATTATTACCCATATTATGCAGTTATTATCGATAGAACTGTAATAAATATACTTACTACTTTAATTATCATCAATATAACATGCATTATTACCCATATAATGCAGTTATTATCGACAGAAGTATAAGAAATATACTTATTACTTTTATTATTATCAATATAACATGCACTATTAGCCATATTTTACTATTATTATCGCTTGAACTATAATAATTGTACTTATTACTCCCGATATTATCAATATAACATGCATTATTACCCATATAATGCAGTTACTATCGCTAGAATTGTAATAATTATACTTATTACTTATATTATTATCAATATAACATGCATTATTACGCATATTATGCAGTTATTATCGATAGAACTATAATAAATATACATATTACTTTTATTATTATCAATATACCATGCATTATTACCCATATAATGCAGTTATTATCGCTAGAACTGTAATAATTATACTTATTACTTATATTATTAGCAATATAACGTGCATTATTACCGATATAATGCAGTTATTATCGCCAGAACTGTAATAATTATACTTATTACTTATATTATTATCAATATAACATGCATTATTACCCATATTATGCAGTTATTATAGCTAGAACTATAATAAATATACGTATTATTTTTATTATCATCAATATAACATGCATTATTACCCATATTATGCAGTTATTATCGATAGAACTATAATAAATATACTTATTACTTTTATTATTATCAATATAACATGCTTTACTACCCATATTATGCAGTTATTATCGATAGAACTGTAATAAATATACATACTTCTTTCATTATCATCAATATAACATGCATTATTACCCATATTATGCAGTTACTATCGATAGAACTATAATAAATATACTTATTACTTTTATTATTATCAATATAACATGCTTTACTACCCATATTATGCAGTTATTATCGATAGAACTGTAATAAATATACATACTTCTTTCATTATCATCAATATAACATGCATTATTACCCATATTATGCAGTTACTATCGATAGAACTATAATAAATATACTTATTACTTTTATTATTATCAATATAACATCCATTACTACCCATATTATGCAGTTATTATCGATAGAACTATAATAAATATACTTATTACTTTTATTATTATCAATATAACATGCATTATTACCAGAATAATGCAGTTATTATCGACAGAAGTATAATAAATATACTTATTACTTTTATTCTTATCAATATAACAGGCACTCTTAGCCATATTTTACTAGTATTATCGCTAGGACTGTAATAATTATACTTATTACTCCCGATATTATCAATATAACATCCATTATTACCCATATAATGCAATTCTCATCGCTGGAACTGTAATAATTATACTTATTACTCCCGATATTATCAATATAACATGCATTATTACCCATATTGTGCAGTTATTATCGATAGAACTATAATAAATATACTTATTACTTTTATTATTATCAATATAACATGCATTATTACCCATATTATGCAGTTATTATCGACAGAAGTATAATAAATATACTCATTACTTTTATTATTATCAATATAACAGGCACTCTTAGCCTTATTTTACTAGCATTATCGCTAGAACTGTAATAATTATACTTATTACTCCCGATATTACCAATATAACATCCATTACTACCCATATTATGCAGTTATTATCGATAGAACTATAATAAATATACTTATTACTTTTATTATTATCAATATAACATGCATTATTACCAGAATAATGCAGTTATTATCGACAGAAGTATAATAAATATACTTATTACTTTTATTCTTATCAATATAACAGGCACTCTTAGCCATATTTTACTAGTATTATCGCTAGGACTGTAATAATTATACTTATTACTCCCGATATTATCAATATAACATCCATTATTACCCATATAATGCAGTTCTCATCGCTGGAACTGTAATAATTATACTTATTACTCCCGATAATATCAATATGACATGCATTATTACCCATATAATGGGGTTATTATCGCTAGAACTGTAATAATTATACTTATTACTTATATTTTTATCAATATAACAGGCATTATTACCCATATTATGCAGTTATAATCGATAGAACTGTAATAAACATACTTATTACTTTTATTATTATCAATATAACATGCACTATTAGTCATATTGTACAATTATTATCGCTAGAACTATAATAATTATACTTATTACTCCCGATATTATCAATATGACATGCATTATTATCCATATAATGGAGTTATTATCGCTAGAACTGTAATGATTATACTTATTACTTATATTATTAGCAAAATAACGTGCATTATTACCCATATTATGCAGCTATTATCGCTAGAACTGTAATACTTATACTTATTACTTATATTATTATCAATATAACATGCATTATTACCCATATAATGGAGTTATTATCGCTAGAACTGTAATAATTATACTCATCACTTATATTATTATCAATATAACATGCATTATTACCGATATAATGCAGAAATTATCGCCAGAACTGTAATAATTATACTTATTACTTATATTATTATCAATATAACATGCATTATTACCCATATTATGCAGTTATTATCGATATAACTGTAACAAATATACTTATTACTTTTATTATTATCAATATGACATGCACTATTAGCCATATTTTACTATTATTATCGTTAGAACTATAATAATTATACTTATTACTCCCGATATTATCAATATAACATGCATTATTACGCATACAATGCAGTTATTATCGCTAGAACTGTAATAATTATACTTATTACTTACATTATTATCAATATAACATGCATTATCACCCATATAATGCAGTTATTATCGACAGAAGTATAATAAATATACTTATTGCTTTTATTATTATCAATATAACATGCACTATTAGCCACATTTTACTATTATTATCGCTATAACTATAATAATTATACGTATTACTCCCGATATTATCAATATAACAAGCATTATTACCCATATAATGCAGTTACGACCGCTAGAATTGTAATAAATATACTTAATACTTATATTATTATCAATATAACATGCATTATTACCTATATAATGGAGCTATTATAGCTAGAACTGTAATAATTATACTTATTACTTACATTATTATCAATATAACATGCATTATCACGCATATAATGCAGTTATTATCGACAGAAGTATAATAAATATACTTATTACTTTTATTATTATCAATATAACATGCACTATTAGCCATATTTTACTATTATTATCGCTAGAACTATAATAACTATTCTTATTACTCCCGATATTATCAATATAACATGCATTATTACCCATATAATGCAGTTACTATCGCTAGAATTGTAATAATTATACTTATTACTTATATTATTATCAATATAACATGCATTATTACCCATATTATGCAGTTATTATCGATAGAACTGTAATAAATATACTTAGTGCTTATATTATTATCAATATAACATGCATTATTACCCATATAATGGAGTTATTATCGCTAGAACTGTAATAATTATACTCATTACTTATATTATTATCAATATAACATGCATTATTACCCATATAATGGAGTTATTATCGCTAGAACTGTAATAATTATACTTATTACTTATATTATTATCAATATAACATGCATTATTACCCATATTATGCAGTTATTATCGATAGAACTGTAATAAATATACTTACTACTTTAATTATCATCAATATAACATGCATTATTACCCATATAATGCAGTTATTATCGACAGAAGTATAAGAAATATACTTATTACTTTTATTATTATCAATATAACATGCACTATTAGCCATATTTTACTATTATTATCGCTGGAACTATAATAATTGTAATTATTACTCCCGATATTATCAATATAACATCCAGTATTACCCATGTAATGCAGTTCTCATCGCTGGAACTGTAATAATTATACTTATTACTCCCGATATTATCAATATGACATGCATTATTACCCATATAATGGGGTTATTATCGCTAGAACAGTAATAATTATACTTATTACTTATATTATTATCAATATAACAGGCATTATTACCCATATTATGCAGTTATAATCGATAGAACTGTAATAAATATACTTATTACTTTTATTATTATCAATATAACATGCACTATTAGTCATATTGTACAATTATTATCGCTAGTACTATAATAATTATACTTATTACTCCCGATATTATCAATATGACATGCATTATTATCCATATAATGGAGTTATTATCGCTAGAACTGTAATGATTATACTTATTACTTATATTATTAGCAAAATAACGTGCATTATTACCCATATGATGCAGCTATTATCGCTAGAACTGTAATAATTATACTTATTACTTATATTATTATCAATATAACATGCATTATTACCCATATAATGGAGTTATTATCGCTAGAACTGTAATTATTATACTCATCACTTATATTATTATCAATATAACATGCATTATTAACCATATAATGGAGTTATTATCGCTAGAACTGTAATAATTATACTTATTACTTATATTATTATCAATATAACATGCATTATTAAACATATTGTGCAGTTATTATCGCTAAAACTATAATAAATATACTTAGTACTTTTATTATCATCAATATAACATGCATTATTACCCATATAATACAGTTATTATCCCTAGAACTGTAAGAATTATAGTTATTACTTATATTATTATCCATATAACATGCATTATTACCCATATTATGCAGTTATTATAGCTAGAACTATAATAAATATACGTATTACTTTTATTATCATCAATATAACATGCAGTATTACCCATATTATGCAGTTATTATCGATAGAACTATAATAAATATACTTATTGCTTTTATTATTATCAATATAAGATGCACTATTAGCCACATTTTACTATTATTATGGCTATAACTATAATAATTATACTTATTACTCCCGATGTTATCAATATAACATGCATTATTACCCATATAATGCAGTTACGACCGCTAGAATTGTAATAATTATACTTAATACTTATATTATTATCAATATAACATGCATTATTACCTATATAATGGAGCTATTATAGCTAGAACTGTAATAATTATACTTATTACTTACATTATTATCAATATAACATGCATTATCACGCATATAATGCAGTTATTATCGACAGAAGTATAATAAATATACTTATTACTTTTATTATTATCAATATAACAGGCACTCTTAGCCTTATTTTACTAGTATTATCGCTAGAACTGTAATAATTATACTTATTACTCCCGATACTTTTAATATAACATCCATTACTACCCATATTATGCAGTTATTATCGATAGAACTGTATTAAATATACTTTTTACTTTTATTATTATCAATATAACATGCATTGTTACGCATATTATGAAGTTATAATCGCTAGAACTATAATAAATATACTTATTACTTATATTATTGTCAATATAACATGCATTATTACCCATATTATGCAGTTATTATCGATAGAACTATAATAAATATACTTATTACTTTTATTATTATCAATGTAACATGCACTATTACCCATATAATGCAGTTATTATCGACAGAAGTATAATAAATATACTTATTGCTTTTATTATTATCAATATAACATGCACTATTAGGCACATTTTACTATTATTATCGCTATAACTATAATAATTATACTTATTACTCCCGATATTATCAATATAACATGCATTATTACCCATATAATGCAGTTACGACCGCTAGAATTGTAATAATTATACTTAATACTTATATTATTCTCAATATAACATGCATTATTACCTATATAATGGAGCTATTATAGCTAGAACTGTAATAATTATACTTATTACTTACATTATTATCAATATAACATGCATTATCACGCATATAATGCAGTTATTATCGATAGAACTATAATAAATATACATATTACTTTTATTATTATCAATATACCATGCATTATTACCCATATAATGCAGTTATTATCGCTAGAACTGTAATAATTATACTTATTACTTATATTATTAGCAATATAACGTGCATTATTACCGATATAATGCAGTTATTATCGCCAGAACTGTAATAATTATACTTATTACTTATATTATTATCAATATAACATGCATTATTACCCATATTATGCAGTTATTATAGCTAGAACTATAATAAATATACGTATTATTTTTATTATCATCAATATAACATGCATTATTACCCATATTATGCAGTTATTATCGATTGAACTATAATAAATATACTTATTACTTTTATTATTATCAATATAACATGCATTACTACCCATATTATGCAGTTATTATCGATAGAACTGTAATAAATATACATACTACTTTCATTATCATCAATATAACATGCATTATTACCCATATTATGCAGTTACTATCGATAGAACTATAATAAATATACTTATTACTTTTATTATTATCAATATAACATGCATTATTACCCATATTATGCAGTTATTATCGACAGAAGTATAATAAATATACTTATTACTTTTATTATTATCAATATAACAGGCACTCTTAGCCTTATTTTACTAGTATTATCGCTAGAACTGTAATAATTATACTTATAACTCCCGATATTATCAATATAACATCCATTAGTACCCATATTATGCAGTTATTATCGATAGAACTGTATTAAATATACTTTTTACTATTATTATTGTCAATATAACATGCATTATTACCCATATTATGCAGTTATTATCGATAGAACTATAATAAATATACTTATTACTTTTATTATTATCAATGTAACATGCACTATTACCCATATAATGCAGTTATTATTGACAGAAGTATAATAAATATACTTATTACTTTTATTATTATCAATATAACATGCACTATTAGGCACATTTTACTATTATTATCGCTATAACTGTAATAATTATACTTATTACTCCCGATATTATCAATATAACATGCATTATTACCCATATAATGCAGTTACGACCGCTAGGATTGTAATAATTATACTTAATACTTATATTATTCTCAATATAACATGCATTATTACCTATATAATGGAGCTATTATAGCTAGAACTGTAATAATTATACTTATTACTTACATTATTATCAATATAACATGCATTATCACGCATATAATGCAGTTATTATCGATAGAACTATAATAAATATACATATTACTTTTATTATTATCAATATACCATGCATTATTACCCATATAATGCAGTTATTATCGCTAGAACTGTAATAATTATACTTATTACTTATATTATTAGCAATATAACGTGCATTATTACCGATATAATGCAGTTATTATCGCCAGAACTGTAATAATTATACTTATTACTTATATTATTATCAATATAACATGCATTATTACCCATATTATGCAGTTATTATAGCTAGAACTATAATAAATATACGTATTATTTTTATTATCATCAATATAACATGCATTATTACCCATATTATGCAGTTATTATCGATTGAACTATAATAAATATACTTATTACTTTTATTATTATCAATATAACATGCATTACTACCCATATTATGCAGTTCTTATCGATAGAACTGTAATAAATATACATACTACTTTCATTATCATCAATATAACATGCATTATTACCCATATTATGCAGTTACTATCGATAGAACTATAATAAATATACTTATTACTTTTATTATTATCAATATAACATGCATTATTACCCATATTATGCAGTTATTATCGACAGAAGTATAATAAATATACTTATTACTTTTATTATTATCAATATAACAGGCACTCTTAGCCTTATTTTACTAGTATTATCGCTAGAACTGTAATAATTATACTTATAACTCCCGATATTATCAATATAACATCCATTAGTACCCATATTATGCAGTTATTATCGATAGAACTGTATTAAATATACTTTTTACTATTATTATTGTCAATATAACATGCATTATTACCCATATTATGCAGTTATTATCGATAGAACTATAATAAATATACTTATTACTTTTATTATTATCAATGTAACATGCACTATTACCCATATAATGCAGTTATTATTGACAGAAGTATAATAAATATACTTATTACTTTTATTATTATCAATATAACAGGCACTATTAGCCATATTTTACTATTATTATCGCTTGAACTATAATAATTGTACTTATTACTCCCGATATTATCAATATAACATGCATTATTACCCATATAATGCAGTTACTATCGCTAGAATTGTAATAATTATACTTATTACTTATATTATTATCAATATAACATGCATTATTACGCATATTATGCAGTTATTATCGATAGAACTATAATAAATATACATATTACTTTTATTATTATCAATATACCATGCATTATTACCCATATAATGCAGTTATTATCGCTAGAACTGTAATAATTATACTTATTACTTATATTATTAGCAATATAACGTGCATTATTACCGATATAATGCAGTTATTATCGCCAGAACTGTAATAATTATACTTATTACTTATATTATTATCAATATAACATGCATTATTACCCATATTATGCAGTTATTATAGCTAGAACTATAATAAATATACGTATTATTTTTATTATCATCAATATAACATGCATTATTACCCATATTATGCAGTTATTATCGATAGAACTGTAATAAATATACATACTTCTTTCATTATCATCAATATAACATGCATTATTACCCATATTATGCAGTTACTATCGATAGAACTATAATAAATATACTTATTACTTTTATTATTATCAATATAACATGCTTTACTACCCATATTATGCAGTTATTATCGATAGAACTGTAATAAATATACATACTTCTTTCATTATCATCAATATAACATGCATTATTACCCATATTATGCAGTTACTATCGATAGAACTATAATAAATATACTTATTACTTTTATTATTATCAATATAACATCCATTACTACCCATATTATGCAGTTATTATCGATAGAACTATAATAAATATACTTATTACTTTTATTATTATCAATATAACATGCATTATTACCAGAATAATGCAGTTATTATCGACAGAAGTATAATAAATATACTTATTACTTTTATTCTTATCAATATAACAGGCACTCTTAGCCATATTTTACTAGTATTATCGCTAGGACTGTAATAATTATACTTATTACTCCCGATATTATCAATATAACATCCATTATTACCCATATAATGCAATTCTCATCGCTGGAACTGTAATAATTATACTTATTACTCCCGATATTATCAATATAACATGCATTATTACCCATATTGTGCAGTTATTATCGATAGAACTATAATAAATATACTTATTACTTTTATTATTATCAATATAACATGCATTATTACCCATATTATGCAGTTATTATCGACAGAAGTATAATAAATATACTCATTACTTTTATTATTATCAATATAACAGGCACTCTTAGCCTTATTTTACTAGCATTATCGCTAGAACTGTAATAATTATACTTATTACTCCCGATATTACCAATATAACATCCATTACTACCCATATTATGCAGTTATTATCGATAGAACTATAATAAATATACTTATTACTTTTATTATTATCAATATAACATGCATTATTACCAGAATAATGCAGTTATTATCGACAGAAGTATAATAAATATACTTATTACTTTTATTCTTATCAATATAACAGGCACTCTTAGCCATATTTTACTAGTATTATCGCTAGGACTGTAATAATTATACTTATTACTCCCGATATTATCAATATAACATCCATTATTACCCATATAATGCAGTTCTCATCGCTGGAACTGTAATAATTATACTTATTACTCCCGATAATATCAATATGACATGCATTATTACCCATATAATGGGGTTATTATCGCTAGAACTGTAATAATTATACTTATTACTTATATTTTTATCAATATAACAGGCATTATTACCCATATTATGCAGTTATAATCGATAGAACTGTAATAAACATACTTATTACTTTTATTATTATCAATATAACATGCACTATTAGTCATATTGTACAATTATTATCGCTAGAACTATAATAATTATACTTATTACTCCCGATATTATCAATATGACATGCATTATTATCCATATAATGGAGTTATTATCGCTAGAACTGTAATGATTATACTTATTACTTATATTATTAGCAAAATAACGTGCATTATTACCCATATTATGCAGCTATTATCGCTAGAACTGTAATACTTATACTTATTACTTATATTATTATCAATATAACATGCATTATTACCCATATAATGGAGTTATTATCGCTAGAACTGTAATAATTATACTCATCACTTATATTATTATCAATATAACATGCATTATTACCGATATAATGCAGAAATTATCGCCAGAACTGTAATAATTATACTTATTACTTATATTATTATCAATATAACATGCATTATTACCCATATTATGCAGTTATTATCGATATAACTGTAACAAATATACTTATTACTTTTATTATTATCAATATGACATGCACTATTAGCCATATTTTACTATTATTATCGTTAGAACTATAATAATTATACTTATTACTCCCGATATTATCAATATAACATGCATTATTACGCATACAATGCAGTTATTATCGCTAGAACTGTAATAATTATACTTATTACTTACATTATTATCAATATAACATGCATTATCACCCATATAATGCAGTTATTATCGACAGAAGTATAATAAATATACTTATTGCTTTTATTATTATCAATATAACATGCACTATTAGCCACATTTTACTATTATTATCGCTATAACTATAATAATTATACGTATTACTCCCGATATTATCAATATAACAAGCATTATTACCCATATAATGCAGTTACGACCGCTAGAATTGTAATAAATATACTTAATACTTATATTATTATCAATATAACATGCATTATTACCTATATAATGGAGCTATTATAGCTAGAACTGTAATAATTATACTTATTACTTACATTATTATCAATATAACATGCATTATCACGCATATAATGCAGTTATTATCGACAGAAGTATAATAAATATACTTATTACTTTTATTATTATCAATATAACATGCACTATTAGCCATATTTTACTATTATTATCGCTAGAACTATAATAACTATTCTTATTACTCCCGATATTATCAATATAACATGCATTATTACCCATATAATGCAGTTACTATCGCTAGAATTGTAATAATTATACTTATTACTTATATTATTATCAATATAACATGCATTATTACCCATATTATGCAGTTATTATCGATAGAACTGTAATAAATATACTTAGTGCTTATATTATTATCAATATAACATGCATTATTACCCATATAATGGAGTTATTATCGCTAGAACTGTAATAATTATACTCATTACTTATATTATTATCAATATAACATGCATTATTACCCATATAATGGAGTTATTATCGCTAGAACTGTAATAATTATACTTATTACTTATATTATTATCAATATAACATGCATTATTACCCATATTATGCAGTTATTATCGATAGAACTGTAATAAATATACTTACTACTTTAATTATCATCAATATAACATGCATTATTACCCATATAATGCAGTTATTATCGACAGAAGTATAAGAAATATACTTATTACTTTTATTATTATCAATATAACATGCACTATTAGCCATATTTTACTATTATTATCGCTGGAACTATAATAATTGTAATTATTACTCCCGATATTATCAATATAACATCCAGTATTACCCATGTAATGCAGTTCTCATCGCTGGAACTGTAATAATTATACTTATTACTCCCGATATTATCAATATGACATGCATTATTACCCATATAATGGGGTTATTATCGCTAGAACAGTAATAATTATACTTATTACTTATATTATTATCAATATAACAGGCATTATTACCCATATTATGCAGTTATAATCGATAGAACTGTAATAAATATACTTATTACTTTTATTATTATCAATATAACATGCACTATTAGTCATATTGTACAATTATTATCGCTAGTACTATAATAATTATACTTATTACTCCCGATATTATCAATATGACATGCATTATTATCCATATAATGGAGTTATTATCGCTAGAACTGTAATGATTATACTTATTACTTATATTATTAGCAAAATAACGTGCATTATTACCCATATGATGCAGCTATTATCGCTAGAACTGTAATAATTATACTTATTACTTATATTATTATCAATATAACATGCATTATTACCCATATAATGGAGTTATTATCGCTAGAACTGTAATTATTATACTCATCACTTATATTATTATCAATATAACATGCATTATTAACCATATAATGGAGTTATTATCGCTAGAACTGTAATAATTATACTTATTACTTATATTATTATCAATATAACATGCATTATTAAACATATTGTGCAGTTATTATCGCTAAAACTATAATAAATATACTTAGTACTTTTATTATCATCAATATAACATGCATTATTACCCATATAATACAGTTATTATCCCTAGAACTGTAAGAATTATAGTTATTACTTATATTATTATCCATATAACATGCATTATTACCCATATTATGCAGTTATTATAGCTAGAACTATAATAAATATACGTATTACTTTTATTATCATCAATATAACATGCAGTATTACCCATATTATGCAGTTATTATCGATAGAACTATAATAAATATACTTATTGCTTTTATTATTATCAATATAAGATGCACTATTAGCCACATTTTACTATTATTATGGCTATAACTATAATAATTATACTTATTACTCCCGATGTTATCAATATAACATGCATTATTACCCATATAATGCAGTTACGACCGCTAGAATTGTAATAATTATACTTAATACTTATATTATTATCAATATAACATGCATTATTACCTATATAATGGAGCTATTATAGCTAGAACTGTAATAATTATACTTATTACTTACATTATTATCAATATAACATGCATTATCACGCATATAATGCAGTTATTATCGACAGAAGTATAATAAATATACTTATTACTTTTATTATTATCAATATAACAGGCACTCTTAGCCTTATTTTACTAGTATTATCGCTAGAACTGTAATAATTATACTTATTACTCCCGATACTTTTAATATAACATCCATTACTACCCATATTATGCAGTTATTATCGATAGAACTGTATTAAATATACTTTTTACTTTTATTATTATCAATATAACATGCATTGTTACGCATATTATGAAGTTATAATCGCTAGAACTATAATAAATATACTTATTACTTATATTATTGTCAATATAACATGCATTATTACCCATATTATGCAGTTATTATCGATAGAACTATAATAAATATACTTATTACTTTTATTATTATCAATGTAACATGCACTATTACCCATATAATGCAGTTATTATCGACAGAAGTATAATAAATATACTTATTGCTTTTATTATTATCAATATAACATGCACTATTAGGCACATTTTACTATTATTATCGCTATAACTATAATAATTATACTTATTACTCCCGATATTATCAATATAACATGCATTATTACCCATATAATGCAGTTACGACCGCTAGAATTGTAATAATTATACTTAATACTTATATTATTCTCAATATAACATGCATTATTACCTATATAATGGAGCTATTATAGCTAGAACTGTAATAATTATACTTATTACTTACATTATTATCAATATAACATGCATTATCACGCATATAATGCAGTTATTATCGATAGAACTATAATAAATATACATATTACTTTTATTATTATCAATATACCATGCATTATTACCCATATAATGCAGTTATTATCGCTAGAACTGTAATAATTATACTTATTACTTATATTATTAGCAATATAACGTGCATTATTACCGATATAATGCAGTTATTATCGCCAGAACTGTAATAATTATACTTATTACTTATATTATTATCAATATAACATGCATTATTACCCATATTATGCAGTTATTATAGCTAGAACTATAATAAATATACGTATTATTTTTATTATCATCAATATAACATGCATTATTACCCATATTATGCAGTTATTATCGATTGAACTATAATAAATATACTTATTACTTTTATTATTATCAATATAACATGCATTACTACCCATATTATGCAGTTATTATCGATAGAACTGTAATAAATATACATACTACTTTCATTATCATCAATATAACATGCATTATTACCCATATTATGCAGTTACTATCGATAGAACTATAATAAATATACTTATTACTTTTATTATTATCAATATAACATGCATTATTACCCATATTATGCAGTTATTATCGACAGAAGTATAATAAATATACTTATTACTTTTATTATTATCAATATAACAGGCACTCTTAGCCTTATTTTACTAGTATTATCGCTAGAACTGTAATAATTATACTTATAACTCCCGATATTATCAATATAACATCCATTAGTACCCATATTATGCAGTTATTATCGATAGAACTGTATTAAATATACTTTTTACTATTATTATTGTCAATATAACATGCATTATTACCCATATTATGCAGTTATTATCGATAGAACTATAATAAATATACTTATTACTTTTATTATTATCAATGTAACATGCACTATTACCCATATAATGCAGTTATTATTGACAGAAGTATAATAAATATACTTATTACTTTTATTATTATCAATATAACATGCACTATTAGGCACATTTTACTATTATTATCGCTATAACTGTAATAATTATACTTATTACTCCCGATATTATCAATATAACATGCATTATTACCCATATAATGCAGTTACGACCGCTAGAATTGTAATAATTATACTTAATACTTATATTATTCTCAATATAACATGCATTATTACCTATATAATGGAGCTATTATA
Organism: Megachile leachella; assembly: GCA_963576845.1. NCBI lineage: Eukaryota > Metazoa > Arthropoda > Insecta > Hymenoptera > Megachilidae > Megachile > Megachile leachella. The sequence goes on along the minus strand of CAUYWW010000048.1, from coordinate 349,661 downwards.
GCTAGAACTGTAATAATTATACTTATTACTTACATTATTATCAATATAACATGCATTATCACGCATATAATGCAGTTATTATCGATAGAACTATAATAAATATACATATTACTTTTATTATTATCAATATACCATGCATTATTACCCATATAATGCAGTTATTATCGCTAGAACTGTAATAATTATACTTATTACTTATATTATTAGCAATATAACGTGCATTATTACCGATATAATGCAGTTATTATCGCCAGAACTGTAATAATTATACTTATTACTTATATTATTATCAATATAACATGCATTATTACCCATATTATGCAGTTATTATAGCTAGAACTATAATAAATATACGTATTATTTTTATTATCATCAATATAACATGCATTATTACCCATATTATGCAGTTATTATCGATTGAACTATAATAAATATACTTATTACTTTTATTATTATCAATATAACATGCATTACTACCCATATTATGCAGTTCTTATCGATAGAACTGTAATAAATATACATACTACTTTCATTATCATCAATATAACATGCATTATTACCCATATTATGCAGTTACTATCGATAGAACTATAATAAATATACTTATTACTTTTATTATTATCAATATAACATGCATTATTACCCATATTATGCAGTTATTATCGACAGAAGTATAATAAATATACTTATTACTTTTATTATTATCAATATAACAGGCACTCTTAGCCTTATTTTACTAGTATTATCGCTAGAACTGTAATAATTATACTTATAACTCCCGATATTATCAATATAACATCCATTAGTACCCATATTATGCAGTTATTATCGATAGAACTGTATTAAATATACTTTTTACTATTATTATTGTCAATATAACATGCATTATTACCCATATTATGCAGTTATTATCGATAGAACTATAATAAATATACTTATTACTTTTATTATTATCAATGTAACATGCACTATTACCCATATAATGCAGTTATTATTGACAGAAGTATAATAAATATACTTATTACTTTTATTATTATCAATATAACAGGCACTCTTAGCCATATTTTACTAGTATTATCGCTAGAACTATAATAATTATACTTATTACTCCCGATATTATCAATATAACACGCATTCTTACCCATATAATGCAGTTATTATCGCTAGAACTGTAACTATTATACTTATTACTTATATTGTTAGCAATATAACGTGCATTATTACCCATATTATGCAGTTATTATGGCTAGAACTGTAATAATTATACTTACTACTTATATTATTATCAATATAACATGCACTATTACCCATATAATGGTGTTATTATCGCTAGAACTGTAATAATTATACTTATTACTTACATTATTAGCAATATAACGTGCATTATTACCCATATAATGCAGTTATTATCGCTAGAACTGTAATAATTATACTTATTACTTATATTATTAGCAATATAACGTGCATTATTACCCATATTATGCAGTTATTATCGCTAGAACTGTAATAATTATACTTATGACTTATATTATTATCAATATAACATGCATTATTACCCATATAATGCAGTTATTATCGCTAGAACTGTAATAATTATACTTATTAGTTATATTATTATCAATATAACATGCATTATTACGCATATTATGCAGTTATAATCGCTAGAACTATAATAAATATACTTACTACTTTTATTATCATCAATATAACATGCATTATTACCCATATTATGCAGTTATTATCGATAGAACTATAATAAATCTACTTATTACTTTTATTATTATCAATATAACGTGCACTATTTGCCATATTTTACTATTATTATCGCTAGAACTATAATAATTATACTTATTACTTACATTATTAGCAATATAACGTGCATTATTACCCATATAATGCAGTTATTATCGCTAGAACTGTAATAATTATACTTATTACTTATATTATTATCAATATAACATGCATTATTACCCATATAATGCAGTTATTATCGACAGAAGTATAATAAATATACTTATTACTTTTATTATTATCAATATAACAGGCACTCTTAGCCATATTTTACTAGTATTATCGCTAGAACTGTAATAATTATACTTGTTACTCCCGATATTATCAATATAACATCCATTATTACCCATATAATGCAGTTATTATCGCTAGAACTGTAATAATTATACTTATTACTTATATTATTAGCAATATAACGTGCATTATTACCCATATTATGCAGTTATTATCGCTAGAACTTAAATAATTATACTTATTACTTATATTATTATCAATATAACATGCATTATCACAAATATAATGGAGTTAGTATCGCTAGAACTATAATAAGTATACTTACTACTTTTATTATCATCAATATAACATGCATTATTACCCATATTATGCAGTTATTATCGATAGAACTATAATAAATATACTTATTACTTTTATTATTATCAATATAACATGCACTATTAGCCATATTGTACTATTATTATCGCTAGAACTATAATAATTATACATATTGCTCCCGATATTATCGATATAACATGCATTATTACCCATATAATGCAGTTATTATCGATAGAACTGTAGTAAATATACTTATTACTTTTATTATTATCAATATAACATGCACTATAGGCCATATTGTACTATTATTATCGCTAGAACTGTAATAATTATACTTATTACTCGCAATATTATCAATATAACATGCATTATTACCCCTATAATGCAGTTATTATCGCTAGAACTGCAATAATTATACTTATTACTTACATTATTAGCAATATAACGTGCATTATTACCCATATAATGCAATTATTATCGCTAGAACTGTAATAATTATACTTATTACTTATATTATTATCAATATAACATGCATTATTACCCATATTATGCAGTTATTATCGCTAGAACTATAATAAGTATACTTACTACTTTTATTATCATCAATATAACATGCATTATTACCCATATAATGCAGTTATTATCGCTAGAACTGTACTAATTATACTTATTACTTATATTACTAGCAATATAACGTGCATTATTACCCATATTATGCAGTTATTATCGCTAGAACTGTAATAATTATACTTATTACTTATATTATTAGCAATATAACGTGCATTATTACCCATATAATGCAGTTATTATCGCTAGAACTGTAATAATTATACTTATTACTTATATTATTAGCAATATAACGTGCATTATTACCCATATTATGCAGTTATTATCGACAGAAGTATAATAAATATACTTATTACTTTTATTATTATCAATATAACAGGCACTCTTAGCCATATTTTACTAGTATTATCGCTAGAACTGTAATAATTATACTTATTACTCCCGATATTATCAATATAACATCCATTATTACCCATATAATGCAGTTATTATCGCTAGAACTATAATAATTATACTTATTACTCCCAATATTATCAATATAACATGCATTATTATCCATATAACGCAGTCATTATCGCTAGAACTGTAATAATTATACTTATTACTCCCAATATTATCAATATAACATGCATTATTACCCATATAATGCAGTTATTATCGCTAGAACTGTAATAATTATACTTATTACTTATATTATTAGCAATATAACGTGCATTATTACCCATATTATGCAGTTATTATCACTAGAACTGTAATAATTATACTTATGACTTATATTATTATCAATATAACATGCATTATTACCCATATAATGGAGTTATTATCGCTAGAACTGTAATAATTATACTTATTACTTATATTATTATCAATATAACATGCATTATTACCCATATAATGCAGTTATTATCGACAGAAGTATAATAAATATACTTATTACTTTTATTATTATCAATATAACAGGCACTCTTAGCCATATTTTACTAGTATTATCGCTAGAACTGTAATAATTATACTTATTACTCCCGATATTATCAATATAACATCCATTATTACCCATATAATGCAGCTATTATCGCTAGAACTATAATAATTGTACTTATTACTCCCAATATTATCAATATAACATGCATTATTATCCATATAATGCAGTTATTATCGCTAGAACTGTAATAATTATACTTATTACTCCCAATATTATCAATATAACATGCATTATTACCCATATAATGCAGTTATTATCGCTAGAACTGTAATAATTATACTTATTACTTATATTATTAGCAAAATAACGTGCATTATTACCCATATGATGCAGCTATTATCGCTAGAACTGTAATAATTATACTTATTACTTATATTATTATCAATATAACATGCATTATTACCCATATAATGGAGTTATTATCGCTAGAACTGTAATAATTATACTCATCACTTATATTATTATCAATATAACATGCATTATTAACCATATAATGGAGTTATTATCGCTAGAACTGTAATAATTATACTTATTACTTATATTATTATCAATATAACATGCATTATTAAACATATTGTGCAGTTATTATCGCTAAAACTATAATAAATATACTTAGTACTTTTATTATCATCAATATAACATGCATTATTACCCATATAATACAGTTATTATCCCTAGAACTGTAAGAATTATAGTTATTACTTATATTATTATCCATATAACATGCATTATTACCCATATTATGCAGTTATTATAGCTAGAACTATAATAAATATACGTATTACTTTTATTATCATCAATATAACATGCAGTATTACCCATATTATGCAGTTATTATCGATAGAACTATAATAAATATACTTATTGCTTTTATTATTATCAATATAAGATGCACTATTAGCCACATTTTACTATTATTATGGCTATAACTATAATAATTATACTTATTACTCCCGATATTATCAATATAACATGCATTATTACCCATATAATGCAGTTACGACCGCTAGAATTGTAATAATTATACTTAATACTTATATTATTATCAATATAACATGCATTATTACCTATATAATGGAGCTATTATAGCTAGAACTGTAATAATTATACTTATTACTTACATTATTATCAATATAACATGCATTATCACGCATATAATGCAGTTATTATCGACAGAAGTATAATAAATATACTTATTACTTTTATTATTATCAATATAACAGGCACTCTTAGCCTTATTTTACTAGTATTATCGCTAGAACTGTAATAATTATACTTATTACTCCCGATATTTTTAATATAACATCCATTACTACCCATATTATGCAGTTATTATCGATAGAACTGTATTAAATATACTTTTTACTTTTATTATTATCAATATAACATGCATTGTTACGCATATTATGAAGTTATAATCGCTAGAACTATAATAAATATACTTATTACTTATATTATTGTCAATATAACATGCATTATTACCCATATTATGCAGTTATTATCGATAGAACTATAATAAATATACTTATTACTTTTATTATTATCAATGTAACATGCACTATTACCCATATAATGCAGTTATTATCGACAGAAGTATAATAAATATACTTATTGCTTTTATTATTATCAATATAACATGCACTATTAGGCACATTTTACTATTATTATCGCTATAACTATAATAATTATACTTATTACTCCCGATATTATCAATATAACATGCATTATTACCGATATAATGCAGTTACGACCGCTAGAATTGTAATAATTATACTTAATACTTATATTATTCTCAATATAACACGCATTATTACCTATATAATGGAGCTATTATAGCTAGAACTGTAATAATTATACTTATTACTTACATTATTATCAATATAACATGCATTATCACGCATATAATGCAGTTATTATCGATAGAACTATAATAAATATACATATTACTTTTATTATTATCAATATACCATGCATTATTACCCATATAATGCAGTTATTATCGCTAGAACTGTAATAATTATACTTATTACTTATATTATTAGCAATATAACGTGCATTATTACCGATATAATGCAGTTATTATCGCCAGAACTGTAATAATTATACTTATTACTTATATTATTATCAATATAACATGCATTATTACCCATATTATGCAGTTATTATAGCTAGAACTATAATAAATATACGTATTATTTTTATTATCATCAATATAACATGCATTATTACCCATATTATGCAGTTATTATCGATTGAACTATAATAAATATACTTATTACTTTTATTATTATCAATATAACATGCATTACTACCCATATTATGCAGTTATTATCGATAGAACTGTAATAAATATACATACTACTTTCATTATCATCAATATAACATGCATTATTACCCATATTATGCAGTTACTATCGATAGAACTATAATAAATATACTTATTACTTTTATTATTATCAATATAACATGCATTATTACCCATATTATGCAGTTATTATCGACAGAAGTATAATAAATATACTTATTACTTTTATTATTATCAATATAACAGGCACTCTTAGCCTTATTTTACTAGTATTATCGCTAGAACTGTAATAATTATACCTATAACTCCCGATATTATCAATATAACATCCATTAGTACCCATATTATGCAGTTATTATCGATAGAACTGTATTAAATATACTTTTTACTATTATTATTGTCAATATAACATGCATTATTACCCATATTATGCAGTTATTATCGATAGAACTATAATAAATATACTTATTACTTTTATTATTATCAATGTAACATGCACTATTACCCATATAATGCAGTTATTATTGACAGAAGTATAATAAATATACTTATTACTTTTATTATTATCAATATAACATGCACTATTAGGCACATTTTACTATTATTATCGCTATAACTGTAATAATTATACTTATTACTCCCGATATTATCAATATAACATGCATTATTACCCATATAATGCAGTTACGACCGCTAGAATTGTAATAATTATACTTAATACTTATATTATTCTCAATATAACACGCATTATTACCTATATAATGGAGCTATTATAGCTAGAACTGTAATAATTATACTTATTACTTACATTATTATCAATATAACATGCATTATCACGCATATAATGCAGTTATTATCGATAGAACTATAATAAATATACATATTACTTTTATTATTATCAATATACCATGCATTATTACCCATATAATGCAGTTATTATCGATTGAACTATAATAAATATACTTATTACTTTTATTATTATCAATATAACATGCATTACTACGCATATTATGCAGTTATAATCGCTAGAACTATAATAAATATACTTACTACTTTTATTATCATCAATATAACATGCATTATTACCCATATTATGCAGTTATTATCGATAGAACTATAATAAATCTACTTATTACTTTTATTATTATCAATATAACGTGCACTATTTGCCATATTTTACTATTATTATCGCTAGAACTATAATAATTATACTTATTACTTACATTATTAGCAATATAACGTGCATTATTACCCATATAATGCAGTTATTATCGCTAGAACTGTAATAATTATACTTATTACTTATATTATTAGCAATATAACGTGCATTATTACCCATATTATGCAGTTATTATCGCTAGAACTTAAATAATTATACTTATTACTTATATTATTATCAATATAACATGCATTATCACAAATATAATGGAGTTAGTATCGCTAGAACTATAATAAGTATACTTACTACTTTTATTATCATCAATATAACATGCATTATTACCCATATTATGCAGTTATTATCGATAGAACTATAATAAATATACTTATTACTTTTATTATTATCAATATAACATGCACTATTAGCCATATTGTACTATTATTATCGCTAGAACTATAATAATTATACATATTGCTCCCGATATTATCGATATAACATGCATTATTACCCATATAATGCAGTTATTATCGATAGAACTGTAGTAAATATACTTATTACTTTTATTATTATCAATATAACATGCACTATTAGCCATATTGTACTATTATTATCGCTAGAACTGTAATAATTATACTTATTACTCGCAATATTATCAATATAACATGCATTATTACCCCTATAATGCAGTTATTATCGCTAGAACTGCAATAATTATACTTATTACTTACATTATTAGCAATATAACGTGCATTATTACCCATATAATGCAATTATTATCGCTAGAACTGTAATAATTATACTTATTACTTATATTATTATCAATATAACATGCATTATTACCCATATTATGCAGTTATTATCGCTAGAACTATAATAAGTATACTTACTACTTTTATTATCATCAATATAACATGCATTATTACCCATATAATGCAGTTATTATCGCTAGAACTGTACTAATTATACTTATTACTTATATTACTAGCAATATAACGTGCATTATTACCCATATTATGCAGTTATTATCGCTAGAACTGTAATAATTATACTTATTACTTATATTATTAGCAATATAACGTGCATTATTACCCATATAATGCAGTTATTATCGCTAGAACTGTAATAATTATACTTATTACTTATATTATTAGCAATATAACGTGCATTATTACCCATATTATGCAGTTATTATCGACAGAAGTATAATAAATATACTTATTACTTTTATTATTATCAATATAACAGGCACTCTTAGCCATATTTTACTAGTATTATCGCTAGAACTGTAATAATTATACTTATTACTCCCGATATTATCAATATAACATCCATTATTACCCATATAATGCAGTTATTATCGCTAGAACTATAATAATTATACTTATTACTCCCAATATTATCAATATAACATGCATTATTATCCATATAACGCAGTTATTATCGCTAGAACTGTAATAATTATACTTATTACTCCCAATATTATCAATATAACATGCATTATTACCCATATAATGCAGTTATTATCGCTAGAACTGTAATAATTATACTTATTACTTATATTATTAGCAATATAACGTGCATTATTACCCATATTATGCAGTTATTATCACTAGAACTGTAATAATTATACTTATGACTTATATTATTATCAATATAACATGCATTATTACCCATATAATGGAGTTATTATCGCTAGAACTGTAATAATTATACTTATTACTTATATTATTATCAATATAACATGCATTATTACCCATATAATGCAGTTATTATCGACAGAAGTATAATAAATATACTTATTACTTTTATTATTATCAATATAACAGGCACTCTTAGCCATATTTTACTAGTATTATCGCTAGAACTGTAATAATTATACTTATTACTCCCGATATTATCAATATAACATCCATTATTACCCATATAATGCAGTTATTATCGCTAGAACTATAATAATTGTACTTATTACTCCCAATATTATCAATATAACATGCATTATTATCCATATAATGCAGTTATTATCGCTAGAACTGTAATAATTATACTTATTACTCCCAATATTATCAATATAACATGCATTATTACCCATATAATGCAGTTATTATCGCTAGAACTGTAATAATTATACTTATTACTTATATTATTAGCAATATAACGTGCATTATTACCCATATTATGCAGTTATTATCGACAGAAGTATAATAAATATACTTATTACTTTTATTATTATCAATATAACAGGCACTCTTAGCCATATTTTACTAGTATTATCGCTAGAACTGTAATAATTATACTTATTACTCCCGATATTATCAATATAACATCCATTATTACCCATATAATGCAGTTATTATCGCTAGAACTATAATAATTGTACTTATTACTCCCAATATTATCAATATAACATGCATTATTATCCATATAATGCAGTTATTATCGCTAGAACTGTAATAATTATACTTATTACTCCCAATATTATCAATATAACATGCATTATTACCCATATAATGCAGTTATTATCGCTAGAACTGTAATAATTATACTTATTACTTATATTATTATCAATATAACATGCATTATTACCCATATAATGCAGTTATTATCGACAGAAGTATAATAAATATACTTATTACTTTTATTATTATCAATATAACAGGCACTCTTAGCCATATTTTACTAGTATTATCGCTAGAACTGTAATAATTATACTTATTACTCCCGATATTATCAATATAACATCCATTATTACCCATATAATGCAGTTATTATCGCTAGAACTATAATAATTGTACTTATTACTCCCAATATTATCAATATAACATGCATTATTATCCATATAATGCAGTTATTATCGCTAGAACTGTAATAATTATACTTATTACTCCCAATATTATCAATATAACATGCATTATTACCCATATAATGCAGTTATTATCGCTAGAACTGTAATAATTATACTTATTACTTATATTATTAGCAATATAACGTGCATTATTACCCATATTATGCAGTTATTATCGCTAGAACTGTAATAATTATACTTATTACTTATATTATTATCAATATAACATGCATTATTACCCATATTATGCAGTTATTATCGCTAGCACTATAATAAATATACTTATTACTTTTATTATTATCAATATAACATGCACTATTAGCCATATTGTACTATTATTAGCGCTAGAACTATAATAATTATACTTATTGCTCCCGATATTATCGATATAACATGCATTATTACCCATATAATGCAGTTATTATCGCTAGTACTGTACTAATTATACTTATTACTTATATTACTAGCAATATAACGTGCATTATTACCCATATTATGCAGTTATTATCGCTAGAACTGTAATAATTATACCTATTACTTATATTATTAGCAATATAACGTGCATTATTACCCATATAATGCAGTTATTATCGCTAGAACTGTAATAATTATACTTATTACTTATATTATTAGCAATATAACGTGCATTATTACCCATATTATGCAGTTATTATCACTAGAACTGTAATAATTATACTTATGACTTATATTATTATCAATATAACATGCATTATTACCCATATAATGGAGTTATTATCGCTAGAACTGTAATAATTATACTTATTACTTATATTATTATCAATATAACATGCATTATTACCCATATAATGCAGTTATTATCGACAGAAGTATAATAAATATACTTATTACTTTTATTATTATCAATATAACAGGCACTCTTAGCCATATTTTACTAGTATTATCGCTAGAACTGTAATAATTATACTTATTACTCCCGATATTATCAATATAACATCCATTATTACCCATATAATGCAGTTATTATCGCTAGAACTATAATAATTATACTTATTACTCCCAATATTATCAATATAACATGCATTATTATCCATATAATGCAGTTATTATCGCTAGAACTGTAATAATTATACTTATTACTCCCAATATTATCAATATAACATGCATTATTACCCATATAATGCAGTTATTATCGCTAGAACTGTAATAATTATACTTATTACTTATATTATTAGCAATATAACGTGCATTATTACCCATATTATGCAGTTATTATCGATAGAACTGTAATAAATATACTTATTACTTTTATTATTAGCAATATAACATGCACTATTAGCCATATTGTACTATTATTATCGCTAGAACTATAATAATTATACATATTGCTCCCGATATTATCGATATAACATGCATTATTACCCATATAATGCAGTTATTATCGATAGAACTGTAGTAAATATACTTATTACTTTTATTATTATCAATATAACATGCACTATTAGCCATATTGTACTATTATTATCGCTAGAACTGTAATAATTATACTTATTACTCGCAGTATTATCAATATAACATGCATTATTACCCCTATAATGCAGTTATTATCGCTAGAACTGCAATAATTATACTTATTACTTACATTATTAGCAATATAACGTGCATTATTACCCATATAATGCAATTATTATCGCTAGAACTGTAATAATTATACTTATTACTTATATTATTATCAATATAACATGCATTATTACCCATATTATGCAGTTATTATGGCTAGAACTATAATAAGTATACTTACTACTTTTATTATCATCAATATAACAAGCATTATTACCCATATAATGCAGTTATTATCGCTAGAACTGTACTAATTATACTTATTACTTATATTATTAGCAATATAACGTGCATTATTACCCATATTATGCAGTTATTATCGCTAGAACTGTAATAATTATACTTATTACTTATATTATTAGCAATATAACGTGCATTATTACCCATATAATGCACTTATTATCGCTAGAACTGTAATAATTATACTTATTACTTATATTATTAGCAATATACCGTGCATTATTACCCATATTATGCAGTTATTATCACTAGAACTGTAATAATTATACTTATGACTTATATTATTATCAATATAACATGCATTATTACCCATATAATGGAGTTATTATCGCTAGAACTGTAATAATTATACTTATTACTTATATTATTATCAATATAACAGGCACTCTTAGCCATATTTTACTAGTATTATCGCTAGAACTGTAATAATTATACTTATTACTCCCGATATTATCAATATAACATCCATTATTACCCATATAATGCAGTTATTATCGCTAGAACTATAATAATTATACTTATTACTCCCAATATTATCAATATAACATGCATTATTATCCATATAATGCAGTTATTATCGCTAGAACTGTAATAATTATACTTATTACTCCCAATATTATCAATATAACATGCATTATTACCCATATAATGCAGTTATTATCGCTAGAACTGTAATAATTATACTTATGACTTATATTATTATCAATATAACATGCATTATTACCCATATAATGGAGTTATTAGCGCTAGAACTGTAATAATTATACTTATTACTTATATTATTATCAATATAACATGCATTATTACCCATATAATGCAGTTATTATCGACAGAAGTATAATAAATATACTTATTACTTTTATTATTATCAATATAACAGGCACTCTTAGCCATATTTTACTAGTATTATCGCTAGAACTGTAATAATTATACTTATTACTCCCGATATTATCAATATAACATCCATTATTATCCATATAATGCAGTTATTATCGCTAGAACTGTAATAATTATACTTATTACTCCCAATATTATCATATAACATGCATTATTACCATAGAGCATTATTAATGCAGTTATTATCGCTAGAACTGTAATAATTATACTTATTACTTATATTATTAGCAATATAACGTGCATTATTACCCATATTATGCAGTTATTATCGATAGAACTGTAATAAATATACTTATTACTTTTATTATTAGCAATATAACATGCACTATTAGCCATATTGTACTATTATTATCGCTAGAACTATAATAATTATACATATTGCTCCCGATATTATCGATATAACATGCATTATTACCCATATAATGCAGTTATTATCGATAGAACTGTAGTAAATATACTTATTACTTTTATTATTATCAATATAACATGCACTATTAGCCATATTGTACTATTATTATCGCTAGAACTGTAATAATTATACTTATTACTCGCAGTATTATCAATATAACATGCATTATTACCCCTATAATGCAGTTATTATCGCTAGAACTGCAATAATTATACTTATTACTTACATTATTAGCAATATAACGTGCATTATTACCCATATAATGCAATTATTATCGCTAGAACTGTAATAATTATACTTATTACTTATATTATTATCAATATAACATGCATTATTACCCATATTATGCAGTTATTATGGCTAGAACTATAATAAGTATACTTACTACTTTTATTATCATCAATATAACATGCATTATTACCCATATAATGCAGTTATTATCGCTAGAACTGTACTAATTATACTTATTACTTATATTATTAGCAATATAACGTGCATTATTACCCATATTATGCAGTTATTATCGCTAGAACTGTAATAATTATACTTATTACTTATATTATTAGCAATATAACGTGCATTATTACCCATATAATGCAGTTATTATCGCTAGAACTGTAATAATTATACTTATTACTTATATTATTAGCAATATAACGTGCATTATTACACATATTATGCAGTTATTATCACTAGAACTGTAATAATTATACTTATGACTTATATTATTATCAATATAACATGCATTATTACCCATATAATGGAGTTATTATCGCTAGAACTGTAATAATTATACTTATTACTTATATTATTATCAATATAACATGCATTATTACCCATATAATGCAGTTATTATCGACAGAAGTATAATAAATATACTTATTACTTTTATTATTATCAATATAACAGGCACTCTTAGCCATATTTTACTAGTATTATCGCTAGAACTGTAATAATTATTCTTATTACTCCCAATATTATCAATAGAACATGCATTATTATCCATATAATGCAGTTATTATCGCTAGAACTGTAATAATTATACTTATTACTCCCAATATTATCAATATAACATGCATTATTACCCATATAATGCAGTTATTATCGCTAGAACTGTAATAATTATACTTATTACTTATATTATTAGCAATATAACATGCATTATTACCCATATAATGCAGTTATTATCGACAGAAGTATAATAAATATACTTATTACTTTTATTATTATCAATATAACAGGCACTCTTAGCCATATTTTACTAGTATTATCGCTAGAACTGTAATAATTATACTTATTGCTCCCGATATTATCGATATAACATGCATTATTACCCATATAATGCAGTTATTATCGCTAGAACTGTAATAATTATACTTATTACTTGTATTATTATCAATATAACATGCATTATTACCCATATTATGCAGTTATTATCGATAGAAATATAATAAATGTACTTATTACTTTTATTATTATCAATATAAGATGCACTATTAGCCATATTTTACTATTATTATCGCTAGAACTATAATAATTATACTTATTACTCCCGATATTATCAATATAACATGCATTATTACCCATATAATGCAGTTATTATCGCTAGAACTGTAATAATTATACTTATCACTTATATTATCAGCAATATAACGTGCATTATTACCCATATAATGCAGTTATTATCGCTAGAACTGCAATAATTATACTTATTACTTACATTATTAGCAATATAACGTGCATTATTACCCATATAATGCAGTTATTATCGCTAGAACTGTAATAATTATACTTATTACTTATATTATTATCAATATAACAGGCACTCTTAGCCATATTTTACTAGTATTATCGCTAGAACTGTAATAATTATACTTATTGCTCCCGATATTATCGATATAACATGCATTATTACCCATATAATGGAGTTATTATCGCTAGAACTGTAATAATTATACTTATTAGTTATATTATTATCAATATAACATGCATTATTACGCATATTATGCAGTTATAATCGCTAGAACTATAATAAATATACTTACTACTTTTATTATCATCAATATAACATGCATTATTACCCATATTATGCAGTTATTATCGATAGAACTATAATAAATCTACTTATTACTTTTATTATTATCAATATAACGTGCACTATTTGCCATATTTTACTATTATTATCGCTAGAACTATAATAATTATACTTATTACTTACATTATTAGCAATATAACGTGCATTATTACCCATATAATGCAGTTATTATCGCTAGAACTGTAATAATTAAACTTATTACTTATATTATTATCAATATAACATGCATTATTACCCATATAATGCAGTTATTATCGACAGAAGTATAATAAATATACTTATTACTTTTATTATTATCAATATAACAGGCACTCTTAGCCATATTTTACTAGTATTATCGCTGGAACTGTAATAATTATACTTATTACTCCCGATATTATCAATATAACATCCATTATTACCCATATAATGCAGTTATTATCGCCAGAACTATAATAAGTATACTTATTACTCCCAATATTATCAATATAACATCCATTATTACCCATATAATGCAGTTATTATCGCCAGAACTATAATAAATATACTTATTACTCCCAATATTATCAATATAACATGCATTATTATCCATATAATGCAGTTATTATCGCTAGAACTGTAATAATTATACCTATTACTCCCGATATTATCGATATAACATGCATTATTACCCATATAATGCAGTTATTATCGCTAGAACTGTAATAATTATACTTATTACTTATATTGTTAGCAATATAACGTGCATTATTACCCATATTATGCAGTTATTATCGCTAGAACTGTAATAATTATACTTATTACTTATATTATTAGCAATATAACGTGCATTATTACCCATATTATGCAGTTATTATCGATAGAACTGTAATAAATATACTTATTACTTTTATTATTAGCAATATAACATGCACTATTAGCCATATTGTACTATTATTATCGCTAGAACTATAATAATTATACATATTGCTCCCGATATTATCGATATAACATGCATTATTACCCATATAATGCAGTTATTATCGATAGAACTGTAGTAAATATACTTATTACTTTTATTATTATCAATATAACATGCACTATTAGCCATATTGTACTATTATTATCGCTAGAACTGTAATAATTATACTTATTACTCGCAGTATTATCAATATAACATGCATTATTACCCCTATAATGCAGTTATTATCGCTAGAACTGCAATAATTATACTTATTACTTACATTATTAGCAATATAACGTGCATTATTACCCATATAATGCAATTATTATCGCTAGAACTGTAATAATTATACTTATTACTTATATTATTATCAATATAACATGCATTATTACCCATATTATGCAGTTATTATGGCTAGAACTATAATAAGTATACTTACTACTTTTATTATCATCAATATAACAAGCATTATTACCCATATAATGCAGTTATTATCGCTAGAACTGTACTAATTATACTTATTACTTATATTATTAGCAATATAACGTGCATTATTACCCATATTATGCAGTTATTATCGCTAGAACTGTAATAATTATACTTATTACTTATATTATTAGCAATATAACGTGCATTATTACCCATATAATGCAGTTATTATCGCTAGAACTGTAATAATTATACTTATTACTTATATTATTAGCAATATAACGTGCATTATTACCCATATTATGCAGTTATTATCACTAGAACTGTAATAATTATACTTATGACTTATATTATTATCAATATAACATGCATTATTACCCATATAATGGAGTTATTATCGCTAGAACTGTAATAATTATACTTATTACTTATATTATTATCAATATAACAGGCACTCTTAGCCATATTTTACTAGTATTATCGCTAGAACTGTAATAATTATACTTATTACTCCCGATATTATCAATATAACATCCATTATTACCCATATAATGCAGTTATTATCGCTAGAACTATAATAATTATACTTATTACTCCCAATATTATCAATATAACATGCATTATTATCCATATAATGCAGTTATTATCGCTAGAACTGTAATAATTATACTTATTACTCCCCATATTATCAATATAACATGCATTATTACCCATATAATGCAGTTATTATCGCTAGAACTGTAATAATTATACTTATGACTTATATTATTATCAATATAACATGCATTATTACCCATATAATGGAGTTATTATCGCTAGAACTGTAATAATTATACTTATTACTTATATTATTATCAATATAACATGCATTATTACCCATATAATGCAGTTATTATCGACAGAAGTATAATAAATATACTTATTACTTTTATTATTATCAATATAACAGGCACTCTTAGCCATATTTTACTAGTATTATCGCTAGAACTGTAATAATTATACTTATTACTCCCGATATTATCAATATAACATCCATTATTATCCATATAATGCAGTTATTATCGCTAGAACTGTAATAATTATACTTATTACTCCCAATATTATCAATATAACATGCATTATTACCCATATAATGCAGTTATTATCGCTAGAACTGTAATAATTATACTTATTACTTATATTATTAGCAATATAACGTGCATTATTACCCATATTATGCAGTTATTATCGATAGAACTGTAATAAATATACTTATTACTTTTATTATTAGCAATATAACATGCACTATTAGCCATATTGTACTATTATTATCGCTAGAACTATAATAATTATACATATTGCTCCCGATATTATCGATATAACATGCATTATTACCCATATAATGCAGTTATTATCGATAGAACTGTAGTAAATATACTTATTACTTTTATTATTATCAATATAACATGCACTATTAGCCATGTTGTACTATTATTATCGCTAGAACTGTAATAATTATACTTATTACTCGCAGTATTATCAATATAACATGCATTATTACCCCTATAATGCAGTTATTATCGCTAGAACTGCAATAATTATACTTATTACTTACATTATTAGCAATATAACGTGCATTATTACCCATATAATGCAATTATTATCGCTAGAACTGTAATAATTATACTTATTACTTATATTATTATCAATATAACATGCATTATTACCCATATTATGCAGTTATTATGGCTAGAACTATAATAAGTATACTTACTACTTTTATTATCATCAATATAACATGCATTATTACCCATATAATGCAGTTATTATCGCTAGAACTGTACTAATTATACTTATTACTTATATTATTAGCAATATAACGTGCATTATTACCCATATTATGCAGTTATTATCGCTAGAACTGTAATAATTATACTTATTACTTATATTATTAGCAATATAACGTGCATTATTACCCATATAATGCAGTTATTATCGCTAGAACTGTAATAATTATACTTATTACTTATATTATTAGCAATATAACGTGCATTATTACCCATATTATGCAGTTATTATCACTAGAACTGTAATAATTATACTTATGACTTATATTATTATCAATATAACATGCATTATTACCCATATAATGGAGTTATTATCGCTAGAACTGTAATAATTATACTTATTACTTATATTATTATCAATATAACATGCATTATTACCCATATAATGCAGTTATTATCGACAGAAGTATAATAAATATACTTATTACTTTTATTATTATCAATATAACAGGCACTCTTAGCCATATTTTACTAGTATTATCGCTAGAACTGTAATAATTATTCTTATTACTCCCGATATTATCAATATAACATCCATTATTACCCATATAATGCAGTTATTATCGCTAGAACTATAATAATTATACTTATTACTCCCAATATTATCAATAGAACATGCATTATTATCCATATAATGCAGTTATTATCGCTAGAACTATAATAATTATACTTATTACTTACATTATTAGCAATATAACGTGCATTATTACCCATATAATGCAGTTATTATCGCTAGAACTGTAATAATTAAACTTATTACTTATATTATTATCAATATAACATGCATTATTACCCATATAATGCAGTTATTATCGACAGAAGTATAATAAATATACTTATTACTTTTATTATTATCAATATAACAGGCACTCTTAGCCATATTTTACTAGTATTATCGCTAGAACTGTAATAATTATACTTATTACTCCCGATATTATCAATATAACATCCATTATTACCCATATAATGCAGTTATTATCGCCAGAACTATAATAAATATACTTATTACTCCCAATATTATCAATATAACATCCATTATTACCCATATAATGCAGTTATTATCGCCAGAACTATAATAAATATACTTATTACTCCCAATATTATCAATATAACATGCATTATTATCCATATAATGCAGTTATTATCGCTAGAACTGTAATAATTATACTTATTACTCCCGATATTATCGATATAACATGCATTATTACCCATATAATGCAGTTATTATCGCTAGAACTGTAATAATTATACTTATTACTTATATTGTTAGCAATATAACGTGCATTATTACCCATATTATGCAGTTATTATCGCTAGAACTGTAATAATTATACTTATGACTTATATTATTATCAATATAACAGGCACTATTAGCCATATTGTACTATTATTATCGCTAGAACTATAATAATTATACTTATTGCTCCCGATATTATCGATATAACATGCATTATTACCCATATAATGCAGTTATTATCGACAGAAGTATAATAAATATACTTATTACTTTTATTATTATCAATATAACAGGCACTCTTAGCCATATTTTACTAGTATTATCGCTAGAACTGTAATAATTATACTTATTGCTCCCGATATTATCGATATAACATGCATTATTACCCATATAATGCAGTTATTATCGCTAGAACTGTAATAATTATACTTATTACTTATATTATTATCAATATAACATGCATTATTACCCATATAATGCAGTTATTATCGCTAGAACTGTAATAATTATACTTATTACTTATATTATTAGCAATATAACGTGCATTATTACCCATATTATGCAGTTATTATCGATAGAACTGTAATAAATATACTTATTACTTTTATTATTAGCAATATAACATGCACTATTAGCCATATTGTACTATTATTATCGCTAGAACTATAATAATTATACATATTGCTCCCGATATTATCGATATAACATGCATTATTACCCATATAATGCAGTTATTATCGATAGAACTGTAGTAAATATACTTATTACTTTTATTATTATCAATATAACATGCACTATTAGCCATATTGTACTATTATTATCGCTAGAACTGTAATAATTATACTTATTACTCGCAGTATTATCAATATAACATGCATTATTACCCCTATAATGCAGTTATTATCGCTAGAACTGCAATAATTATACTTATTACTTACATTATTAGCAATATAACGTGCATTATTACCCATATAATGCAATTATTATCGCTAGAACTGTAATAATTATACTTATTACTTATATTATTATCAATATAACATGCATTATTACCCATATTATGCAGTTATTATGGCTAGAACTATAATAAGTATACTTACTACTTTTATTATCATCAATATAACATGCATTATTACCCATATAATGCAGTTATTATCGCTAGAACTGTACTAATTATACTTATTACTTATATTATTAGCAATATAACGTGCATTATTACCCATATTATGCAGTTATTATCGCTAGAACTGTAATAATTATACTTATTACTTATATTATTAGCAATATAACGTGCATTATTACCCATATAATGCAGTTATTATCGCTAGAACTGTAATAATTATACTTATTACTTATATTATTAGCAATATAACGTGCATTATTACCCATATTATGCAGTTATTATCACTAGAACTGTAATAATTATACTTATGACTTATATTATTATCAATATAACATGCATTATTACCCATATAATGGAGTTATTATCGCTAGAACTGTAATAATTATACTTATTACTTATATTATTATCAATATAACATGCATTATTACCCATATAATGCAGTTATTATCGACAGAAGTATAATAAATATACTTATTACTTTTATTATTATCAATATAACAGGCACTCTTAGCCATATTTTACTAGTATTATCGCTAGAACTGTAATAATTATTCTTATTACTCCCGATATTATCAATATAACATCCATTATTACCCATATAATGCAGTTATTATCGCTAGAACTATAATAATTATACTTATTACTCCCAATATTATCAATAGAACATGCATTATTATCCATATAATGCAGTTATTATCGCTAGAACTGTAATAATTATACTTATTACTCCCAATATTATCAATATAACATGCATTATTACCCATATAATGCAGTTATTATCGCTAGAACTGTAATAATTATACTTATTACTTATATTATTAGCAATATAACATGCATTATTACCCATATAATGCAGTTATTATCGACAGAAGTATAATAAATATACTTATTACTTTTATTATTATCAATATAACAGGCACTCTTAGCCATATTTTACTAGTATTATCGCTAGAACTGTAATAATTATACTTATTGCTCCCGATATTATCGATATAACATGCATTATTACCCATATAATGCAGTTATTATCGCTAGAACTGTAATAATTATACTTATTACTTATATTATTATCAATATAACATGCATTATTACCCATATTATGCAGTTATTATCGATAGAAATATAATAAATGTACTTATTACTTTTATTATTATCAATATAAGATGCACTATTAGCCATATTTTACTATTATTATCGCTAGAACTATAATAATTATACTTATTACTCCCGATATTATCAATATAACATGCATTATTACCCATATAATGCAGTTATTATCGCTAGAACTGTAATAATTATACTTATCACTTATATTATCAGCAATATAACGTGCATTATTACCCATATAATGCAGTTATTATCGCTAGAACTGCAATAATTATACTTATTACTTACATTGTTAGCAATATAACGTGCATTATTACCCATATAATGCAGTTATTATCGCTAGAACTGTAATAATTATACTTATTACTTATATTATTATCAATATAACAGGCACTCTTAGCCATATTTTACTAGTATTATCGCTAGAACTGTAATAATTATACTTATTGCTCCCGATATTATCGATATAACATGCATTATTACCCATATAATGGAGTTATTATCGCTAGAACTGTAATAATTATACTTATTAGTTATATTATTATCAATATAACATGCATTATTACGCATATTATGCAGTTATAATCGCTAGAACTATAATAAATATACTTACTACTTTTATTATCATCAATATAACATGCATTATTACCCATATTATGCAGTTATTATCGATAGAACTATAATAAATCTACTTATTACTTTTATTATTATCAATATAACGTGCACTATTTGCCATATTTTACTATTATTATCGCTAGAACTATAATAATTATACTTATTACTTACATTATTAGCAATATAACGTGCATTATTACCCATATAATGCAGTTATTATCGCTAGAACTGTAATAATTATACTTATTACTTATATTATTATCAATATAACATGCATTATTACCCATATAATGCAGTTATTATCGACAGAAGTATAATAAATATACTTATTACTTTTATTATTATCAATATAACAGGCACTCTTAGCCATATTTTACTAGTATTATCGCTAGAACTGTAATAATTATACTTATTACTCCCGATATTATCAATATAACATCCATTATTACCCATATAATGCAGTTATTATCGCCAGAACTATAATAAATATACTTATTACTCCCAATATTATCAATATAACATCCATTATTACCCATATAATGCAGTTATTATCGCCAGAACTATAATAAATATACTTATTACTCCCAATATTATCAATATAACATGCATTATTATCCATATAATGCAGTTATTATCGCTAGAACTGTAATAATTATACTTATTACTCCCGATATTATCGATATAACATGCATTATTACCCATATAATGCAGTTATTATCGCTAGAACTGTAATAATTATACTTATTACTTATATTGTTAGCAATATAACGTGCATTATTACCCATATTATGCAGTTATTATCGCTAGAACTGTAATAATTATACTTATGACTTATATTATTATCAATATAACAGGCACTATTAGCCATATTGTACTATTATTATCGCTAGAACTATAATAATTATACTTATTGCTCCCGATATTATCGATATAACATGCATTATTACCCATATAATGCAGTTATTATCGACAGAAGTATAATAAATATACTTATTACTTTTATTATTATCAATATAACAGGCACTCTTAGCCATATTTTACTAGTATTATCGCTAGAACTGTAATAATTATACTTATTGCTCCCGATATTATCGATATAACATGCATTATTACCCATATAATGCAGTTATTATCGCTAGAACTGTAATAATTATATTTATTACTTATATTATTATCAATATAACATGCATTATTACCCATATTATGCAGTTATTATCGATAGAAATATAATAAATGTACTTATTACTTTTATTATTATCAATATAAGATGCACTATTAGCCATATTTTACTATTATTATCGCTAGAACTATAATAATTATACTTATTACTCCCGATATTATCAATATAACATGCATTATTACCCATATAATGCAGTTATTATCGCTAGAACTGTAATAATTATACTTATCACTTATATTATCAGCAATATAACGTGCATTATTACCCATATAATGCAGTTATTATCGCTAGAACTGCAATAATTATACTTATTACTTACATTATTAGCAATATAACGTGCATTATTACCCATATAATGCAGTTATTATCGCTAGAACTGTAATAATTATACTTATTACTTATATTATTAGCAATATAACGTGCATTATTACCCATATTATGCAGTTATTATCGCTAGAACTGTAATAATTATACTTATTAGTTATATTATTATCAATATAACATGCATTATTACCCATATAATGCAGTTATTATCGACAGAAGTATAATAAATATACTTATTACTTTTATTATTATCAATATAACAGGCACTATTAGCCATATTGTACTATTATTATCGCTAGAACTATGATAATTATACTTATTGCTCCCGATATTATCGATATAACATGCATTATTACCCATATAATGCAGTTATTATCGCTAGAACAGTAATAATTATACTTATTACTTATATTATTATCAATATAACATGCATTATTACCCATATAATGCAGTTATTATCGACAGAAGTATAATAAATATACTTATTACTTTTATTATTATCAATATAACAGGCACTCTTAGCCATATTTTACTAGTATTATCGCTAGAACTGTAATAATTATACTTATTGCTCCCGATATTATCGATATAACATGCATTATTACCCATATAATGCAGTTATTATCGCTAGAACTGTAATAATTATACTTATTACTTATATTATTATCAATATAACATGCATTATTACCCATATTATGCAGTTATTATCGATAGAAATATAATAAATGTACTTATTACTTTTATTATTATCAATATAAGATGCACTATTAGCCATATTGTACTATTATTATCGCTAGAACTGTAATAATTATACTTATTGCTCCCGATATTATCGATATAACATGCATTATTACCCATATAATGCAGTTATTATCGCTCGAACTGTAATAATTATACTTATTACTTATATTATTAGCAATATAACGTGCATTATTACCCATATTATACAGTTATTATCGCTAGAACTGTAATAATTATACTTATTACTTATATTATTATCAATATAACATGCATTATTACCCATATAATGGAGTTATTATCGCTAGAACTGTAATAATTATACTTATTACTTATATTATTATCAATATAACATGCATTATTACCCATATAATGCAGTTATTATCGACAGAAGTATAATAAATATACTTATTACGTTTATTATTATCAATATAACAGGCACTATTAGCCATATTGTACTATTATTATCGCTAGAACTATGATAATTATACTTATTGCTCCCGATATTATCGATATAACATGCATTATTACCCATATAATGCAGGTATTATCGCTAGAACAGTAATAATTATACTTATTACTTATATTATTATCAATATAACATGCATTATTACCCATATAATGCAGTTATTATCGACAGAAGTATAATAAATATGCTTATTACTTTTATTATTATCAATATAACAGGCACTATTAGCCATATTGTACTATTATTATCGCTAGAACTATAATAATTATACTTATTGCTCCCGATATTATCGATATAACATGCATTATTACCCATATAATGCAGGTATTATCGCTAGAACAGTAATAATTATACTTATTACTTACATTATTAGCAATATAACGTGCATTATTACCCATATAATGCAGTTATTATCGCTAGAACTGTAATAATTAAACTTATTACTTATATTATTATCAATATAACATGCATTATTACCCATATAATGCAGTTATTATCGACAGAAGTATAATAAATATACTTATTACTTTTATTATTATCAATATAACAGGCACTCTTAGTCATATTTTACTAGTATTATCGCTAGAACTGTAATAATTATACTTATTACTCCCGATATTATCAATATAACATCCATTATTACCCATATAATGCAGTTATTATCGCCAGAACTATAATAAATATACTTATTACTCCCAATATTATCAATATAACATCCATTATTACCCATATAATGCAGTTATTATCGCCAGAACTATAATAAATATACTTATTACTCCCAATATTATCAATATAACATGCATTATTATCCATATAATGCAGTTATTATCGCTAGAACTGTAATAATTATACTTATTACTCCCGATATTATCGATATAACATGCATTATTACCCATATAATGCAGTTATTATCGCTAGAACTGTAATAATTATACTTATTACTTATATTGTTAGCAATATAACGTGCATTATTACCCATATTATGCAGTTATTATCGCTAGAACTGTAATAATTATACTTATGACTTATATTATTATCAATATAACAGGCACTATTAGCCATATTGTACTATTATTATCGCTAGAACTATAATAATTATACTTATTGCTCCCGATATTATCGATATAACATGCATTATTACCCATATAATGCAGTTATTATCGGCAGAAGTATAATAAATATACTTATTACTTTTATTATTATCAATATAACAGGCACTCTTAGCCATATTTTACTAGTATTATCGCTAGAACTGTAATAATTATACTTATTGCTCCCGATATTATCGATATAACATGCATTATTACCCATATAATGCAGTTATTATCGCTAGAACTGTAATAATTATACTTATTACTTATATTATTATCAATATAACATGCATTATTACCCATATTATGCAGTTATTATCGATAGAAATATAATAAATGTACTTATTACTTTTATTATTATCAATATAAGATGCACTATTAGCCATATTTTACTATTATTATCGCTAGAACTATAATAATTATACTTATTACTCCCGATATTATCAATATAACATGCATTATTACCCATATAATGCAGTTATTATCGCTAGAACTGTAATAATTATACTTATCACTTATATTATCAGCAATATAACGTGCATTATTACCCATATAATGCAGTTATTATCGCTAGAACTGCAATAATTATACTTATTACTTACATTGTTAGCAATATAACGTGCATTATTACCCATATAATGCAGTTATTATCGCTAGAACTGTAATAATTATACTTATTACTTATATTATTATCAATATAACAGGCACTCTTAGCCATATTTTACTAGTATTATCGCTAGAACTGTAATAATTATACTTATTGCTCCCGATATTATCGATATAACATGCATTATTACCCATATAATGGAGTTATTATCGCTAGAACTGTAATAATTATACTTATTAGTTATATTATTATCAATATAACATGCATTATTACGCATATTATGCAGTTATAATCGCTAGAACTATAATAAATATACTTACTACTTTTATTATCATCAATATAACATGCATTATTACCCATATTATGCAGTTATTATCGATAGAACTATAATAAATCTACTTATTACTTTTATTATTATCAATATAACGTGCACTATTTGCCATATTTTACTATTATTATCGCTAGAACTATAATAATTATACTTATTACTTACATTATTAGCAATATAACGTGCATTATTACCCATATAATGCAGTTATTATCGCTAGAACTGTAATAATTATACTTATTACTTATATTATTATCAATATAACATGCATTATTACCCATATAATGCAGTTATTATCGACAGAAGTATAATAAATATACTTATTACTTTTATTATTATCAATATAACAGGCACTCTTAGCCATATTTTACTAGTATTATCGCTAGAACTGTAATAATTATACTTATTACTCCCGATATTATCAATATAACATCCATTATTACCCATATAATGCAGTTATTATCGCCAGAACTATAATAAATATACTTATTACTCCCAATATTATCAATATAACATCCATTATTACCCATATAATGCAGTTATTATCGCCAGAACTATAATAAATATACTTATTACTCCCAATATTATCAATATAACATGCATTATTATCCATATAATGCAGTTATTATCGCTAGAACTGTAATAATTATACTTATTACTCCCGATATTATCGATATAACATGCATTATTACCCATATAATGCAGTTATTATCGCTAGAACTGTAATAATTATACTTATTACTTATATTGTTAGCAATATAACGTGCATTATTACCCATATTATGCAGTTATTATCGCTAGAACTGTAATAATTATACTTATGACTTATATTATTATCAATATAACAGGCACTATTAGCCATATTGTACTATTATTATCGCTAGAACTATAATAATTATACTTATTGCTCCCGATATTATCGATATAACATGCATTATTACCCATATAATGCAGTTATTATCGACAGAAGTATAATAAATATACTTATTACTTTTATTATTATCAATATAACAGGCACTCTTAGCCATATTTTACTAGTATTATCGCTAGAACTGTAATAATTATACTTATTGCTCCCGATATTATCGATATAACATGCATTATTACCCATATAATGCAGTTATTATCGCTAGAACTGTAATAATTATATTTATTACTTATATTATTATCAATATAACATGCATTATTACCCATATTATGCAGTTATTATCGATAGAAATATAATAAATGTACTTATTACTTTTATTATTATCAATATAAGATGCACTATTAGCCATATTTTACTATTATTATCGCTAGAACTATAATAATTATACTTATTACTCCCGATATTATCAATATAACATGCATTATTACCCATATAATGCAGTTATTATCGCTAGAACTGTAATAATTATACTTATCACTTATATTATCAGCAATATAACGTGCATTATTACCCATATAATGCAGTTATTATCGCTAGAACTGCAATAATTATACTTATTACTTACATTATTAGCAATATAACGTGCATTATTACCCATATAATGCAGTTATTATCGCTAGAACTGTAATAATTATACTTATTACTTATATTATTAGCAATATAACGTGCATTATTACCCATATTATGCAGTTATTATCGCTAGAACTGTAATAATTATACTTATTAGTTATATTATTATCAATATAACATGCATTATTACCCATATAATGCAGTTATTATCGACAGAAGTATAATAAATATACTTATTACTTTTATTATTATCAATATAACAGGCACTATTAGCCATATTGTACTATTATTATCGCTAGAACTATGATAATTATACTTATTGCTCCCGATATTATCGATATAACATGCATTATTACCCATATAATGCAGTTATTATCGCTAGAACAGTAATAATTATACTTATTACTTATATTATTATCAATATAACATGCATTATTACCCATATAATGCAGTTATTATCGACAGAAGTATAATAAATATACTTATTACTTTTATTATTATCAATATAACAGGCACTCTTAGCCATATTTTACTAGTATTATCGCTAGAACTGTAATAATTATACTTATTGCTCCCGATATTATCGATATAACATGCATTATTACCCATATAATGCAGTTATTATCGCTAGAACTGTAATAATTATACTTATTACTTATATTATTATCAATATAACATGCATTATTACCCATATTATGCAGTTATTATCGATAGAAATATAATAAATGTACTTATTACTTTTATTATTATCAATATAAGATGCACTATTAGCCATATTGTACTATTATTATCGCTAGAACTGTAATAATTATACTTATTGCTCCCGATATTATCGATATAACATGCATTATTACCCATATAATGCAGTTATTATCGCTCGAACTGTAATAATTATACTTATTACTTATATTATTAGCAATATAACGTGCATTATTACCCATATTATACAGTTATTATCGCTAGAACTGTAATAATTATACTTATTACTTATATTATTATCAATATAACATGCATTATTACCCATATAATGGAGTTATTATCGCTAGAACTGTAATAATTATACTTATTACTTATATTATTATCAATATAACATGCATTATTACCCATATAATGCAGTTATTATCGACAGAAGTATAATAAATATACTTATTACGTTTATTATTATCAATATAACAGGCACTATTAGCCATATTGTACTATTATTATCGCTAGAACTATGATAATTATACTTATTGCTCCCGATATTATCGATATAACATGCATTATTACCCATATAATGCAGTTATTATCGCTAGAACTGTAATAATTATATTTATTACTTATATTATTATCAATATAACATGCATTATTACCCATATTATGCAGTTATTATCGATAGAAATATAATAAATGTACTTATTACTTTTATTATTATCAATATAAGATGCACTATTAGCCATATTTTACTATTATTATCGCTAGAACTATAATAATTATACTTATTACTCCCGATATTATCAATATAACATGCATTATTACCCATATAATGCAGTTATTATCGCTAGAACTGTAATAATTATACTTATCACTTATATTATCAGCAATATAACGTGCATTATTACCCATATAATGCAGTTATTATCGCTAGAACTGCAATAATTATACTTATTACTTACATTATTAGCAATATAACGTGCATTATTACCCATATAATGCAGTTATTATCGACAGAAGTATAATAAATATACTTATTACTTTTATTATTATCAATATAACAGGCACTCTTAGCCATATTTTACTAGTATTATCGCTAGAACTGTAATAATTATACTTATTACTCCCGATATTATCAATATAACATCCATTATTACCCATATAATGCAGTTATTATCGCTAGAACTGTAATAATTATACTTATGACTTATATTATTATCAATATAACATGCAATATTACCCATATAATGGAGTTATTATCGCTAGAACTGTAATAAATACACTTAGTACTTTTATTATCATCAATATAACATGCATTATTACCCATATTATGCAGTTATTATCGATAGAACTATAATAAATATACTTATTACTTTTATTATTATCAATATTACATGCACTATTAGCCATATTGTACTATTATTATCGCTAGAACTATAGTAATTGTACTTATTGCACCCGATATTATCAATATAACATGCATTATTACCCATATAATGCAGTTATTATCGCTAGAACTGTAATAATTATACTTATTACTTATATTATTAGCATTATAACGTGCATTATTACCCATATTATGCAGTTATTATCGCTAGAACTTAAATAATTATACTTATTACTTATATTATTATCAATATAACATGCATTATCACAAATATAATGGAGTTATTATCGTTAGAACTGTAATAATTATACTTATTACTTATATTGTTATCAATATAACATGCATTATTACCCATATTATGCAGTTATTATCGCTAGAACTATAATAAATATACGTATTACTTTTATTATCATCAATATAACATGCATTATTACCCATATAATGGAGTTAGTATCGCTAGAACTATAATAAGTATACTTACTACTTTTATTATCATCAATATAACATGCATTATTACCCCTATAATGCAGTTATTATCGCTAGAACTGCAATAATTATACTTATTACTTACATTATTAGCAATATAACGTGCATTATTACCCATATAATGCAATTATTATCGCTAGAACTGTAATAATTATACTTATTACTTATATTATTATCAATATAACATGCATTATTACCCATATTATGCAGTTATTATCGCTAGAACTATAATAAGTATACTTACTACTTTTATTATCATCAATATAACATGCATTATTACCCATATAATGCAGTTATTATCGCTAGAACTGTACTAATTATACTTATTACTTATATTACTAGCAATATAACGTGCATTATTACCCATATTATGCAGTTATTATCGCTAGAACTGTAATAATTATACTTATTACTTATATTATTAGCAATATAACGTGCATTATTACCCATATAATGCAGTTATTATCGACAGAAGTATAATAAATATACTTATTACTTTTATTATTATCAATATAACAGGCACTCTTAGCCATATTTTACTAGTATTATCGCTAGAACTGTAATAATTATACTTATTACTCCCGATATTATCAATATAACATCCATTATTACCCATATAATGCAGTTATTATCGCCAGAACTATAATAAATATACTTATTACTCCCAATATTATCAATATAACATCCATTATTACCCATATAATGCAGTTATTATCGCCAGAACTATAATAAATATACTTATTACTCCCAATATTATCAATATAACATGCATTATTATCCATATAATGCAGTTATTATCGCTAGAACTGTAATAATTATACTTATTACTCCCGATATTATCGATATAACATGCATTATTACCCATATAATGCAGTTATTATCGCTAGAACTGTAATAATTATACTTATTACTTATATTGTTAGCAATATAACGTGCATTATTACCCATATTATGCAGTTATTATCGCTAGAACTGTAATAATTATACTTATGACTTATATTATTATCAATATAACAGGCACTATTAGCCATATTGTACTATTATTATCGCTAGAACTATAATAATTATACTTATTGCTCCCGATATTATCGATATAACATGCATTATTACCCATATAATGCAGTTATTATCGACAGAAGTATAATAAATATACTTATTACTTTTATTATTATCAATATAACAGGCACTCTTAGCCATATTTTACTAGTATTATCGCTAGAACTGTAATAATTATACTTATTGCTCCCGATATTATCGATATAACATGCATTATTACCCATATAATGCAGTTATTATCGCTAGAACTGTAATAATTATATTTATTACTTATATTATTATCAATATAACATGCATTATTACCCATATTATGCAGTTATTATCGATAGAAATATAATAAATGTACTTATTACTTTTATTATTATCAATATAAGATGCACTATTAGCCATATTTTACTATTATTATCGCTAGAACTATAATAATTATACTTATTACTCCCGATATTATCAATATAACATGCATTATTACCCATATAATGCAGTTATTATCGCTAGAACTGTAATAATTATACTTATCACTTATATTATCAGCAATATAACGTGCATTATTACCCATATAATGCAGTTATTATCGCTAGAACTGCAATAATTATACTTATTACTTACATTATTAGCAATATAACGTGCATTATTACCCATATAATGCAGTTATTATCGCTAGAACTGTAATAATTATACTTATTACTTATATTATTAGCAATATAACGTGCATTATTACCCATATTATGCAGTTATTATCGCTAGAACTGTAATAATTATACTTATTAGTTATATTATTATCAATATAACATGCATTATTACCCATATAATGCAGTTATTATCGACAGAAGTATAATAAATATACTTATTACTTTTATTATTATCAATATAACAGGCACTATTAGCCATATTGTACTATTATTATCGCTAGAACTATGATAATTATACTTATTGCTCCCGATATTATCGATATAACATGCATTATTACCCATATAATGCAGTTATTATCGCTAGAACAGTAATAATTATACTTATTACTTATATTATTATCAATATAACATGCATTATTACCCATATAATGCAGTTATTATCGACAGAAGTATAATAAATATACTTATTACTTTTATTATTATCAATATAACAGGCACTCTTAGCCATATTTTACTAGTATTATCGCTAGAACTGTAATAATTATACTTATTGCTCCCGATATTATCGATATAACATGCATTATTACCCATATAATGCAGTTATTATCGCTAGAACTGTAATAATTATACTTATTACTTATATTATTATCAATATAACATGCATTATTACCCATATTATGCAGTTATTATCGATAGAAATATAATAAATGTACTTATTACTTTTATTATTATCAATATAAGATGCACTATTAGCCATATTGTACTATTATTATCGCTAGAACTGTAATAATTATACTTATTGCTCCCGATATTATCGATATAACATGCATTATTACCCATATAATGCAGTTATTATCGCTCGAACTGTAATAATTATACTTATTACTTATATTATTAGCAATATAACGTGCATTATTACCCATATTATACAGTTATTATCGCTAGAACTGTAATAATTATACTTATTACTTATATTATTATCAATATAACATGCATTATTACCCATATAATGGAGTTATTATCGCTAGAACTGTAATAATTATACTTATTACTTATATTATTATCAATATAACATGCATTATTACCCATATAATGCAGTTATTATCGACAGAAGTATAATAAATATACTTATTACGTTTATTATTATCAATATAACAGGCACTATTAGCCATATTGTACTATTATTATCGCTAGAACTATGATAATTATACTTATTGCTCCCGATATTATCGATATAACATGCATTATTACCCATATAATGCAGTTATTATCGCTAGAACAGTAATAATTATACTTATTACTTATATTATTATCAATATAACATGCATTATTACCCATATAATGCAGTTATTATCGACAGAAGTATAATAAATATGCTTATTACTTTTATTATTATCAATATAACAGGCACTCTTAGCCATATTTTACTAGTATTATCGCTAGAACTCTAATAATTATACTTATTGCTCCCGATATTATCGATATAACATGCATTATTACCCATATAATGCAGTTATTATCGCTAGAACTGTAATAATTATACTTATTACTTATATTATTATCAATATAACATGCATTATTACCCATATAATGCAGTTATTATCGACAGAAGTATAATAAATATACTTATTACTTTTATTATTATCAATATAACAGGCACTCTTAGCCATATTTTACTAGTATTATCGCTAGAACTGTAATAATTATACTTATTACTCCCGATATTATCAATATAACATCCATTATTACCCATATAATGCAGTTATTATCGCTAGAACTGTAATAATTATACTTATGACTTATATTATTATCAATATAACATGCAATATTACCCATATAATGGAGTTATTATCGCTAGAACTGTAATAAATACACTTAGTACTTTTATTATCATCAATATAACATGCATTATTACCCATATTATGCAGTTATTATCGATAGAACTATAATAAATATACTTATTACTTTTATTATTATCAATATTACATGCACTATTAGCCATATTGTACTATTATTATCGCTAGAACTATAGTAATTGTACTTATTGCACCCGATATTATCAATATAACATGCATTATTACCCATATAATGCAGTTATTATCGCTAGAACTGTAATAATTATACTTATTACTTATATTATTAGCAATATAACGTGCATTATTACCCATATTATGCAGTTATTATCGCTAGAACTTAAATAATTATACTTATTACTTATATTATTATCAATATAACATGCATTATCACAAATATAATGGAGTTATTATCGTTAGAACTGTAATAATTATACTTATTACTTATATTGTTATCAATATAACATGCATTATTACCCATATTATGCAGTTATTATCGCTAGAACTATAATAAATATACGTATTACTTTTATTATCATCAATATAACATGCATTATTACCCATATAATGGAGTTAGTATCGCTAGAACTATAATAAGTATACTTACTACTTTTATTATCATCAATATAACATGCATTATTACCCCTATAATGCAGTTATTATCGCTAGAACTGCAATAATTATACTTATTACTTACATTATTAGCAATATAACGTGCATTATTACCCATATAATGCAATTATTATCGCTAGAACTGTAATAATTATACTTATTACTTATATTATTATCAATATAACATGCATTATTACCCATATTATGCAGTTATTATCGCTAGAACTATAATAAGTATACTTACTACTTTTATTATCATCAATATAACATGCATTATTACCCATATAATGCAGTTATTATCGCTAGAACTGTACTAATTATACTTATTACTTATATTACTAGCAATATAACGTGCATTATTACCCATATTATGCAGTTATTATCGCTAGAACTGTAATAATTATACTTATTACTTATATTATTAGCAATATAACGTGCATTATTACCCATATAATGCAGTTATTATCGCTAGAACTGTAATAATTATACTTATTACTTATATTACTAGCAATATAACGTGCATTATTACCCATATTATGCAGTTATTATCGACAGAAGTATAATAAATATACTTATTACTTTTATTATTATCAATATAACAGGCACTCTTAGCCATATTTTACTAGTATTATCGCTAGAACTGTAATAATTATACTTATTACTCCCGATATTATCAATATAACATCCATTATTACCCATATAATGCAGTTATTATCGCTAGAACTATAATAATTATACTTATTACTCCCAATATTATCAATATAACATGCATTATTATCCATATAATGCAGTTATAATCGCTAGAACTGTAATAATTATACTTATTACTCCCAATATTATCAATATAACATGCATTATTACCCATATAATGCAGTTATTATCGCTAGAACTGTAATAATTATACTTATTACTTATATTATTAGCAATATAACGTGCATTATTACCCATATTATGCAGTTATTATCACTAGAACTGTAATAATTATACTTATGACTTATATTATTATCAATATAACATGCATTATTACCCATATAATGGAGTTATTATCGCTAGAACTGTAATAATTATACTTATTACTTATATTATTATCAATATAACATGCATTATTACCCATATAATGCAGTTATTATCGACAGAAGTATAATAAATATACTTATTACTTTTATTGTTATCAATATAACAGGCACTCTTAGCCATATTTTACTAGTATTATCGCTAGAACTGTAATAATTATACTTATTACTCCCGATATTATCAATATAACATCCATTATTACCCATATAATGCAGTTATTATCGCTAGAACTATAATAATTGTACTTATTACTCCCAATATTATCAATATAACATGCATTATTATCCATATAATGCAGTTATTATCGCTAGAACTGTAATAATTATACTTATTA
Source organism: Megachile leachella (assembly GCA_963576845.1). NCBI lineage: Eukaryota > Metazoa > Arthropoda > Insecta > Hymenoptera > Megachilidae > Megachile > Megachile leachella. The sequence continues at coordinate 312,608 of CAUYWW010000048.1, read as the reverse complement.
CTCCCAATATTATCAATATAACATGCATTATTACCCATATAATGCAGTTATTATCGCTAGAACTGTAATAATTATACTTATTACTTATATTATTAGCAATATAACGTGCATTATTACCCATATTATGCAGTTATTATCGCTAGAACTTAAATAATTATACTTATTACTTATATTATTATCAACATAACATGCATTATCACAAATATAATGGAGTTATTATCGTTAGAACTGTAATAATTATACTTATTACTTATATTGTTATCAATATAACATGCATTATTACCCATATTATGCAGTTATTATCGCTAGAACTATAATAAATATACGTATTACTTTTATTATCATCAATATAACATGCATTATTACCCATATAATGGAGTTAGTATCGCTAGAACTATAATAAGTATACTTACTACTTTTATTATCATCAATATAACATGCATTATTACCCCTATAATGCAGTTATTATCGCTAGAACTGCAATAATTATACTTATTACTTACATTATTAGCAATATAACGTGCATTATTACCCATATAATGCAATTATTATCGCTAGAACTGTAATAATTATACTTATTACTTATATTATTATCAATATAACATGCATTATTACCCATATTATGCAGTTATTATCGCTAGAACTATAATAAGTATACTTACTACTTTTATTATCATCAATATAACATGCATTATTACCCATATAATGCAGTTATTATCGCTAGAACTGTACTAATTATACTTATTACTTATATTACTAGCAATATAACGTGCATTATTACCCATATTATGCAGTTATTATCGCTAGAACTGTAATAATTATACTTATTACTTATATTATTAGCAATATAACGTGCATTATTACCCATATAATGCAGTTATTATCGCTAGAACTGTAATAATTATACTTATTACTTATATTACTAGCAATATAACGTGCATTATTACCCATATTATGCAGTTATTATCGACAGAAGTATAATAAATATACTTATTACTTTTATTATTATCAATATAACAGGCACTCTTAGCCATATTTTACTAGTATTATCGCTAGAACTGTAATAATTATACTTATTACTCCCGATATTATCAATATAACATCCATTATTACCCATATAATGCAGTTATTATCGCTAGAACTATAATAATTATACTTATTACTCCCAATATTATCAACATAACATGCATTATTATCCATATAATGCAGTTATAATCGCTAGAACTGTAATAATTATACTTATTACTCCCAATATTATCAATATAACATGCATTATTACCCATATAATGCAGTTATTATCGCTAGAACTGTAATAATTATACTTATTACTTATATTATTAGCAATATAACGTGCATTATTACCCATATTATGCAGTTATTATCACTAGAACTGTAATAATTATACTTATGACTTATATTATTATCAATATAACATGCATTATTACCCATATAATGGAGTTATTATCGCTAGAACTGTAATAATTATACTTATTACTTATATTATTATCAATATAACATGCATTATTACCCATATAATGCAGTTATTATCGACAGAAGTATAATAAATATACTTATTACTTTTATTGTTATCAATATAACAGGCACTCTTAGCCATATTTTACTAGTATTATCGCTAGAACTGTAATAATTATACTTATTACTCCCGATATTATCAATATAACATCCATTATTACCCATATAATGCAGTTATTATCGCTAGAACTATAATAATTGTACTTATTACTCCCAATATTATCAATATAACATGCATTATTATCCATATAATGCAGTTATTATCGCTAGAACTGTAATAATTATACTTATTACTCCCAATATTATCAATATAACATGCATTATTACCCATATAATGCAGTTATTATCGCTAGAACTGTAATAATTATACTTATTACTTATATTATTAGCAATATAACGTGCATTATTACCCATATTATGCAGTTATTATCGCTAGAACTGTAATAATTATACTTATTACTTATATTATTATCAATATAACATGCATTATTACCCATATTATGCAGTTATTATCGCTAGAACTATAATAAATATACTTATTACTTTTATTATTATCAATATAACATGCACTATTAGCCATATTGTACTATTATTATCGCTAGAACTATAATAATTATACTTATTGCTCCCGATATTATCGATATAACATGCATTATTACCCATATAATGCAGTTATTATCGCTAGAACTGTAATAATTATACTTATTACTTATATTATTAGCAATATAACGTGTATTATTACCCATATAATGCAGTTATTATCGCTAGAACTGTAATAATTATACTTATTACTTATATTATTAGCAATATAACGTGCATTATTACCCATATTACGCAGTTATTATCACTAGAACTGTAATAATTATACTTATGACTTATATTATTATCAATATAACATGCATTATTACCCATATAATGGAGTTATTATCGCTAGAACTGTAATAATTATACTTATTACTTATATTATTATCAATATAACATGCATTATTACCCATATAATGCAGTTATTATCGACAGAAGTATAATAAATATACTTATTACTTTTATTATTATCAATATAACAGGCACTCTTAGCCATATTTTACTAGTATTATCGCTAGAACTGTAATAATTATACTTATTACTCCCGATATTATCAATATAACATCCATTATTACCCATATAATGCAGTTATTATCGCTAGAACTATAATAATTATACTTATAACTCCCAATATTATCAATATAACATGCATTATTATCCATATAATGCAGTTATTATAGCTAGAACTGTAATAATTATACTTATTACTCCCAATATTATCAATATAACATGCATTATTACACATATAATGCAGTTATTATCGCTAGAACTGTAATAATTATACTTATTACTTATATTATTAGCAATATAACGTGCATTATTACCCATATTATGCAGTTATTATCGATAGAACTGTAATAAATATACTTATTACTTTTATTATTATCAATATAACATGCACTATTAGCCATATTGTACTATTATTATCGCTAGAACTATAATAATTATACATATTGCTCCCGATATTATCGATATAACATGCATTATTACCCATATAATGCAGTTATTATCGATAGAACTGTAGTAAATATACTTATTACTTTTATTATTATCAATATAACATGCACTATTAGCCATATTGTACTATTATTATCGCTAGAACTGTAATAATTATACTTATTACTCCCGATATTATCGATATAACATGCATTATTACCCATATAATGCAGTTATTATCGCTAGAACAGTAATAATTATACTTATTACTTATATTATTATCAATATAACATGCATTATTACCCATATAATGCAGTTATTATCGACAGAAGTATAATAAATATATTTATTACTTTTATTATTATCAATATAACAGGCACTCTTAGCCATATTTCACTAGTATTATCGCTAGAACTGTAATAATTATACTTATTGCTCCCGATATTATCGATATAACATGCATTATTACCCATATAATGCAGTTATTATCGCTAGAACTGTAATAATTATACTTATTACTTATATTATTATCAATATAACATGCATTATTACCCATATTATGCGGTGATTATCGATAGAAATATAATAAATGTACTTATTACTTTTATTATTATCAATATAAGATGCACTATTAGCCATATTTTACTATTATTATCGCTAGAACTATAATAATTATACTTATTACTCCCAATATTATCAATATAACATGCATTATTATCCATATAATGCAGTTATTATCGCTAGAACTGTAATAATTATACTTATTACTTATATTATTATCAATATAACATGCATTATTACCCATATAATGCAGTTATTATCGACAGAAGTATAATAAATATACTTATTACTTTTATTATTATCAATATAACAGGCACTCTTAGCCATATTTTACTAGTATTATCGCTAGAACTGTAATAATTATACTTATTACTCCCGATATTATCAATATAACATCCATTATTACCCATATAATGCAGTTATTATCGCTAGAACTATAATAATTGTACTTATTACTCCCAATATTATCAATATAACATGCATTATTATCCATATAATGCAGTTATTATCGCTAGAACTGTAATAATTATACTTATTACTCCCAATATTATCAATATAATATGCATTATTACCCATATAATGCAGTTATTATCGCTAGAACTGTAATAATTATACTTATTACTTATATTATTAGCAATATAACGTGCATTATTACCCATATTATGCAGTTATTATCGCTAGAACTGTAATAATTATACTTATGACTTATATTATTATCAATATAACATGCATTATTACCCATATAATGGAGTTATTATCGCTAGAACTGTAATAATTATACTTATTACTTATATTATTATCAATATAACAGGCATTATTACCCATATAATGCAGTTATTATCGACAGAAGTATAATAAATATACTTATTACTTTTATTATTATCAATATAACAGGCACTCTTAGCCATATTTTACTAGTATTATCGCTAGAACTGTAATAATTATACTTATTACTCCCGATATTATCAATATAACATCCATTATTACCCATATAATGCAGTTATTATCGCTAGAACTATAATAATTATACTTATTACTCCCAATATTATCAATATAACATGCATTATTATCCATATAATGCAGTTATTATCGCTAGAACTGTAATAATTATACTTATTACTCCCAATATTATCAATATAACATGCATTATTACCCATATAATGCAGTTATTATCGCTAGAACTGTAATAATTATACTTATTACTTATATTATTAGCAATATAACGTGCATTATTACCCATATTATGCAGTTATTATCGATAGAACTGTAATAAATATACTTATTACTTTTATTATTATCAATATTACATGCACTATTAGCCATATTGTACTATTATTATCGCTAGAACTATAATAATTATACATATTGCTCCCGATATTATCGATATAACATGCATTATTACCCATATAATGCAGTTATTATCGATAGAACTGTAGTAAATATACTTATTACTTTTATTATTATCAATATAACATGCACTATTAGCCATATTGTACTATTATTATCGCTAGAACTGTAATAATTATACTTATTACTCGCAGTATTATCAATATAACATGCATTATTACCCCTATAATGCAGTTATTATCGCTAGAACTGCAATAATTATACTTATTACTTACATTATTAGCAATATAACGTGCATTATTACCCATATAATGCAATTATTATCGCTAGAACTGTAATAATTATACTTATTACTTATATTATTATCAATATAACATGCATTATTACCCATATTATGCAGTTATTATCGCTAGAACTATAATAAGTATACTTACTACTTTTATTATCATCAATATAACATGCATTATTACCCATATAATGCAGTTATTATCGCTAGAACTGTACTAATTATACTTATTACTTATATTATTAGCAATATAACGTGCATTATTACCCATATTATGCAGTTATTATCGCTAGAACTGTAATAATTATACTTATTACTTATATTATTAGCAATATAACGTGCATTATTACCCATATAATGCAGTTATTATCGCTAGAACTGTAATAATTATACTTATTACTTATATTATTAGCAATATAACGTGCATTATTACCCATATTATGCAGTTATTATCACTAGAACTGTAATAATTATACTTATGACTTACATTATTATCAATATAACATGCATTATTACCCATATAATGGAGTTATTATCGCTAGAACTGTAATAATTATACTTATTACTTATATTATTATCAATATAACATGCATTATTACCCATATAATGCAGTTATTATCGACAGAAGTATAATAAATATACTTATTACTTTTATTATTATCAATATAACAGGCACTCTTAGCCATATTTTACTAGTATTATCGCTAGAACTGTAATAATTATACTTATTACTCCCAATATTATCAATATAACATGCATTATTACCCATATAATGCAGTTATTATCGCTAGAACTGTAATAATTATACTTATTACTTATATTATTAGCAATATAACGTGCATTATTACCCATATTATGCAGTTATTATCGCTAGAACTGTAATAATTATACTTATTACTTATATTATTATCAATATAACATGCATTATTACCCATATTATGCAGTTATTATCGCTAGAACTATAATAAATATACTTATTACTTTTATTATTATCAATATAACATGCACTATTAGCCATATTGTACTATTATTATCGCTAGAACTATAATAATTATACTTATTGCTCCCGATATTATCGATATAACATGCATTATTACCCATATAATGCAGTTATTATCGCTAGAACTGTACTAATTATACTTATTACTTATATTACTAGCAATATAACGTGCATTATTACCCATATTATGCAGTTATTATCGCTAGAACTGTAATAATTATACTTATTACTTATATTATTAGCAATATAACGTGCATTATTACCCATATAATGCAGTTATTATCGCTAGAACTGTAATAATTATACTTATTACTTATATTATTAGCAATATAACGTGCATTATTACCCATATTATGCAGTTATTATCACTAGAACTGTAATAATTATACTTATGACTTATATTATTATCAATATAACGTGCATTATTACCCATATAATGGAGTTATTATCGCTAGAACTGTAATAATTATACTTATTACTTATATTATTATCAATATAACATGCATTATTACCCATATAATGCAGTTATTATCGACAGAAGTATAATAAATATACTTATTACTTTTATTATTATCAATATAACAGGCACTCTTAGCCATATTTTACTAGTATTATCGCTAGAACTGTAATAATTATACTTATTACTCCCGATATTATCAATATAACATCCATTATTACCCATATAATGCAGTTATTATCGCTAGAACTATAATAATTATACTTATTACTCCCAATATTATCAATATAACATGCATTATTATCCATATAATGCAGTTATTATCGCTAGAACTGTAATAATTATACTTATTACTCCCAATATTATCAATATAACATGCATTATTACCCATATAATGCAGTTATTATCGCTAGAACTGTAATAATTATACTTATTACTTATATTATTAGCAATATAACGTGCATTATTACCCATATTATGCAGTTATTATCGCTAGAACTGTAATAATTATACTTATTACTTATATTATTATCAATATAACATGCATTATTACCCATATTATGCAGTTATTATCGCTAGAACTATAATAAATATACTTATTACTTTTATTATTATCAATATAACATGCACTATTAGCCATATTGTACTATTATTATCGCTAGAACTATAATAATTATACTTATTGCTCCCGATATTATCGATATAACATGCATTATTACCCATATAATGCAGTTATTATCGCTAGAACTGTACTAATTATACTTATTACTTATATTACTAGCAATATAACGTGCATTATTACCCATATTATGCAGTTATTATCGCTAGAACTGTAATAATTATACTTATTACTTATATTATTAGCAATATAACGTGCATTATTACCCATATAATGCAGTTATTATCGCTAGAACTGTAATAATTATACTTATTACTTATATTATTAGCAATATAACGTGCATTATTACCCATATTATGCAGTTATTATCACTAGAACTGTAATAATTATACTTATGACTTATATTATTATCAATATAACGTGCATTATTACCCATATAATGGAGTTATTATCGCTAGAACTGTAATAATTATACTTATTACTTATATTATTATCAATATAACATGCATTATTACCCATATAATGCAGTTATTATCGACAGAAGTATAATAAATATACTTATTACTTTTATTATTATCAATATAACAGGCACTCTTAGCCATATTTTACTAGTATTATCGCTAGAACTGTAATAATTATACTTATTACTCCCGATATTATCAATATAACATCCATTATTACCCATATAATGCAGTTATTATCGCTAGAACTATAATAATTATACTTATTACTCCCAATATTATCAATATAACATGCATTATTATCCATATAATGCAGTTATTATCGCTAGAACTGTAATAATTATACTTATTACTCCCAATATTATCAATATAACATGCATTATTACCCATATAATGCAGTTATTATCGCTAGAACTGTAATAATTATACTTATTACTTATATTATTAGCAATATAACGTGCATTATTACCCATATTATGCAGTTATTATCGATAGAACTGTAATAAATATACTTATTACTTTTATTATTAGCAATATAACATGCACTATTAGCCATATTGTACTATTATTATCGCTAGAACTATAATAATTATACATATTGCTCCCGATATTATCGATATAACATGCATTATTACCCATATAATGCAGTTATTATCGATAGAACTGTAGTAAATATACTTATTACTTTTATTATTATCAATATAACATGCACTGTTAGCCATATTGTACTATTATTATCGCTAGAACTGTAATAATTATACTTATTACTCGCAGTATTATCAATATAACATGCATTATTACCCCTATAATGCAGTTATTATCGCTAGAACTGCAATAATTATACTTATTACTTACATTATTAGCAATATAACGTGCATTATTACCCATATAATGCAATTATTATCGCTAGAACTGTAATAATTATACTTATTACTTATATTATTATCAATATAACATGCATTATTACCCATATTATGCAGTTATTATGGCTAGAACTATAATAAGTATACTTACTACTTTTATTATCATCAATATAACATGCATTATTACCCATATAATGCAGTTATTATCGCTAGAACTGTACTAATTATACTTATTACTTATATTATTAGCAATATAACGTGCATTATTACCCATATTATGCAGTTATTATCGCTAGAACTGTAATAATTATACTTATTACTTATATTATTAGCAATATAACGTGCATTATTACCCATATAATGCAGTTATTATCGCTAGAACTGTAATAATTATACTTATTACTTATATTATTAGCAATACAACGTGCATTATTACCCATATTATGCAGTTATTATCACTAGAACTGTAATAATTATACTTACGACTTATATTATTATCAATATAACATGCATTATTACCCATATAATGGAGTTATTATCGCTAGAACTGTAATAATTATACTTATTACTTATATTATTATCAATATAACATGCATTATTACCCATATAATGCAGTTATTATCGACAGAAGTATAATAAATATACTTATTACTTTTATTATTATCAATATAACAGGCACTCTTAGCCATATTTTACTAGTATTATCGCTAGAACTGTAATAATTATACTTATTACTCCCGATATTATCAATATAACATCCATTATTACCCATATAATGCAGTTATTATCGCTAGAACTATAATAATTATACTTATTACTCCCAATATTATCAATATAACATGCATTATTATCCATATAATGCAGTTATTATCGCTAGAACTGTAATAATTATACTTATTACTCCCAATATTATCAATATAACATGCATTATTACCCATATAATGCAGTTATTATCGCTAGAACTGTAATAATTATACTTATTACTTATATTATTTGCAATATAACGTGCATTATTACCCATATTATGCAGTTATTATCGCTAGAACTGTAATAATTATACTTATTACTTATATTATTATCAATATAACATGCATTATTACCCATATTATGCAGTTATTATCGCTAGAACTATAATAAATATACTTATTACTTTTATTATTATCAATATAACATGCACTATTAGCCATATTGTACTATTATTATCGCTAGAACTATAATAATTATACTTATTGCTCCCGATATTATCGATATAACATGCATTATTACCCATATAATGCAGTTATTATCGCTCGAACTGTAATAATTATACTTATTACTTATATTATTAGCAATATAACGTGCATTATTACCCATATTATGCAGTTATTATCGCTAGAACTGTAATAATTATACTTATGACTTATATTATTATCAATATAACAGGCACTATTAGCCATATTGTACTATTATTATCGCTAGAACTATAATAATTATACTTATTGCTCCCGATATTATCGATATAACATGCATTATTACCCATATAATGCAGGTATTATCGCTAGAACAGTAATAATTATACTTATTACTTATATTATTATCAATATAACATGCATTATTACCCATATAATGCAGTTATTATCGACAGAAGTATAATAAATATACTTATTACTTTTATTATTATCAATATAACAGGCACTCTTAGCCATATTTTACTAGTATTATCGCTAGAACTGTAATAATTATACTTATTGCTCCCGATATTATCGATATAACATGCATTATTACCCATATAATGCAGTTATTATCGCTAGAACTGTAATAATTATACTTATTACTTATATTATTATCAATATAACATGCATTATTACCCATATTATGCAGTTATTATCGATAGAAATATAATAAATATACTTATTACTTTTATTATTATCAATATAAGATGCACTATTAGCCATATTTTACTATTATTATCGCTAGAACTATAATAATTATACTTATTACTCCCGATATTATCAATATAACATGCATTATTACCCATATAATGCAGTTATTATCGCTAGAACTGTAATAATTATACTTATCACTTATATTATCAGCAATATAACGTGCATTATTACCCATATAATGCAGTTATTATCGCTAGAACTGCAATAATTATACTTATTACCTACATTATTAGCAATATAACGTGCATTATTACCCATATAATGCAGTTATTATCGCTAGAACTGTAATAATTATACTTATTACTTATATTATTATCAATATAACAGGCACTCTTAGCCATATTTTACTAGTATTATCGCTAGAACTGTAATAATTATACTTATTGCTCCCGATATTATCGATATAACATGCATTATTACCCATATAATGGAGTTATTATCGCTAGAACTGTAATAATTATACTTATTACTTATATTATTATCAATATAACATGCATTATTACCCATATTATGCAGTTATTATCGCTAGAACTATAATAAATATACTTATTACTTTTATTATTATCAATATAACATGCACTATTAGCCATATTGTACTATTATTATCGCTAGAACTATAATAATTATACTTATTGCTCCCGATATTATCGATATAACATGCATTATTACCCATATAATGCAGTTATTATCGCTCGAACTGTAATAATTATACTTATTACTTATATTATTAGCAATATAACGTGCATTATTACCCATATTATGCAGTTATTATCGCTAGAACTGTAATAATTATACTTATGACTTATATTATTATCAATATAACAGGCACTATTAGCCATATTGTACTATTATTATCGCTAGAACTATAATAATTATACTTATTGCTCCCGATATTATCGATATAACATGCATTATTACCCATATAATGCAGGTATTATCGCTAGAACAGTAATAATTATACTTATTACTTATATTATTATCAATATAACATGCATTATTACCCATATAATGCAGTTATTATCGACAGAAGTATAATAAATATACTTATTACTTTTATTATTATCAATATAACAGGCACTCTTAGCCATATTTTACTAGTATTATCGCTAGAACTGTAATAATTATACTTATTGCTCCCGATATTATCGATATAACATGCATTATTACCCATATAATGCAGTTATTATCGCTAGAACTGTAATAATTATACTTATTACTTATATTATTATCAATATAACATGCATTATTACCCATATTATGCAGTTATTATCGATAGAAATATAATAAATATACTTATTACTTTTATTATTATCAATATAAGATGCACTATTAGCCATATTTTACTATTATTATCGCTAGAACTATAATAATTATACTTATTACTCCCGATATTATCAATATAACATGCATTATTACCCATATAATGCAGTTATTATCGCTAGAACTGTAATAATTATACTTATCACTTATATTATCAGCAATATAACGTGCATTATTACCCATATAATGCAGTTATTATCGCTAGAACTGCAATAATTATACTTATTACCTACATTATTAGCAATATAACGTGCATTATTACCCATATAATGCAGTTATTATCGCTAGAACTGTAATAATTATACTTATTACTTATATTATTATCAATATAACAGGCACTCTTAGCCATATTTTACTAGTATTATCGCTAGAACTGTAATAATTATACTTATTGCTCCCGATATTATCGATATAACATGCATTATTACCCATATAATGGAGTTATTATCGCTAGAACTGTAATAATTATACTTATTACTTATATTATTATCAATATAACATGCATTATTACCCATATTATGCAGTTATTATCGCTAGAACTATAATAAATATGCGTATTACTTTTATTATCATCAATATAACATGCATTATTACCCATATTATGCAGTTATTATCGATAGAACTATAATAAATATACTTATTACTTTTATTATTATCAATATAACATGCACTATTAGCCATATTTTACTATCATTATCGTGAGAACTATAATAATTATACTTATTACTCCCAATATTATCAATATAACATGCATTATTACCCATATAATGCAGTTATTATCGCTAGAACTGTAATAATTATACTTATTAGTTATATTATTATCAATATAACATGCATTATTACGCATATTATGCAGTTATAATCGCTAGAACTATAATAAATATACTTACTACTTTTATTATCATCAATATAACATGCATTATTACCCATATTATGCAGTTATTATCGATAGAACTATAATAAATCTACTTATTACTTTTATTATTATCAATATAACGTGCACTATTTGCCATATTTTACTATTATTATCGCTAGAACTATAATAATTATACTTATTACTTACATTATTAGCAATATAACGTGCATTATTACCCATATAATGCAGTTATTATCGCTAGAACTGTAATAATTATACTTATTACTTATATTATTATCAATATAACATGCATTATTACCCATATAATGCAGTTATTATCGACAGAAGTATAATAAATATACTTATTACTTTTATTATTATCAATATAACAGGCACTCTTAGCCATATTTGACTAGTATTATCGCTAGAACTGTAATAATTATACTTATTACTCCCGATATTATCAATATAACATCCATTATTATCCATATAATGCAGTTATTATCGCCAGAACTATAATAAATATACTTATTACTCCCAATATTATCAATATAACATGCATTATTATCCATATAATGCAGTTATTATCGCTAGAACTGTGATAATTATACTTATTACTCCCAATATTATCAATATAACATGCATTATTACCCATATAATGCAGTTATTATCGCTAGAACTGTAATAATTATACTTATTACTTATATTATTAGCAATATAACGTGCATTATTACCCATATTATGCAGTTATTATCGCTAGAACTGTAATAATTATACTTATTACTTATATTATTATCAATATAACATGCATTATTACCCATATTATGCAGTTATTATCGCTAGAACTATAATAAATATACTTATTACTTTTATTATTATCAATATAACATGCACTATTAGCCATATTGTACTATTATTATCGCTAGAACTATAATAATTATACTTATTGCTCCCGATATTATCGATATAACATGCATTATTACCCATATAATGCAGTTATTATCGCTAGAACTGTAATAATTATACTTATTACTTATATTGTTAGCAATATAACGTGCATTATTACCCATATTATGCAGTTATTATCGCTAGAACTGTAATAATTATACTTATGACTTATATTATTATCAATATAACAGGCACTATTAGCCATATTGTACTATTATTATCGCTAGAACTATAATAATTATACTTATTGCTCCCGATATTATCGATATAACATGCATTATTACCCATATAATGCAGGTATTATCGCTAGAACAGTAATAATTATACTTATTACTTATATTATTATCAATATAACATGCATTATTACCCATATAATGCAGTTATTATCGACAGAAGTATAATAAATATACTTATTACTTTTATTATTATCAATATAACAGGCACTCTTAGCCATATTTTACTAGTATTATCGCTAGAACTGTAATAATTATACTTATTGCTCCCGATATTATCGATATAACATGCATTATTACCCATATAATGCAGTTATTATCGCTAGAACTGTAATAATTATACTTATTACTTATATTATTATCAATATAACATGCATTATTACCCATATTATGCAGTTATTATCGATAGAAATATAATAAATGTACTTATTACTTTTATTATTATCAATATAAGATGCACTATTAGCCATATTTTACTATTATTATCGCTAGAACTATAATAATTATACTTATTACTCCCGATATTATCAATATAACATGCATTATTACCCATATAATGCAGTTATTATCGCTAGAACTGTAATAATTATACTTATCACTTATATTATCAGCAATATAACGTGCATTATTACCCATATAATGCAGTTATTATCGCTAGAACTGCAATAATTATACTTATTACTTACATTATTAGCAATATAACGTGCATTATTACCCATATAATGCAGTTATTATCGCTAGAACTGTAATAATTATACTTATTACTTATATTATTAGCAATATAACGTGCATTATTACCCATATTATGCAGTTATTATCGCTAGAACTGTAATAATTATACTTATGACTTATATTATTATCAATATAACATGCATTATTACCCATATAATGGAGTTATTATCGCTAGAACTGTAATAATTATACTTACTACTTTTATTATCATCAATATAACATGCATTATTACCCATATTATGCGGTTATTATCGATAGAACTATAATAAATATACTTATTACTTTTATTATTATCAATATAACATGCACTATTAGCCATATTGTACTATTACTATCGCTAGAACTATAATAATTATACATATTGCTCCCGATATTATCGATATAACATGCATTATTACCCCTATAATGCAGTTATTATCGCTAGAACTGTAATAATTATACTTATTACTTATATTATTAGCAATATAACGTGCATTATTACCCATATTATGCAGTTATTATCGCTAGAACTGTAATAATTATACGTATGACTTATATTATTATCAATATAACATGCATTATTACCCATATAATGGAGTTATTATCGCTAGAACTGTAATAATTATACTTACTACTTTTATTATCATCAATATAACATGCATTATTACCCATATTATGCGGTTATTATCGATAGAACTATAATAAATATACTTGTTACTTTTATTATTATCAATATAACATGCACTATTAGCCATATTGTACTATTACTATCGCTAGAACTATAATAATTATACATATTGCTCCCGATATCATCGATATAACATGCATTATTACCCCTATAATGCAGTTATTATCGCTAGAACTGTAATAATTATACTTATTACTTATATTATCAGCAATATAACGTGCATTATTACCCATATAATGCAGTTATTATCGCTAGAACTGTAATAATTATACTTATTACTTATATTATTATCAATATAACATGCATTATCACAAATATAATGGAGTTATTATCGTTAGAACTGTAATAATTATACTTATTACTTATATTGTTATCAATATAACATGCATTATTACCCATATTATGCAGTTATTATCGCTAGAACTATAATAAATATACGTATTACTTTTATTATCATCAATATAACATGCATTATTACCCATATAATGGAGTTAGTATCGCTAGAACTATAATAAGTATACTTACTACTTTTATTATCATCAATATAACATGCATTATTACCCATATTATGCAGTTATTATCGATAGAACTATAATAAATATACTTATTACTTTTATTATTATCAATATAACATGCACTATTAGCCATATTGTACTATTATTATCGCTAGAACTATAATAATTATACATATTGCTCCCGATATTATCGATATAACATGCATTATTACCCATATAATGCAGTTATTATCGATAGAACTGTAGTAAATATACTTATTACTTTTATTATTATCAATATAACATGCACTATTAGCCATATTGTACTATTATTATCGCTAGAACTATAATAATTATACTTATTGCTCCCGATATTATCGATATAACATGCATTATTACCCATATAATGCAGTTATTATCGCTAGAACTGTACTAATTATACTAATTACTTATATTACTAGCAATATAACGTGCATTATTACCCATATTATGCAGTTATTATCGCTAGAACTGTAATAATTATACTTATTACTTATATTATTAGCAATATAACGTGTATTATTACCCATATAATGCAGTTATTATCGCTAGAACTGTAATAATTATACTTATTACTTATGTTATTATCAATATAACATGCATTATTACCCATATTATGCAGTTATTATCGCTAGAACTATAATAAGTATACTTACTACTTTTATTATCATCAATATAACATGCATTATTACCCATATAATGCAGTTATTATCGCTAGAACTGTACTAATTATACTTATTACTTATATTATTAGCAATATAACGTGCATTATTACCCATATTATGCAGTTATTATCGCTAGAACTGTAATAATTATAGTTATTACTTATATTATTAGCAATATAACGTGCATTATTACCCATATAATGCAGTTATTATCGCTAGAACTGTAATAATTATACTTATTACTTATATTATTAGCAATATAACGTGCATTATTACCCATATTATGCAGTTATTATCACTAGAACTGTAATAATTATACTTATGACTTACATTATTATCAATATAACATGCATTATTACCCATATAATGGAGTTATTATCGCTAGAACTGTAATAATTATACTTATTACTTATATTATTATCAATATAACATGCATTATTACCCATATAATGCAGTTATTATCGACAGAAGTATAATAAATATACTTATTACTTTTATTATTATCAATATAACAGGCACTCTTAGCCATATTTTACTAGTATTATCGCTAGAACTGTAATAATTATACTTATTACTCCCAATATTATCAATATAACATGCATTATTACCCATATAATGCAGTTATTATCGCTAGAACTGTAATAATTATACTTATTACTTTTATTATTATCAATATAACAGGCACTCTTAGCCATATTTTACTAGTATTATCGCTAGAACTGTAATAATTATACTTATTGCTCCCGATATTATCGATATAACATGCATTATTACCCATATAATGCAGTTATTATCGCTGGAACTGTAATAATTATACTTATTACTTATATTATTATCAATATAACATGCATTATTACCCATATTATGCAGTTATTATCGATAGAAATATAATAAATGTACTTATTACTTTTATTATTATCAATATAAGATGCACTATTAGCCATATTTTACTATTATTATCGCTAGAACTATAATAATTATACTTATTACTCCCGATATTATCAATATAACATGCATTATTACCCATATAATGCAGTTATTATCGCTAGAACTGTAATAATTATACTTATCACTTATATTATCAGCAATATAACGTGCATTATTACCCATATAATGCAGTTATTATCGCTAGAACTGCAATAATTATACTTATTACTTACATTATTAGCAATATAACGTGCATTATTACCCATATAATGCAGTTATTATCGCTAGAACTGTAATAATTATACTTATTACTTATATTATTAGCAATATAACGTGCATTATTACCCATATTATGCAGTTATTATCGCTAGAACTGTAATAATTATACTTATGACTTATATTATTATCAATATAACATGCATTATTACCCATATTATGCAGTTATTATCGCTAGAACTATAATAAATATACTTATTACTTTTATTATTATCAATATAACATGCACTATTAGCCATATTGTACTATTATTATCGCTAGAACTATAATAATTATACTTATTGCTCCCGATATTATCGATATAACATGCATTATTACCCATATAATGCAGTTATTATCGCTAGAACTGTAATAATTATACTTATTACTTATATTGTTAGCAATATAACGTGCATTATTACCCATATTATGCAGTTATTATCGCTAGAACTGTAATAATTATACTTATGACTTATATTATTATCAATATAACAGGCACTATTAGCCATATTGTACTATTATTATCGCTAGAACTATAATAATTATACTTATTGCTCCCGATATTATCGATATAACATGCATTATTACCCATATAATGCAGGTATTATCGCTAGAACAGTAATAATTATACTTATTACTTATATTATTATCAATATAACATGCATTATTACCCATATAATGCAGTTATTATCGACAGAAGTATAATAAATATACTTATTACTTTTATTATTATCAATATAACAGGCACTCTTAGCCATATTTTACTAGTATTATCGCTAGAACTGTAATAATTATACTTATTGCTCCCGATATTATCGATATAACATGCATTATTACCCATATAATGCAGTTATTATCGCTGGAACTGTAATAATTATACTTATTACTTATATTATTATCAATATAACATGCATTATTACCCATATTATGCAGTTATTATCGATAGAAATATAATAAATGTACTTATTACTTTTATTATTATCAATATAAGATGCACTATTAGCCATATTTTACTATTATTATCGCTAGAACTATAATAATTATACTTATTACTCCCGATATTATCAATATAACATGCATTATTACCCATATAATGCAGTTATTATCGCTAGAACTGTAATAATTATACTTATCACTTATATTATCAGCAATATAACGTGCATTATTACCCATATAATGCAGTTATTATCGCTAGAACTGCAATAATTATACTTATTACTTACATTATTAGCAATATAACGTGCATTATTACCCATATAATGCAGTTATTATCGCTAGAACTGTAATAATTATACTTATTACTTATATTATTAGCAATATAACGTGCATTATTACCCATATTATGCAGTTATTATCGCTAGAACTGTAATAATTATACTTATGACTTATATTATTATCAATATAACATGCATTATTACCCATATAATGGAGTTATTATCGCTAGAACTGTAATAATTATACTTACTACTTTTATTATCATCAATATAACATGCATTATTACCCATATTATGCGGTTATTATCGATAGAACTATAATAAATATACTTATTACTTTTATTATTATCAATATAACATGCACTATTAGCCATATTGTACTATTACTATCGCTAGAACTATAATAATTATACATATTGCTCCCGATATTATCGATATAACATGCATTATTACCCCTATAATGCAGTTATTATCGCTAGAACTGTAATAATTATACTTATTACTTATATTATTAGCAATATAACGTGCATTATTACCCATATTATGCAGTTATTATCGCTAGAACTGTAATAATTATACTTATGACTTATATTATTATCAATATAACATGCATTATTACCCATATAATGGAGTTATTATCGCTAGAACTGTAATAATTATACTTACTACTTTTATTATCATCAATATAACATGCATTATTACCCATATTATGCGGTTATTATCGATAGAACTATAATAAATATACTTGTTACTTTTATTATTATCAATATAACAGGCACTCTTAGCCATATTTTACTAGTATTATCGCTAGAACTGTAATAATTATACTTATTACTCCCAATATTATCAATATAACATGCATTATTATCCATATAATGCAGTTATTATCGCTAGAACTGTAATAATTATACTTATTACTCCCAATATTATCAATATAACATGCATTATTACCCATATAATGCAGTTATTATCGCTAGAACTGTAATAATTATACTTATTACTTATATTATTAGCAATATAACGTGCATTATTACCCATATAATGCAGTTATTATCGCTAGAACTGTAATAATTATACTTATTACTTATATTATTAGCAATATAACGTGCATTATTACCCATATTATGCAGTTATTATCACTAGAACTGTAATAATTATACTTATGACTTATATTATTATCAATATAACATGCATTATTACCCATATAATGGAGTTAGTATCGCTAGAACTATAATAAGTATACTTACTACTTTTATTATCATCAATATAACATGCATTATTACCCATATTATGCAGTTATTATCGATAGAACTATAATAAATATACTTATTACTTTTATTATTATCAATATAACATGCACTATTAGCCATATTGTACTATTATTATCGCTAGAACTATAATAATTATACATATTGCTCCCGATATTATCGATATAACATGCATTATTACCCATATAATGCAGTTATTATCGCTAGAACTGTACTAATTATACTTATTACTTATATTACTAGCAATATAACGTGCATTATTACCCATATTATGCAGTTATTATCGCTAGAACTGTAATAATTATACTTATTACTTATATTATTAGCAATATAACGTGTATTATTACCCATATAATGCAGTTATTATCGCTAGAACTGTAATAATTATACTTATTACTTATATTATTAGCAATATAACGTGCATTATTACCCATATTATGCAGTTATTATCACTAGAACTGTAATAATTATACTTATGACTTATATTATTATCAATATAACATGCATTATTACCCATATAATGGAGTTATTATCGCTAGAACTGTAATAATTATACTTATTACTTATATTATTATCAATATAACATGCATTATTACCCATATAATGCAGTTATTATCGACAGAAGTATAATAAATATACTTATTACTTTTATTATTATCAATATAACAGGCACTCTTAGCCATATTTTACTAGTATTATCGCTAGAACTGTAATAATTATACTTATTACTCCCGATATTATCAATATAACATCCATTATTACCCATATAATGCAGTTATTATCGCTAGAACTGTAATAATTATACTTATCACTTATATTATCAGCAATATAACGTGCATTATTACCCATATAATGCAGTTATTATCGCTAGAACTGCAATAATTATACTTATTACTTACATTATTAGCAATATAACGTGCATTATTACCCATATAATGCAGTTATTATCGCTAGAACTGTAATAATTATACTTATTACTTATATTATTAGCAATATAACGTGCATTATTACCCATATTATGCAGTTATTATCGCTAGAACTGTAATAATTATACTTATGACTTATATTATTATCAATATAACATGCATTATTACCCATATAATGGAGTTATTATCGCTAGAACTGTAATAATTATACTTACTACTTTTATTATCATCAATATAACATGCATTATTACCCATATTATGCGGTTATTATCGATAGAACTATAATAAATATACTTATTACTTTTATTATTATCAATATAACATGCACTATTAGCCATATTGTACTATTACTATCGCTAGAACTATAATAATTATACATATTGCTCCCGATATTATCGATATAACATGCATTATTACCCCTATAATGCAGTTATTATCGCTAGAACTGTAATAATTATACTTATTACTTATATTATTAGCAATATAACGTGCATTATTACCCATATTATGCAGTTATTATCGCTAGAACTGTAATAATTATACTTATGACTTATATTATTATCAATATAACATGCATTATTACCCATATAATGGAGTTATTATCGCTAGAACTGTAATAATTATACTTACTACTTTTATTATCATCAATATAACATGCATTATTACCCATATTATGCGGTTATTATCGATAGAACTATAATAAATATACTTGTTACTTTTATTATTATCAATATAACAGGCACTCTTAGCCATATTTTACTAGTATTATCGCTAGAACTGTAATAATTATACTTATTACTCCCAATATTATCAATATAACATGCATTATTATCCATATAATGCAGTTATTATCGCTAGAACTGTAATAATTATACTTATTACTCCCAATATTATCAATATAACATGCATTATTACCCATATAATGCAGTTATTATCGCTAGAACTGTAATAATTATACTTATTACTTATATTATTAGCAATATAACGTGCATTATTACCCATATAATGCAGTTATTATCGCTAGAACTGTAATAATTATACTTATTACTTATATTATTAGCAATATAACGTGCATTATTACCCATATTATGCAGTTATTATCACTAGAACTGTAATAATTATACTTATGACTTATATTATTATCAATATAACATGCATTATTACCCATATAATGGAGTTAGTATCGCTAGAACTATAATAAGTATACTTACTACTTTTATTATCATCAATATAACATGCATTATTACCCATATTATGCAGTTATTATCGATAGAACTATAATAAATATACTTATTACTTTTATTATTATCAATATAACATGCACTATTAGCCATATTGTACTATTATTATCGCTAGAACTATAATAATTATACATATTGCTCCCGATATTATCGATATAACATGCATTATTACCCATATAATGCAGTTATTATCGCTAGAACTGTACTAATTATACTTATTACTTATATTACTAGCAATATAACGTGCATTATTACCCATATTATGCAGTTATTATCGCTAGAACTGTAATAATTATACTTATTACTTATATTATTAGCAATATAACGTGTATTATTACCCATATAATGCAGTTATTATCGCTAGAACTGTAATAATTATACTTATTACTTATATTATTAGCAATATAACGTGCATTATTACCCATATTATGCAGTTATTATCACTAGAACTGTAATAATTATACTTATGACTTATATTATTATCAATATAACATGCATTATTACCCATATAATGGAGTTATTATCGCTAGAACTGTAATAATTATACTTATTACTTATATTATTATCAATATAACATGCATTATTACCCATATAATGCAGTTATTATCGACAGAAGTATAATAAATATACTTATTACTTTTATTATTATCAATATAACAGGCACTCTTAGCCATATTTTACTAGTATTATCGCTAGAACTGTAATAATTATACTTATTACTCCCGATATTATCAATATAACATCCATTATTACCCATATAATGCAGTTATTATCGCTAGAACTATAATAATTATACTTATAACTCCCAATATTATCAATATAACATGCATTATTATCCATATAATGCAGTTATTATCGCTGGAACTGTAATAATTATACTTATTACTCCCAATATTATCAATATAACATGCATTATTACACATATAATGCAGTTATTATCGCTAGAACTGTAATAATTATACTTATTACTTATATTATTAGCAATATAACGTGCATTATTACCCATATTATGCAGTTATTATCGATAGAACTGTAATAAATATACTTATTACTTTTATTATTATCAATATAACATGCACTATTAGCCATATTGTACTATTATTATCGCTAGAACTATAATAATTATACATATTGCTCCCGATATTATCGATATAACATGCATTATTACCCATATAATGCAGTTATTATCGATAGAACTGTAGTAAATATACTTATTACTTTTATTATTATCAATATAACATGCACTATTAGCCATATTGTACTATTATTATCGCTAGAACTGTAATAATTATACTTATTACTCGCAGTATTATCAATATAACATGCATTATTACCCCTATATAGCAGTTATTATCGCTAGAACTATAATAAGTATACTACTACTTTTATTATCATCAATATAACATGCATTATTACCCATATAATGCAGTTATTATCGCTAGAACTGTACTAATTATACTTATTACTTATATTATTAGCAATATAACGTGCATTATTACCCATATTATGCAGTTATTATCGCTAGAACTGTAATAATTATACTTATTACTTATATTATTAGCAATATAACGTGCATTATTACCCATATAATGCAGTTATTATCGCTAGAACTGTAATAATTATACTTATTACTTATATTATTAGCAATATAACGTGCATTATTACCCATATTATGCAGTTATTATCACTAGAACTGTAATAATTATACTTATGACTTATATTATTATCAATATAACATGCATTATTACCCATATAATGGAGTTATTATCGCTAGAACTGTAATAATTATACTTATTACTTATATTATTATCAATATAACATGCATTATTACCCATATAATGCAGTTATTATCGACAGAAGTATAATAAATATATTTATTACTTTTATTATTATCAATATAACAGGCACTCTTAGCCATATTTTACTAGTATTATCGCTAGAACTGTAATAATTATACTTATTACTCCCAATATTATCAATATAACATGCATTATTACCCATATAATGCAGTTATTATCGCAAGAACTGTAATAATTATACTTATTACTTATATTATTAGCAATATAACGTGCATTATTACCCATATTATGCAGTTATTATCGCTAGAACTGTAATAATTATACTTATTACTTATATTATTATCAATATAACATGCATTATTACCCATATTATGCAGTTATTATCGCTAGAACTATAATAAATATACTTATTACTTTTATTATTATCAATATAACATGCACTATTAGCCATATTGTACTATTATTATCGCTAGAACTATAATAATTATACTTATTGCTCCCGATATTATCGATATAACATGCATTATTACCCATATAATGCAGTTATTATCGCTAGAACTGTACTAATTATACTTATTACTTATATTACTAGCAATATAACGTGCATTATTACCCATATTATGCAGTTATTATCGCTAGAACTGTAATAATTATACTTATTACTTATATTATTAGCAATATAACGTGCATTATTACCCATATAATGCAGTTATTATCGCTAGAACTGTAATAATTATACTTATTACTTATATTATTAGCAATATAACGTGCATTATTACCCATATTATGCAGTTATTATCACTAGAACTGTAATAATTATACTTATGACTTATATTATTATCAATATAACATGCATTATTACCCATATAATGGAGTTATTATCGCTAGAACTGTAATAATTATACTTATTACTTATATTATTATCAATATAACATGCATTATTACCCATATAATGCAGTTATTATCGACAGAAGTATAATAAATATTCTTATTACTTTTATTATTATCAATATAACAGGCACTCTTAGCCATATTTTACTAGTATTATCGCTAGAACTGTAATAATTATACTTATTACTCCCGATATTATCAATATAACATCCATTATTACCCATATAATGCAGTTATTATCGCTAGAACTATAATAATTATACTTATTACTCCCAATATTATCAATATAACATGCATTATTATCCATATAATGCAGTTATTATCGCTAGAACTGTAATAATTATACTTATTACTCCCAATATTATCAATATAACATGCATTATTACCCATATAATGCAGTTATTATCGCTAGAACTGTAATAATTATACTTATTACTTATATTATTAGCAATATAACGTGCATTATTACCCATATTATGCAGTTATTATCGATAGAACTGTAATAAATATACTTATTACTTTTATTATTAGCAATATAACATGCACTATTAGCCATATTGTACTATTATTATCGCTAGAACTATAATAATTATACATATTGCTCCCGATATTATCGATATAACATGCATTATTACCCATATAATGCAGTTATTATCGATAGAACTGTAGTAAATATACTTATTACTTTTATTATTATCAATATAACATGCACTATTAGCCATATTGTACTATTATTATCGCTAGAACTGTAATAATTATACTTATTACTCGCAGTATTATCAATATAACATGCATTATTACCCCTATAATGCAGTTATTATCGCTAGAACTGCAATAATTATACTTATTACTTACATTATTAGCAATATAACGTGCATTATTACCCATATAATGCAATTATTATCGCTAGAACTGTAATGATTATACTTATTACTTATATTATTATCAATATAACATGCATTATTACCCATATTATGCAGTTATTATGGCTAGAACTATAATAAGTATACTTACTACTTTTATTATCATCAATATAACATGCATTATTACCCATATAATGCAGTTATTATCGCTAGAACTGTACTAATTATACTTATTACTTATATTATTAGCAATATAACGTGCATTATTACCCATATTATGCAGTTATTATCGCTAGAACTGTAATAATTATACTTATTACTTATATTATTAGCAATATAACGTGCATTATTACCCATATAATGCAGTTATTATCGCTAGAACTGTAATAATTATACTTATTACTTATATTATTAGCAATATAACGTGCATTATTACCCATATTATGCAGTTATTATCACTAGAACTGTAATAATTATACTTATGACTTATATTATTATCAATATAACATGCATTATTACCCATATAATGGAGTTATTATCGCTAGAACTGTAATAATTATACTTATTACTTATATTATTATCAATATAACATGCATTATTACCCATATAATGCAGTTATTATCGACAGAAGTATAATAAATATACTTATTACTTTTATTATTATCAATATAACAGGCACTCTTAGCCATATTTTACTAGTATTATCGCTAGAACTGTAATAATTATACTTATTACTCCCGATATTATCAATATAACATCCATTATTACCCATATAATGCAGTTATTATCGCTAGAACTATAATAATTATACTTATTACTCCCAATATTATCAATATAACATGCATTATTATCCATATAATGCAGTTATTATCGCTAGAACTGTAATAATTATACTTATTACTCCCAATATTATCAATATAACATGCATTATTACCCATATAATGCAGTTATTATCGCTAGAACTGTAATAATTATACTTATTACTTATATTATTAGCAATATAACGTGCATTATTACCCATATTATGCAGTTATTATCGCTAGAACTGTAATAATTATACTTATTACTTATATTATTATCAATATAACATGCATTATTACCCATATAATGGAGTTATTATCGCTAGAACTGTAATAATTATACTTATTACTTATATTATTATCAATATAACATGCATTATTACCCATATTATGCAGTTATTATCGCTAGAACTATAATAAATATGCGTATTACTTTTATTATCATCAATATAACATGCATTATTACCCATATTATGCAGTTATTATCGATAGAACTATAATAAATATACTTATTACTTTTATTATTATCAATATAACATGCACTATTAGCCATATTTTACTATCATTATCGTGAGAACTATAATAATTATACTTATTACTCCCAATATTATCAATACAACATGCATTATTACCCATATAATGCAGTTATTATCGCTAGAACTGTAATAATTATACTTATTAGTTATATTATTATCAATATAACATGCATTATTACGCATATTATGCAGTTATAATCGCTAGAACTATAATAAATATACTTACTACTTTTATTATCATCAATATAACATGCATTATTACCCATATTATGCAGTTATTATCGATAGAACTATAATAAATCTACTTATTACTTTTATTATTATCAATATAACGTGCACTATTTGCCATATTTTACTATTATTATCGCTAGAACTATAATAATTATACTTATTACTTATATTGTTAGCAATATAACGTGCATTATTACCCATATTATGCAGTTATTATCGCTAGAACTGTAATAATTATACTTATGACTTATATTATTATCAATATAACAGGCACTATTAGCCATATTGTACTATTATTATCGCTAGAACTATAATAATTATACTTATTGCTCCCGATATTATCGATATAACATGCATTATTACCCATATAATGCAGGTATTATCGCTAGAACAGTAATAATTATACTTATTACTTATATTATTATCAATATAACATCCATTATTACCCATATAATGCAGTTATTATCGACAGAAGTATAATAAATATACTTATTACTTTTATTATTATCAATATAACAGGCACTCTTAGCCATATTTTACTAGTATTATCGCTAGAACTGTAATAATTATACTTATTGCTCCCGATATTATCGATATAACATGCATTATTACCCATATAATGCAGTTATTATCGCTAGAACTGTAATAATTATACTTATTACTTATATTATTATCAATATAACATGCATTATTACCCATATTATGCAGTTATTATCGATAGAAATATAATAAATGTACTTATTACTTTTATTATTATCAATATAAGATGCACTATTAGCCATATTTTACTATTATTATCGCTAGAACTATAATAATTATACTTATTACTCCCGATATTATCAATATAACATGCATTATTACCCATATAATGCAGTTATTATCGCTAGAACTGTAATAATTATACTTATCACTTATATTATCAGCAATATAACGTGCATTATTACCCATATAATGCAGTTATTATCGCTAGAACTGCAATAATTATACTTATTACTTACATTATTAGCAATATAACGTGCATTATTACCCATATAATGCAGCTTTATCGCTAGAACTGTAATAATTATACTTATTACTTATATTATTAGCAATATAACGTGCATTATTACCCATATTATGCAGTTATTATCGCTAGAACTGTAATAATTATACTTATGACTTATATTATTATCAATATAACATGCATTATTACCCATATAATGGAGTTATTATCGCTAGAACTGTAATAATTATACTTATTACTTATATTATTATCAATATAACATGCATTATTACCCATATTATGCAGTTATTATCGCTAGAACTATAATAAATATGCGTATTACTTTTATTATCATCAATATAACATGCATTATTACCCATATTATGCAGTTATTATCGATAGAACTATAATAAATATACTTATTACTTTTATTATTATCAATATAACATGCACTATTAGCCATATTTTACTATCATTATCGTGAGAACTATAATAATTATACTTATTACTCCCAATATTATCAATATAACATGCATTATTACCCATATAATGCAGTTATTATCGCTAGAACTGTAATAATTATACTTATTAGTTATATTATTATCAATATAACATGCATTATTACGCATATTATGCAGTTATAATCGCTAGAACTATAATAAATATACTTACTACTTTTATTATCATCAATATAACATGCATTATTACCCATATTATGCAGTTATTATCGATAGAACTATAATAAATCTACTTATTACTTTTATTATTATCAATATAACGTGCACTATTTGCCATATTTTACTATTATTATCGCTAGAACTATAATAATTATACTTATTACTTACATTATTAGCAATATAACGTGCATTATTACCCATATAATGCAGTTATTATCGCTAGAACTGTAATAATTATACTTATTACTTATATTATTAGCAATATAACGTGCATTATTACCCATATTATGCAGTTATTATCACTAGAACTGTAATAATTATACTTATGACTTATATTATTATCAATATAACATGCATTATTACCCATATAATGGAGTTATTATCGCTAGAACTGTAATAATTATACTTATTACTTATATTATTATCAATATAACATGCATTATTACCCATATAATGCAGTTATTATCGACAGAAGTATAATAAATATACTTATTACTTTTATTATTATCAATATAACAGGCACTCTTAGCCATATTTTACTAGTATTATCGCTAGAACTGTAATAATTATACTTATTACTCCCGATATTATCAATATAACATCCATTATTACCCATATAATGCAGTTATTATCGCTAGAACTATAATAATTATACTTATTACTCCCAATATTATCAATATAACATGCATTATTATCCATATAATGCAGTTATTATCGCTAGAACTGTAATAATTATACTTATTACTCCCAATATTATCAATATAACATGCATTATTACCCATATAATGCAGTTATTATCGCTAGAACTGTAATAATTATACTTATTACTTATATTATTAGCAATATAACGTGCATTATTACCCATATTATGCAGTTATTATCGCTAGAACTGTAATAATTATACTTATTACTTATATTATTATCAATATAACATGCATTATTACCCATATAATGGAGTTATTATCGCTAGAACTGTAATAATTATACTTATTACTTATATTATTATCAATGTAACATGCATTATTACCCATATTATGCAGTTATTATCGCTAGAACTATAATAAATATGCGTATTACTTTTATTATCATCAATATAACATGCATTATTACCCGTATTATGCAGTTATTATCGATAGAACTATAATAAATATACTTATTACTTTTATTATTATCAATATAACATGCACTATTAGCCATATTTTACTATCATTATCGTGAGAACTATAATAATTATACTTATTACTCCCAATATTATCAATATAACATGCATTATTACCCATATAATGCAGTTATTATCGCTAGAACTGTAATAATTATACTTATTAGTTATATTATTATCAATATAACATGCATTATTACGCATATTATGCAGTTATAATCGCTAGAACTATAATAAATATACTTACTACTTTTATTATCATCAATATAACATGCATTATTACCCATATTATGCAGTTATTATCGATAGAACTATAATAAATCTACTTATTACTTTTATTATTATCAATATAACGTGCACTATTTGCCATATTTTACTATTATTATCGCTAGAACTATAATAATTATACTTATTACTTACATTATTAGCAATATAACGTGCATTATTACCCATATAATGCCGTTATTATCGCTAGAACTGTAATAATTATACTTATTACTTATATTATTATCAATATAACATGCATTATTACCCATATAATGCAGTTATTATCGACAGAAGTATAAAAAATATACTTATTACTTTTATTATTATCAATATAACAGGCACTCTTAGCCATATTTTACTAGTATTATCGCTAGAACTGTAATAATTATACTTATTACTCCCGATATTATCAATATAACATCCATTATTACCCATATAATGCAGTTATTATCGCCAGAACTATAATTAATATACTTATTACTCCCAATATTATCAATATAACATGCATTATTATCCATATAATGCAGTTATTATCGCTAGAACTGTAATAATTATACTTATTACTCCCAATATTATCAATATAACATGCATTATTACCCATATAATGCAGTTATTATCGCTAGAACTGTAATAATTATACTTATTACTTATATTATTAGCAATATAACGTGCATTATTACCCATATTATGCAGTTATTATCGCTAGAACTGTAATAATTATACTTATTACTTATATTATTATCAATATAACATGCATTATTACCCATATTATGCAGTTATTATCGCTAGAACTATAATAAATATACTTATTACTTTTATTATTATCAATATAACATGCACTATTAGCCATATTGTACTATTATTATCGCTAGAACTATAATAATTATACTTATTGCTCCCGATATTATCGATATAACATGCATTATTACCCATATAATGCAGTTATTATCGCTAGAACTGTAATAATTATACTTATTACTTATATTGTTAGCAATATAACGTGCATTATTACCCATATTATGCAGTTATTATCGGTAGAACTGTAATAATTATACTTATGACTTATATTATTATCAATATAACAGGCACTATTAGCCATATTGTACTATTATTATCGCTAGAACTATAATAATTATACTTATTGCTCCCGATATTATCGATATAACATGCATTATTACCCATATAATGCAGGTATTATCGCTAGAACAGTAATAATTATACTTATTACTTATATTATTATCAATATAACATGCATTATTACCCATATAATGCAGTTATTATCGACAGAAGTATAATAAATATACTTATTACTTTTATTATTATCAATATAACAGGCACTCTTAGCCATATTTTACTAGTATTATCGCTAGAACTGTAATAATTATACTTATTGCTCCCGATATTATCGATATAACATGCATTATTACCCATATAATGCAGTTATTATCGCTAGAACTGTAATAATTATACTTATTACTTATATTATTATCAATATAACATGCATTATTACCCATATTATGCAGTTATTATCGATAGAAATATAATAAATGTACTTATTACTTTTATTATTATCAATATAAGATGCACTATTAGCCATATTTTACTATTATTATCGCTAGAACTATAATAATTATACTTATTACTCCCGATATTATCAATATAACATGCATTATTACCCATATAATGCAGTTATTATCGCTAGAACTGTAATAATTATACTTATCACTTATATTATCAGCAATATAACGTGCATTATTACCCATATAATGCAGTTATTATCGCTAGAACTGCAATAATTATACTTATTACTTACATTATTAGCAATATAACGTGCATTATTACCCATATAATGCAGTTATTATCGCTAGAACTGTAATAATTATACTTATTACTTATATTATTATCAATATAACATGCATTATTACCCATATTATGCAGTTATTATCGCTAGAACTATAATAAATATGCGTATTACTTTTATTATCATCAATATAACATGCATTATTACCCATATTATGCAGTTATTATCGATAGAACTATAATAAATATACTTATTACTTTTATTATTATCAATATAACATGCACTATTAGCCATATTTTACTATCATTATCGTGAGAACTATAATAATTATACTTATTACTCCCAATATTATCAATATAACATGCATTATTACCCATATAATGCAGTTATTATCGCTAGAACTGTAATAATTATACTTATTAGTTATATTATTATCAATATAACATGCATTATTACGCATATTATGCAGTTATAATCGCTAGAACTATAATAAATATACTTACTACTTTTATTATCATCAATATAACATGCATTATTACCCATATTATGCAGTTATTATCGATAGAACTATAATAAATCTACTTATTACTTTTATTATTATCAATATAACGTGCACTATTTGCCATATTTTACTATTATTATCGCTAGAACTATAATAATTATACTTATTACTTACATTATTAGCAATATAACGTGCATTATTACCCATATAATGCAGTTATTATCGCTAGAACTGTAATAATTATACTTATTACTTATATTATTATCAATATAACATGCATTATTACCCATATAATGCAGTTATTATCGCTAGAACTATAATAAATATACTTATTACTTTTATTATTATCAATATAACATGCACTATTAGCCATATTGTACTATTATTATCGCTAGAACTATAATAATTATACTTATTGCTCCCGATATTATCGATATAACATGCATTATTACCCATATAATGCAGGTATTATCGCTAGAACAGTAATAATTATACTTATTACTTATATTATTATCAATATAACATGCATTATTACCCATATAATGCAGTTATTATCGACAGAAGTATAATAAATATACTTATTACTTTTATTTTTATCAATATAACAGGCACTCTTAGCCATATTTTACTAGTATTATCGCTAGAACTGTAATAATTGTACTTATTGCTCCCGATATTATCGATATAACATGCATTATTACCCATATAATGCAGTTATTATCGCTAGAACTGTCATAATTATACTTATTACTTATATTATTATCAATATAACATGCATTATTACCCATATTATGCAGTTATTATCGATAGAAATATAATAAATGTACTTATTACTTTTATTATTATCAATATAAGATGCACTATTAGCCATATTTTACTATTATTATCGCTAGAACTATAATAATTATACTTATTACTCCCGATATTATCAATATAACATGCATTATTACCCATATAATGCAGTTATTATCGCTAGAACTGTAATAATTATACTTATTACTTACATTATTAGCAATATAACGTGCATTATTACCCATATAATGCAGTTATTATCGCTAGAACTGTAATAATTATACTTATTACTTATATTATTAGCAATATAACGTGCATTATTACCCATATTATGCAGTTATTATCGCTAGAACTGTAATAATTATACTTATGACTTATATTATTATCAATATAACATGCATTATTACCCATATAATGGAGTTATTATCGCTAGAACTGTAATAATTATACTTATTACTTATATTATTATCAATATAACATGCATTATTACCCATATTATGCAGTTATTATCGCTAGAACTATAATAAATATGCGTATTACTTTTATTATCATCAATATAACATGCATTATTACCCATATTATGCAGTTATTATCGATAGAACTATAATAAATATACTTATTACTTTTATTATTATCAATATAACAGGCACTCTTAGCCATATTTTACTAGTATTATCGCTAGAACTGTAATAATTATACTTATTACTCCCGATATTATCAATATAACATCCATTATTACCCATATAATGCAGTTATTATCGCTAGAACTGTAATAATTATACTTATGACTTATATTATTATCAATATAACATGCATTATTACCCATATAATGCAGTTATTATCGCTAGAACTGTAATAATTATACTTATCACTTATATTATCAGCAATATAACGTGCATTATTACCCATATAATGCAGTTATTATCGATAGAACTGTAATAAATATACTTATTACTTTTATTATTATCAATATAACATGCACTATTAGCCATATTGTACTCTAATTATCGCTAGAACTATAATAATTATACATATTGCTCCCGATATTATCGATATAACATGCATTATTACCCCTATAATGCAGTTATTATCGCTAGAACTGTAATAATTATACTTATTACTTATATTATTAGCAATATAACGTGCATTATTACCCATATTATGCAGTTATTATCGCTAGAACTGTAATAATTATACTTATTACTTATATTATTATCAATATAACATGCATTATTACCCATATAATGGAGTTATTATCGCTAGAACTGTAATAATTATACTTATTACTTATATTATTATCAATGTAACATGCATTATTACCCATATTATGCAGTTATTATCGCTAGAACTATAATAAATATGCGTATTACTTTTATTATCATCAATATAACATGCATTATTACCCGTATTATGCAGTTATTATCGATAGAACTATAATAAATATACTTATTACTTTTATTATTATCAATATAACATGCACTATTAGCCATATTTTACTATCATTATCGTGAGAACTATAATAATTATACTTATTACTCCCAATATTATCAATATAACATGCATTATTACCCATATAATGCAGTTATTATCGCTAGAACTGTAATAATTATACTTATTAGTTATATTATTATCAATATAACATGCATTATTACGCATATTATGCAGTTATTATCGCTAGAACTATAATAAATATACTTATTACTTTTATTATTATCAATATAACATGCACTATTAGCCATATTGTACTATTATTATCGCTAGAACTATAATAATTATACTTATTGCTCCCGATATTATCGATATAACATGCATTATTACCCATATAATGCAGTTATTATCGCTAGAACTGTAATAATTATACTTATTACTTATATTGTTAGCAATATAACGTGCATTATTACCCATATTATGCAGTTATTATCGCTAGAACTGTAATAATTATACTTATGACTTATATTATTATCAATATAACAGGCACTATTAGCCATATTGTACTATTATTATCGCTAGAACTATAATAATTATACTTATTGCTCCCGATATTATCGATATAACATGCATTATTACCCATATAATGCAGGTATTATCGGTAGAACAGTAATAATTATACTTATTATTTATATTATTATCAATATAACATGCATTATTACCCATATAATGCAGTTATTATCGACAGAAGTATAATAAATATACTTATTACTTTTATTATTATCAATATAACAGGCACTCTTAGCCATATTTTACTAGTATTATCGCTAGAACTGTAATAATTATACTTATTGCTCCCGATATTATCGATATAACATGCATTATTACCCATATAATGCAGTTATTATCGCTAGAACTGTAATAATTATACTTATTACTTATATTATTATCAATATAACGTGCATTATTACCCATATTATGCAGTTATTATCGCTAGAACTGTAATAATTATACTTATGACTTATATTATTATCAATATAACAGGCACTATTAGCCATATTGTACTATTATTATCGCTAGAACTATAATAATTATACTTATTGCTCCCGATATTATCGATATAACATGCATTATTACCCATATAATGCAGGTATTATCGCTAGAACAGTAATAATTATACTTATTACTTATATTATTATCAATATAACATGCATTATTACCCATATAATGCAGTTATTATCGACAGAAGTATAATAAATATACTTATTACTTTTATTATTATCAATATAACAGGCACTCTTAGCCATATTTTACTAGTATTATCGCTAGAACTGTAATAATTATACTTATTGCTCCCGATATTATCGATATAACATGCATTATTACCCATATAATGCAGTTATTATCGCTAGAACTGTAATAATTATACTTATTACTTATATTATTATCAATATAACATGCATTATTACCCATATTATGCAGTTATTATCGATAGAAATATAATAAATATACTTATTACTTTTATTATTATCTATATAAGATGCACTATTAGCCATATTTTACTATTATTATCGCTAGAACTATAATAATTATACTTATTACTCCCGATATTATCAATATAACATGCATTATTACCCATATAATGCAGTTATTATCGCTAGAACTGTAATAATTATACTTATCACTTATATTATCAGCAATATAACGTGCATTATTACCCATATAATGCAGTTATTATCGCTAGAACTGCAATAATTATACTTATTACCTACATTATTAGCAATATAACGTGCATTATTACCCATATAATGCAGTTATTATCGCTAGAACTGTAATAATTATACTTATTACTTATATTATTATCAATATAACAGGCACTCTTAGCCATATTTTACTAGTATTATCGCTAGAACTGTAATAATTATACTTATTGCTCCCGATATTATCGATATAACATGCATTATTACCCATATAATGGAGTTATTATCGCTAGAACTGTAATAATTATACATATTACTTATATTATTATCAATATAACATGCATTATTACCCATATTATGCAGTTATTATCGCTAGAACTATAATAAATATGCGTATTACTTTTATTATCATCAATATAACATGCATTATTACCCATATTATGCAGTTATTATCGATAGAACTATAATAAATATACTTATTACTTTTATTATTATCAATATAACATGCACTATTAGCCATATTTTACTATCATTATCGTGAGAACTATAATAATTATACTTATTACTCCCAATATTATCAATATAACATGCATTATTACCCATATAATGCAGTTATTATCGCTAGAACTGTAATAATTATACTTATTAGTTATATTATTATCAATATAACATGCATTATTACGCATATTATGCAGTTATAATCGCTAGAACTATAATAAATATACTTACTACTTTTATTGTCATCAATATAACATGCATTATTACCCATATTATGCAGTTATTATCGATAGAACTATAATAAATCTACTTATTACTTTTATTATTATCAATATAACGTGCACTATTTGCCATATTTTACTATTATTATCGCTAGAACTATAATAATTATACTTATTACTTACATTATTAGCAATATAACGTGCATTATTACCCATATAATGCAGTTATTATCGCTAGAACTGTAATAATTATACTTATTACTTATATTATTATCAATATAACATGCATTATTACCCATATAATGCAGTTATTATCGACAGAAGTATAATAAATATACTTATTACTTTTATTATTATCAATATAACAGGCACTCTTAGCCATATTTGACTAGTATTATCGCTAGAACTGTAATAATTATACTTATTACTCCCGATATTATCAATATAACATCCATTATTATCCATATAATGCAGTTATTATCGCCAGAACTATAATAAATATACTTATTACTCCCTATATTATCAATATAACATGCATTATTATCCATATAATGCAGTTATTATCGCTAGAACTGTGATAATTATACTTATTACTCCCAATATTATCAATATAACATGCATTATTACCCATATAATGCAGTTATTATCGCTAGAACTGTAATAATTATACTTATTACTTATATTATTAGCAATATAACGTGCATTATTACCCATATTATGCAGTTATTATCGCTAGAACTGTAATAATTATACTTATTACTTATATTATTATCAATATAACATGCATTATTACCCATATTATGCAGTTATTATCGCTAGAACTATAATAAATATACTTATTACTTTTATTATTATCAATATAACATGCACTATTAGCCATATTGTACTATTATTATCGCTAGAACTATAATAATTATACTTATTGCTCCCGATATTATCGATATAACATGCATTATTACCCATATAATGCAGTTATTATCGCTAGAACTGTAATAATTATACTTATTACTTATATTGTTAGCAATATAACGTGCATTATTGCCCATATTATGCAGTTATTATCGCTAGAACTGTAATAATTATACTTATGACTTATATTATTATCAATATAACAGGCACTATTAGCCATATTGTACTATTATTATCGCTAGAACTATAATAATTATACTTATTGCTCCCGATATTATCGATATAACATGCATTATTACCCATATAATGCAGGTATTATCGCTAGAACAGTAATAATTATACTTATTACTTATATTATTATCAATATACCATGCATTATTACCCATATAATGCAGTTATTATCGACAGAAGTATAATAAATATACTTATTACTTTTATTATTATCAATATAACAGGCACTCTTAGCCATATTTTACTAGTATTATCGCTAGAACTGTAATAATTATACTTATTGCTCCCGATATTATCGATATAACATGCATTATTACCCATATAATGCAGTTATTATCGCTAGAACTGTAATAATTATACTTATTACTTATATTATTATCAATATAACATGCATTATTACCCATATTATGCAGTTATTATCGATAGAAATATAATAAATGTACTTATTACTTTTATTATTATCAATATAAGATGCACTATTAGCCATATTTTACTATTATTATCGCTAGAACTATAATAATTATACTTATTACTCCCGATATTATCAATATAACATGCATTATTACCCATATAATGCAGTTATTATCGCTAGAACTGTAATAATTATACTTATCACTTATATTATCAGCAATATAACGTGCATTATTACCCATATAATGCAGTTATTATCGCTAGAACTGCAATAATTATACTTATTACTTACATTATTAGCAATATAACGTGCATTATTACCCATATAATGCAGTTATTATCGCTAGAACTGTAATAATTATACTTATTACTTATATTATTAGCAATATAACGTGCATTATTACCCATATTATGCAGTTATTATCGCTAGAACTGTAATAATTATACTTATGACTTATATTATTATCAATATAACATGCATTATTACCCATATAATGGAGTTATTATCGCTAGAACTGTAATAATTATACTTACTACTTTTATTATCATCAATATAACATGCATTATTACCCATATTATGCGGTTATTATCGATAGAACTATAATAAATATACTTATTACTTTTATTATTATCAATATAACATGCACTATTAGCCATATTGTACTATTACTATCGCTAGAACTATAATAATTATACATATTGCTCCCGATATTATCGATATAACATGCATTATTACCCCTATAATGCAGTTATTATCGCTAGAACTGTAATAATTATACTTATTACTTATATTATTAGCAATATAACGTGCATTATTACCCACATTATGCAGTTATTATCGCTAGAACTGTAATAATTATACTTATGACTTATATTATTATCAATATAACATGCATTATTACCCATATAATGGAGTTATTATCGCTAGAACTGTAATAATTATACTTACTACTTTTATTATCATCAATATAACATGCATTATTACCCATATTATGCGGTTATTATCGATAGAACTATAATAAATATACTTGTTACTTTTATTATTATCAATATAACATGCACTATTAGCCATATTGTACTATTACTATCGCTAGAACTATAATAATTATACATATTGCTCCCGATATCATCGATATAACATGCATTATTACCCCTATAATGCAGTTATTATCGCTAGAACTGTAATAATTATACTTATTACTTATATTATCAGCAATATAACGTGCATTATTACCCATATAATGCAGTTATTAT
Organism: Megachile leachella; assembly: GCA_963576845.1. Classification (NCBI taxonomy): domain Eukaryota; kingdom Metazoa; phylum Arthropoda; class Insecta; order Hymenoptera; family Megachilidae; genus Megachile; species Megachile leachella. The sequence goes on along the minus strand of CAUYWW010000048.1, from coordinate 272,301 downwards.
CGCTAGAACTGTAATAATTATACTTATTACTTATATTATTATCAATATAACATGCATTATCACAAATATAATGGAGTTATTATCGTTAGAACTGTAATAATTATACTTATTACTTATATTGTTATCAATATAACATGCATTATTACCCATATTATGCAGTTATTATCGCTAGAACTATAATAAATATACGTATTACTTTTATTATCATCAATATAACATGCATTATTACCCATATAATGGAGTTAGTATCGCTAGAACTATAATAAGTATACTTACTACTTTTATTATCATCAATATAACATGCATTATTACCCATATTATGCAGTTATTATCGATAGAACTATAATAAATATACTTATTACTTTTATTATTATCAATATAACATGCACTATTAGCCATATTGTACTATTATTATCGCTAGAACTATAATAATTATACATATTGCTCCCGATATTATCGATATAACATGCATTATTACCCATATAATGCACTTATTATCGATAGAACTGTAGTAAATATACTTATTACTTTTATTATTATCAATATAACATGCACTATTAGCCATATTGTACTATTATTATCGCTAGAACTATAATAATTATACTTATTGCTCTCGATATTATCGATATAACATGCATTATTACCCATATAATGCAGTTATTATCGCTAGAACTGTACTAATTATACTTATTACTTATATTACTAGCAATATAACGTGCATTATTACCCATATTATGCAGTTATTATCGCTAGAACTGTAATAATTATACTTATTACTTATATTATTAGCAATATAACGTGTATTATTACCCATATAATGCAGTTATTATCGCTAGAACTGTAATAATTATACTTATTACTTATATTATTAGCAATATAACGTGCATTATTACCCATATTATGCAGTTATTATCACTAGAACTGTAATAATTATACTTATGACTTATATTATTATCAATATAACATGCATTATTACCCATATAATGGAGTTATTATCGCTAGAACTGTAATAATTATACTTATTACTTATATTATTATCAATATAACATGCATTATTACCCATATAATGCAGTTATTATCGACAGAAGTATAATAAATATACTTATTACTTTTATTATTATCAATATAACAGGCACTCTTAGCCATATTTTACTAGTATTATCGCTAGAACTGTAATAATTATACTTATTACTCCCGATATTATCAATATAACATCCATTATTACCCATATAATGCAGTTATTATCGCTAGAACTATAATAATTATACTTATAACTCCCAATGTTATCAATATAACATGCATTATTATCCATATAATACAGTTATTATCGCTAGAACTGTAATAATTATACTTATTACTCCCAATATTATCAATATAACATGCATTATTACCCATATAATGCAGTTATTATCGCTAGAACTGTAATAATTATACTTATTACTTATATTATTAGCAATATAACGTGCATTATTACCCATATTATGCAGTTATTATCGATAGAACTGTAATAAATATACTTATTACTTTTATTATTATCAATATAACATGCACTATTAGCCATATTGTACTATTATTATCGCTAGAACTATAATAATTATACATATTGCTCCCGATATTATCGATATAACATGCATTATTACCCATATAATGCAGTTATTATCGATAGAACTGTAGTAAATATACTTATTACTTTTATTATTATCAATATAACATGCACTATTAGCCATATTGTACTATTATTATCGCTAGAACTGTAATAATTATACTTATTACTCGCAGTATTATCAATATAACATGCATTATTACCCCTATATAGCAGTTATTATCGCTAGAACTGCAATAATTATACTTATTACTTACATTATTAGCAATATAACGTGCATTATTACCCATATAATGCAATTATTATCGCTAGAACTGTAATAATTATACTTATTACTTATATTATTATCAATATAACATGCATTATTACCCATATTATGCAGTTATTATCGCTAGAACTATAATAAGTATACTTACTACTTTTATTATCATCAATATAACATGCATTATTACCCATATAATGCAGTTATTATCGCTAGAACTGTACTAATTATACTTATTACTTATATTATTAGCAATATAACGTGCATTATTACCCATATTATGCAGTTATTATCGCTAGAACTGTAATAATTATACTTATTACTTATATTATTAGCAATATAACGTGCATTATTACCCATATAATGCAGTTATTATCGCTAGAACTGTAATAATTATACTTATTACTTATATTATTAGCAATATAACGTGCATTATTACCCATATTATGCAGTTATTATCACTAGAACTGTAATAATTATACTTATGACTTATATTATTATCAATATAACATGCATTATTACCCATATAATGCAGTTATTATCGACAGAAGTATAATAAATATACTTATTACTTTTATTATTATCAATATAACAGGCACTCTTAGCCATATTTTACTAGTATTATCGCTAGAACTGTAATAATTATACTTATTACTCCCAATATTATCAATATAACATGCATTATTACCCATATAATGCAGTTATTATCGCTAGAACTGTAATAATTATACTTATTACTTATATTATTAGCAATATAACGTGCATTATTACCCATATTATGCAGTTATTATCGCTAGAACTGTAATAATTATACTTATTACTTATATTATTATCAATATAACATGCATTATTACCCATATTATGCAGTTATTATCGCTAGAACTATAATAAATATACTTATTACTTTTATTATTATCAATATAACATGCACTATTAGCCATATTGTACTATTATTATCGCTAGAACTATAATAATTATACTTATTGCTCCCGATATTATCGATATAACATGCATTATTACCCATATAATGCAGTTATTATCGCTAGAACTGTACTAATTATACTTATTACTTATATTACTAGCAATATAACGTGCATTATTACCCATATTATGCAGTTATTATCGCTAGAACTGTAATAATTATACTTATTACTTATATTATTAGCAATATAACGTGCATTATTACCCATATAATGCAGTTATTATCGCTAGAACTGTAATAATTATACTTATTACTTATATTATTAGCAATATAACGTGCATTATTACCCATATTATGCAGTTATTATCACTAGAACTGTAATAATTATACTTATGACTTATATTATTATCAATATAACATGCATTATTACCCATATAATGGAGTTATTATCGCTAGAACTGTAATAATTATACTTATTACTTATATTATTATCAATATAACATGCATTATTACCCATATAATGCAGTTATTATCGACAGAAGTATAATAAATATACTTATTACTTTTATTATTATCAATATAACATGCACTATTAGCCATATTGTACTATTATTATCGCTAGAACTATAATAATTATACATATTGCTCCCGATATTATCGATATAACATGCATTATTACCCATATAATGCAGTTATTATCGATAGAACTGTAGTAAATATACTTATTACTTTTATTATTATCAATATAACATGCACTATTAGCCATATTGTACTATTATTATCGCTAGAACTATAATAATTATACTTATTGCTCTCGATATTATCGATATAACATGCATTATTACCCATATAATGCAGTTATTATCGCTAGAACTGTACTAATTATACTTATTACTTATATTACTAGCAATATAACGTGCATTATTACCCATATTATGCAGTTATTATCGCTAGAACTGTAATAATTATACTTATTACTTATATTATTAGCAATATAACGTGTATTATTACCCATATAATGCAGTTATTATCGCTAGAACTGTAATAATTATACTTATTACTTATATTATTAGCAATATAACGTGCATTATTACCCATATAATGCAGTTATTATCGCTAGAACTGTAATAATTATACTTATTACTTATATTATTAGCAATATAACGTGCATTATTACCCATATAATGCAGTTATTATCGCTAGAACTATAATAAATATACGTATTACTTTTATTATCATCAATATAACATGCATTATTACCCATATTATGCAGTTATTATCGATAGAACTGTAATAAATGTACTTATTACTTTTACTATTATCAATATAACATGCACTATTAGCCATATTTTACTATTATTGTCGCTAGAACTATAATAATTATACTTATTACTCCCGATATTATCAATATAACATGCCTTATTACGCATATAATGCAGTTATTATCGCTAGAACTGTAATAAATATACTTACTACTTTCATTATCATCAATACAACATGCATTATTACCCATATTATGCAGTTATTATCGATAGAACTGTAATAAATATATTTATTACTTTTATTATTATCAACATAACATGCACTATTCGCCATATTTTACTATTATTATCGCTAGAACTATAATAATTATACTTATTGCTCCCAATATTATCAATATAACATGCATTATTACCCACATAACGCAGTTATTATCGCTAGAACTGTAATAATTATACTCATTACATATACTATTAGCAATATAACGTGCATTATTACCCATATAATGCAGTTATTATCGCCAGAACTGTAATAATTATACTTATTACTCATATTATTCTCAATATAACATGCATTATTACCCATATTATGTAGTTATTATCGCTAGAACTATAATAAATATACGTATTACTTTAATTATCATCAATATAACATGCATTATTACCCATATTGTGCAGTTATTATCGCTAGAACTATAATAAATATACGTATTACTTTCATTATCATCAATATAACATGCATTATTACCCATGTAATGCAGTTATTATCGCTGGAACTGTAATAATTATACTTATTACTTATATTGTTAGCAATATAACGTGCATTATTACCCATATAATGCAGTTGTTATCGCTAGAACTGTAATAATTATACTTATTACTTACATTATTATCAATATAACATGCATTATTACCCATATAATGCAGTTATTATCGCTAGAACTGTAATAATTATACTTATTACTTATATTATCATCAATATAACATGCATTATAACCCATATTATGCAGTTATTTTGGATAGAACTGTAATAAATATACTTATTACTTTTATTATTATCAATGTAACCTGCACTGTTAGCCATATTCTACTATCATTATGGCTAGAACTATAATAATTATACTTATTACTCCCAATATTATCAATATAACATGCATTATTACCCACATAACGCAGTTATTATCGCTAGAACTGTAATAATTATACTCATTACTTATATTATTATCAATATAACGTGCATTATTACCCATATAATGCAGTTATTATCGCTAGAACTGTAATAATTATACCTATTACTTATATTATTAGCAATATAACGTGCATTATTACCCATATAATGCAGTTATTATCGCTAGAACTGTAATAATTATACTTATTACTTATATTATTCTCAATATAACATGCATTATTACCTATATTATGCAGTTATTATCGCTAGAACTATAATAAATATACGTATTACTTTCATTACCATCAATATAACATGCATTATTACCCATATAATGGAGGTATTATCGCTAGAACTGTAATAATTATACTGATTACTTATATTATTATCAATATAACATGCATTATTACCCATATTATGCAGTTATTATCTCTAGAACCATAATAAATATACTTATTACTCCCAATATTATCAATATAACATGCATTTTTACCCATATAATGCAGTTATTATCGCTAGAACTGTAATAATTATACTTATTACTTATATTGTTAGCAATATAACGTGCATTATTACCCATATAATGCAGTTATTATCGCTAGAACTGTAATAATTATACTTATTACTTATATTATTATCAGTATAACATGCATTATTACCCATATAATGGAGGTATTATCGCTAGAACTGTAATAATTATACTGATTACTTATATTATTATCAATATAACATGCATTATTACCCATATTATGCAGTTATTATCTCTAGAACCATAATAAATATACTTATTACTCCCAATATTATCAATATAACATGCATTTTTACCCATATAATGCAGTTATTATCGCTAGAACTGTAATAATTATACCTATTACTTATATTATTAGCAATATAACGTGCATTATTACCCATATAATGCAGTTATTATCGCTAGAACTGTAATAATTATACTTATTACTTATATTATTCTCAATATAACATGCATTATTACCTATATTATGCAGTTATTATCGCTAGAACTATAATAAATATACGTATTACTTTCATTACCATCAATATAACATGCATTATTACCCATATAATGGAGGTATTATCGCTAGAACTGTAATAATTATACTGATTACTTATATTATTATCAATATAACATGCATTATTACCCATATTATGCAGTTATTATCTCTAGAACCATAATAAATATACTTATTACTCCCAATATTATCAATATAACATGCATTTTTACCCATACAATGCAGTTATTATCGCTAGAACTGTAATAATTATACCTATTACTTATATTATTAGCAATATAACGTGCATTATTACCCATATAATGCAGTTATTATCGCTAGAACTGTAATAATTATACTTATTACTTATATTATTCTCAATATAACATGCATTATTACCTATATTATGCAGTTATTATCGCTAGAACTATAATAAATATACGTATTACTTTAATTATCATCAATATAACATGCGTTATTACCCATATTGTGCAGTTATTATCGCTAGAACTATAATAAATATACGTATTACTTTCATTATCATCAATATAACATGCATTATTACCCATATAATGCAGTTATTATCGCTAGAACTGTAATAATTATACTTATTACTTATATTGTTAGCAATATAACGTGCATTATTACCCATATAATGCAGTTATTATCGCTAGAACTATAATAAATATACGTATTACTTTTATTATCATCAATATAACATGCATTATTACCCATATTATGCAGTTATTATCGAAAGAACTGTAATAAATGTACTTATTACTTTTACTATTATCAATATAACATGCACTATTAGCCATATTTTGCTATTATTGTCGCTAGAACTATAATAATTATACTTATTACTCCCGATATTATCAATATAACATGCCTTATTACGCATATAATGCAGTTATTATCGCTAGAACTGTAATAAATATACTTACTACTTTCATTATCATCAATATAACATGCATTATTACCCATATTATGCAGTTATTATCGATAGAACAGTAATAAATATATTTATTACTTTTATTATTATCAACATAACATGCATTATTACCCATATAATGCAGTTATTATCGCTAGAACTGTAATAATTATACTTATTACTTTCATTATCATCAATATAACATGCATTATTACCCATATAATGCAGTTATTATCGCTAGAACTGTAATAATTATACTTATTACTTATATTGTTAGCAATATAACGTGCATTATTACCCATATAATGCAGTTATTATCGCTAGAACTGTAATAAATATACTTACTACTTTCATTATCATCAATATAACATGCATTATTACCCACATTATGCAGTTATTATCGATAGAACGATAATAAATATACTTATTACTTTTATTATTATCAATATAACATGCACTATTAGCCATATTGTACTATTATTATCGCTAGAACAGTAATAATTGTACTTATTACTCCCGATATTATCAATATAACATGCATTATTACCCATATAATACAGTTATTATCGCTAGGACTGTAATAATTATACTTATTACTTATATTATTAGCAATATAACGTGCATTATTACCCATATAATGCAGTTATTATCGCTAGAACTATAATAAATATACGTATTACTTTTATTATCATCAATATAACATGCATTATTACCCATATTATGCAGTTATTATCGATAGAACTGTAATAAATGTACTTATTACTTTTACTATTATCAATATAACATGCACTATTAGCCATATTTTACTATTATTGTCGCTAGAACTATAATAATTATACTTATTACTCCCGATATTATCAATATAACATGCCTTATTACGCATATAATGCAGTTATTATCGCTAGAACTGTAATAAATATACTTACTACTTTCATTATCATCAATACAACATGCATTATTACCCATATTATGCAGTTATTATCGATAGAACTGTAATAAATATATTTATTACTTTTATTATTATCAACATAACATGCACTATTCGCCATATTTTACTATTATTATCGCTAGAACTATAATAATTATACTTATTGCTCCCAATATTATCAATATAACATGCATTATTACCCACATAACGCAGTTATTATCGCTAGAACTGTAATAATTATACTCATTACATATACTATTAGCAATATAACGTGCATTATTACCCATATAATGCAGTTATTATCGCCAGAACTGTAATAATTATACTTATTACTCATATTATTCTCAATATAACATGCATTATTACCCATATTATGTAGTTATTATCGCTAGAACTATAATAAATATACGTATTACTTTAATTATCATCAATATAACATGCATTATTACCCATATTGTGCAGTTATTATCGCTAGAACTATAATAAATATACGTATTACTTTCATTATCATCAATATAACATGCATTATTACCCATATAATGCAGTTATTATCGCTGGAACTGTAATAATTATACTTATTACTTATATTGTTAGCAATATAACGTGCATTATTACCCATATAATGCAGTTGTTATCGCTAGAACTGTAATAATTATACTTATTACTTACATTATTATCAATATAACATGCATTATTACCCATATAATGCAGTTATTATCGCTAGAACTGTAATAATTATACTTATTACTTATATTATCATCAATATAACATGCATTATAACCCATATTATGCAGTTATTTTGGATAGAACTGTAATAAATATACTTATTACTTTTATTATTATCAATGTAACCTGCACTGTTAGCCATATTCTACTATCATTATGGCTAGAACTATAATAATTATACTTATTACTCCCAATATTATCAATATAACATGCATTATTACCCACATAACGCAGTTATTATCGCTAGAACTGTAATAATTATACTCATTACTTATATTATTATCAATATAACGTGCATTATTACCCATATAATGCAGTTATTATCGCTAGAACTGTAATAATTATACCTATTACTTATATTATTAGCAATATAACGTGCATTATTACCCATATAATGCAGTTATTATCGCTAGAACTGTAATAATTATACTTATTACTTATATTATTCTCAATATAACATGCATTATTACCTATATTATGCAGTTATTATCGCTAGAACTATAATAAATATACGTATTACTTTCATTACCATCAATATAACATGCATTATTACCCATATAATGGAGGTATTATCGCTAGAACTGTAATAATTATACTGATTACTTATATTATTATCAATATAACATGCATTATTACCCATATTATGCAGTTATTATCTCTAGAACCATAATAAATATACTTATTACTCCCAATATTATCAATATAACATGCATTTTTACCCATATAATGCAGTTATTATCGCTAGAACTGTAATAATTATACTTATTACTTATATTGTTAGCAATATAACGTGCATTATTACCCATATAATGCAGTTATTATCGCTAGAACTGTAATAATTATACTTATTACTTATATTATTATCAGTATAACATGCATTATTACCCATATTATGCAGTTATTATCGCTACAACTATAATAAATATACGTATTACTTTTATTATCATCAATATAACATGCATTATTACCCATATTATGCAGATATTGTCGATAGAACTGTAATAAATATGCTTATTACTTTTATTATTATCAATATAACATGCACTATTTGCCACATTTTACTATTATTATCGCTAGAACTATAATAATTATACTTATTACTCCCGATATTATCAATATAACATGCATTATTACCCATATAATGCAGTTATTATCGCTAGAACTGTAATAATTATACTTATTGCTTATATTGTTAGCAATATAACGTGCATTATTACCCATATAATGCAGTTATTATCGCTAGAACTGTAATAATTATACTTATTACTTATATTATTAGCAATATAACGTGCATTATTACCCATATAATGCAGTTATTATCGCTAGAACTGTAATAATTATACTTATTACTTTCATTATCATCAATATAACATGCATTATTACCCATATAATGCAGTTATTATCGCTAGAACTGTAATAATTATACTTATTACTTATATTGTTAGCAATATAACGTGCATTATTACCCATATAATGCAGTTATTATCGCTAGAACTGTAATAAATATACTTACTACTTTCATTATCATCAATATAACATGCATTATTACCCATATTATGCAGTTATTATCGATAGAACTGTAATAAATGTACTTATTACTTTTACTATTATCAATATAACATGCACTATTAGCCATATTTTACTATTATTGTCGCTAGAACTATAATAATTATACTTATTACTCCCGATATTATCAATATAACATGCCTTATTACGCATATAATGCAGTTATTATCGCTAGAACTGTAATAAATATACTTACTACTTTCATTATCATCAATATAACATGCATTATTACCCATATTATGCAGTTATTATCGATAGAACTGTAATAAATATATTTATTACTTTTATTATTATCAACATAACATGCACTATTCGCCATATTTTACTATTATTATCGCTAGAACTATAATAATTATACTTATTGCTCCCAATATTATCAATATAACATGCATTATTACCCACATAACGCAGTTATTATCGCTAGAACTGTAATAATTATACTCATTACATATACTATTAGCAATATAACGTGCATTACTACCCATATAATGCAGTTATTATCGCCAGAGCTGTAATAATTATACTTATTACTCATATTATTCTCAATATAACATGCATTATTACCCATATTATGTAGTTATTATCGCTAGAACTATAATAAATATACGTATTACTTTAATTATCATCAATATAACATGCATTATTACCCATATTGTGCAGTTATTATCGCTAGAACTATAATAAATATACGTATTACTTTCATTATCATCAATATAACATGCATTATTACCCATATAATGCAGTTATTATCGCTGGAACTGTAATAATTATACTTATTACTTATATTGTTAGCAATATAACGTGCATTATTACCCATATAATGCAGTTGTTATCGCTAGAACTGTAATAATTGTACTTATTACTTACATTATTATCAATATAACATGCATTATTACCCATATAATGCAGTTATTATCGCTAGAACTGTAATAATTGTACCCACTACTTATATTATTAGCAATATAACGTGCATTATTACCCATATAATGCAGTTATTATCGCTAGAACTATAATAAATATACGTATTACTTTAATTATCATCAATATAACATGCATTATTACCCATATAATGCAGTTATTATCGCTAGAACTGTAATAATTATACTTATTACTTATATTATCATCAATATAACATGCATTATAACCCATATTATGCAGTTATTTTGGACATAACTGTAATAAATATACTTATTACTTTTACTATTATCAATGTAACCTGCACTATTAGCCATATTCTACTATCATTATGGCTAGAACTATAATAATTATACTTATTGCTCCCAATATTATCAATATAACATGCATTATTACCCACATAACGCAGTTATTATCGCTAGAACTGTATTAATTATACTCATTACTTATACTATTAGCAATATAACGTGCATTATTACCCATATAATGCAGTTATTATCGCCAGAACTGTAATAATTATACTTATTACTCATATTATTCTCAATATAACATGCATTATTACCCATATTATGTAGTTATTATCGCTAGAACTATAATAAATATACGTATTACTTTAATTATCATCAATATAACATGCATTATTACCCATATTGTGCAGTTATTATCGCTAGAACTATAATAAATATACGTATTACTTTCATTATCATCAATATAACATGCATTATTACCCATATAATGCAGTTATTATCGCTAGAACTGTAATAATTATACTTATTACTTATATTGTTAGCAATATAACGTGCATTATTACCCATATAATGCAGTTATTATCGCTAGAACTGTAATAAATATACTTACTACTTTCATTATCATCAATATAACATGCATTATTACCCATATTATGCAGTTATTATCGATAGAACGATAATAAATATACTTATTACTTTATTTATTATCAATATAACATGCACTATTAGCCATATTGTACTATTATTATCGCTAGAACAATAATAATTGTACTTATTACTCCCGATATTATCAATATAACATGCATTATTACCCATATAATACAGTTATTATCGCTAGGACTGTAATAATTATACTTATTACTTATATTATTAGCAATATAACGTGCATTATTACCCATATAATGCAGTTATTATCGCTAGAACTATAATAAATATACGTATTACTTTTATTATCATCAATATAACATGCATTATTACCCATATTATGCAGTTATTATCGATAGAACTGTAATAAATGAACTTATTACTTTTACTATTATCAATATAACATGCACTATTAGCCATATTTTACTGTTATTGTCGCTAGAACTATAATAATTATACTTATTACTCCCGATATTATCAATATAACATGCCTTATTACGCATATAATGCAGTTATTATCGCTAGAACTGTAATAAATATACTTACTACTTTCATTATCATCAATATAACATGCATTATTACCCATATTATGCAGTTATTATCGACAGAACGATAATAAATATACTTATTACTTTTATTATTATCAATATAACATGCACTATTAGCCATATTGTACTATTATTATCGCTAGAACTATAATAATTGTACTTATTACTCCCGATATTATCAATATAACATGCATTATTAACCATATAATGCAGTTATTATCGCTAGAACTGTAATAATTATACTTATTACTTATATTATTAGCAATATAACGTGCATTATTACCCATAATTTGCAGTTATTATCGCTAGAACTGTAGTAATTATACTTATTACTTATATTATTCTCAATATAACATGCATTATTACCCACATAACGCAGTTATTATCGCTAGAACTGTAATAATTATACTCATTACTTATATTATTATCAATATAACATGCATTATTATCCATATAATGGAGGTATTATCGCAAGAACTGTAATAATTCTACTTATTACTTATACTATTAGCAATATAACGTGCATTATTACCCATATAATGCAGTTATTATCGCCAGAACTGTAATAATTATACTTATTACTTTTATTATTCTCAATATAACATGCATTATTACCCATATTATGCAGTTATTATCGCTAGAACTATAATAAATATACGTATTACTTTCATTACCATCAATATAACATGAATTATTACCCATATAATGGAGGTATTATCGCTAGAACTGTAATAATTATACTGATTACTTATATTATTATCAATATAACATGCATTATTACCCATATTATGCAGTTATTGTCTCTAGAACCATAATAAATATACTTATTACTCCCAATATTATCAATATAACATGCATTATTACCCATATAATGCAGTTATTATCGCTAGAACTGTAATAATTATACTTATTGCTTATATTGTTAGCAATATAACGTGCATTAATACCCATATAATGCAGTTATTATCGCTAGAACTGTAATAATTATACTTATTACTTATATTATTATCAATATAACAGGCATTATTAGCCATATTATGCAGTTATTATCGCCAGAACTGTAATAAATATACTTACTACTTTCAGTATCATCAATATAACATGCATTATTACCCATATTAAGAAGTTATTATCGATAGAACTGTAATAAATATACTTATTACTTGTATTATTATCAATATAACATGCATTATTACCCATATTATGCAGTTATTATCGCTAGAACTATAATATATATACGTATTACTTTTATTATCATCAATATAACATGCATTATTACCCATATTATGCAGTTATTATCGATAGAACTGTAATAAATATGCTTATTACTTTTATTATTATCAACATAACATGCACTATTTGCCATATTTTACTATTATTATCGCTAGAACTATAATAATTATACTTATTACTCCCGATATTATCAATATAACATGCATTATTACCCATATAATGCAGTTATTATCGCTAGAACTGTAATAATTATACTTATTACTTATATTATCATCAATATAACATGCATTATAACCCATATTATGCAGTTATTTTGGATAGAACTGTAATAAATATACTTATTACTTTTACTATTATCAATGTAACCTGCACTATTAGCCATATTCTACTATCATTATGGCTAGAACTATAATAATTATACTTATTGCTCCCAATATTATCAATATAACATGCATTATTACCCACATAACGCAGTTATTATCGCTAGAACTGTAATAATTATACTCATTACTTATACTATTAGCAATATAACGTGCATTATTACCCATATAATGCAGTTATTATCGCCAGAACTGTAATAATTATACTTATTATTCAGATTATTCTCAATATAACATGCATTATTACCCATATTATGTAGTTATTATCGCTAGAACTATAATAAATATACGTATTACTTTAATTATCATCAATATAACATGCATTATTACCCATATTGTGCAGTTATTATCGCTAGAACTATAATAAATATACGTATTACTTTCATTATCATCAATATAACATGCATTATTACCCATATAATGCAGTTATTATCGCTAGAACTGTAATAATTATACTTATTACTTATATTGTTAGCAATATAACGTGCATTATTACCCATATAATGCAGTTGTTATCGCTAGAACTGTAATAATTATACTTATTACTTACATTATTATCAATATAACATGCATTATTACCCATATAATGCAGTTATTATCGCTAGAACTGTAATAATTATACTTATTACTTATATTATTATCAATATAACATGCATTATTACCCATATAATGCAGTTATTATCGCTAGAACTGTAATAATTGTACTCATTACTTATATTATTAGCAATATAACGTGCATTATTACCCATATTATGCAGTTATTATCGCTAGAACTGTAATAATTATACTTATTACTTATATCATTATCAATATAACATGCATTATTACCCATATAATGGAGGTATTATCGCTTGAACTGTAATAATTATACTTATTACTTATACTATTAGCAATATAACGTGCATTGTTACCCATATAATGCAGTTATTATCGCTAGACCTGTAATAATTATACTTATTACTTATATTGTTAGCAATATAACGTGCATTATTACCCATATAATGCAGTTATTATCGCTAGAACTGTAATAATTATACTTATTACTTATATTATTATCGATATAACATGCATTATTACCCATATTATGCAGTTATTATCGCTAGAACTATAATAAATATACGTATTACTTTTATTATCATCAATATAACATGCATTATTACCCATATTATGCAGTTATTGTCGATAGAACTGTAATAAATATACTTATTACTTTTATTATTATCAATATAACATGCACTATTTGCCATATTTTACTATTATTATCGCTAGAACTATAATAATTATACTTATTACTCCCGATATTATCAATATAACATGCATTATTACCCATATAATGCAGTTATTATCGCTAGAACTGTAATAATTATACTTATTGCTTATATTGTTAGCAATATAACGTGCATTATTACCCATATAATGCAGTTATTATCGCTAGAACTGTAATAATTATACTTATTACTCCCGATATTATCAATATAACATGCATTATTGCCCATATAATGCAGTTACTATCGCTAGAACTGTAATAATTATACTTATTACTTATATTATTAGCAATATAACATGCATTATTACCCCTATTATGCAGTTATTATCGCTAGAACTATAATAAATATACGTATTACTTTTATTATCATCAATATAACATGCATTATTACCCATATTATGCAGTTATTATCGAAAGAACTGTAATAAATATACTTATTACTTTTATTATTATCAACATAGCATGCACTATTTGCCATATTTTACTATTATTATCGCTAGAACTATAATAATTATACTTATTACTGTCGATATTATCAATATAACATGCATTATTACCCATATAATGCAGTTATTATCGCTAGAACTCTAATAATTATACTTATTACTTATATTATCATCAATATATCATGCACTATTTGCTATATTTTACTATTATTATCGCTAGAACTATAATAATTATACTTATTACTCCCTATATTATCAATGTAGCATGCATTATTACCCATATAATGCAGTTATTATCGCTAGAACTGTAATAATTATACTTATTACTTATATCACTATCAATATAACATGCATTATTACCCATATTGTGCAGTTATTATCGCTAGAACTATAATAAATATACGTATTACTTTCATTATCATCAATATAACATGCATTATTACCCATATAATGCAGTTATTATCGCTGGAACTGTAATAATTATACTTATTACTTATATTGTTAGCAATATAACGTGCATTATTACCCATATAATGCAGTTGTTATCGCTAGAACTGTAATAATTATACTTATTACTTACATTATTATCAATATAACATGCATTATTACCCATATAATGCAGTTATTATCGCTAGAACTGTAATAATTATACTTATTACTTATATTATCATCAATATAACATGCATTATAACCCATATTATGCAGTTATTTTGGATAGAACTGTAATAAATATACTTATTACTTTTATTATTATCAATGTAACCTGCACTGTTAGCCATATTCTACTATCATTATGGCTAGAACTATAATAATTATACTTATTACTCCCAATATTATCAATATAACATGCATTATTACCCACATAACGCAGTTATTATCGCTAGAACTGTAATAATTATACTCATTACTTATATTATTATCAATATAACCTGCATTATTACCCATATAATGCAGTTATTATCGCTAGAACTGTAATAATTATACCTATTACTTATATTATTAGCAATATAACGTGCATTATTACCCATATAATGCAGTTATTATCGCTAGAACTGTAATAATTATACTTATTACTTATATTATTCTCAATATAACATGCATTATTACCTATATTATGCAGTTATTATCGCTAGAACTATAATAAATATACGTATTACTTTCATTACCATTAATATAACATGCATTATTACCCATATAATGGAGGTATTATCGCTAGAACTGTAATAATTATACTGATTACTTATATTATTATCAATATAACATGCATTATTACCCATATTATGCAGTTATTATCTCTAGAACCATAATAAATATACTTATTACTCCCAATATTATCAATATAACATGCATTTTTACCCATATAATGCAGTTATTATCGCTAGAACTGTAATAATTATACTTATTACTTATATTGTTAGCAATATAACGTGCATTATTACCCATATAATGCAGTTATTATCGCTAGAACTGTAATAATTATACTTATTACTTATATTATTATCAGTATAACATGCATTATTACCCATATTATGCAGTTATTATCGCTACAACAATAATAAATATACGTATTACTTTTATTATCATCAATATAACATGCATTATTACCCATATTATGCAGATATTGTCGATAGAACTGTAATAAATATGCTTATTACTTTTATTATTATCAATATAACATGCACTATTTGCCACATTTTACTATTATTATCGCTAGAACTATAATAATTATACTTATTACTCCCGATATTATCAATATAACATGCATTATTACCCATATAATGCAGTTATTATCGCTAGAACTGTAATAATTATACTTATTGCTTATATTGTTAGCAATATAACGTGCATTATTACCCATATAATGCAGTTATTATCGCTAGAACTGTAATAATTATACTTATTACTTATATTATTATCAATATAACATGCATTATTAGCCATATTATGCAGTTATTATCGCTAGAACTGTAATAAATATACTTACTACTTTCAGTATAATCAATATAACATGCATTATTACCCATATTAAGAAGTTATTATCGATAGAACTGTAATAAATATACTTATTACTTATATTATTATCAATATAACATGCATTATTACCCATATTATGCAGTTATTATCGCTAGAACTATAATATATATACGTATTACTTTTATTATCATCAATATAACATGCATTATTACCCATATTATGCAGTTATTATCGATAGAACTGTAATATATATACTTATTACTTTTATTATTATCAACATAACATGCACTATTTGCCATATTTTACTATTATTATCGCTAGAACTATAATAATTATACTTATTACTCCCGATATTATCAATATAACATGCATTATTACCCATATAATGCAGTTATTATCGCTAGAACTGTAATAATTATACTTATTACTTATATTATTATCAATATAACGTGCATTATTACCCATATAATGCAGTTATTATCGCTAGAACTGTAATAATTATACCTATTACTTATATTATTAGCAATATAACGTGCATTATTACCCATATAATGCAGTTATTATCGCTAGAACTGTAATAATTATACTTATTACTTTCATTATCATCAATATAACATGCATTATTACCCATATAATGCAGTTATTATCGCTAGAACTGTAATAATTATACTTATTACTTATATTGTTAGCAATATAACGTGCATTATTACCCATATAATGCAGTTATTATCGCTAGAACTGTAATAAATATACTTACTACTTTCATTATCATCAATATAACATGCATTATTACCCATATTATGCAGTTATTATCGATAGAACTGTAATAAATGTACTTATTACTTTTACTATTATCAATATAACATGCACTATTAGCCATATTTTACTATTATTGTCGCTAGAACTATAATAATTATACTTATTACTCCCGATATTATCAATATAACATGCCTTATTACGCATATAATGCAGTTATTATCGCTAGAACTGTAATAAATATACTTACTACTTTCATTATCATCAATATAACATGCATTATTACCCATATTATGCAGTTATTATCGATAGAACTGTAATAAATATATTTATTACTTTTATTATTATCAACATAACATGCACTATTCGCCATATTTTACTATTATTATCGCTAGAACTATAATAATTATACTTATTGCTCCCAATATTATCAATATAACATGCATTATTACCCACATAACGCAGTTATTATCGCTAGAACTGTAATAATTATACTCATTACATATACTATTAGCAATATAACGTGCATTATTACCCATATAATGCAGTTATTATCGCCAGAACTGTAATAATTATACTTATTACTCATATTATTCTCAATATAACATGCATTATTACCCATATTATGTAGTTATTATCGCTAGAACTATAATAAATATACGTATTACTTTAATTATCATCAATATAACATGCATTATTACCCATATTGTGCAGTTATTATCGCTAGAACTATAATAAATATACGTATTACTTTCATTATCATCAATATAACATGCATTATTACCCATATAATGCAGTTATTATCGCTGGAACTGTAATAATTATACTTATTACTTATATTGTTAGCAATATAACGTGCATTATTACCCATATAATGCAGTTGTTATCGCTAGAACTGTAATAATTGTACTTATTACTTACATTATTATCAATATAACATGCATTATTACCCATATAATGCAGTTATTATCGCTAGAACTGTAATAATTGTACCCACTACTTATATTATTAGCAATATAACGTGCATTATTACCCATATAATGCAGTTATTATCGCTAGAACTATAATAAATATACGTATTACTTTAATTATCATCAATATAACATGCATTATTACCCATATAATGCAGTTATTATCGCTAGAACTGTAATAATTATACTTATTACTTATATTATCATCAATATAACATGCATTATAACCCATATTATGCAGTTATTTTGGACATAACTGTAATAAATATACTTATTACTTTTACTATTATCAATGTAAACTGCACTATTAGCCATATTCTACTATCATTATGGCTAGAACTATAATAATTATACTTATTGCTCCCAATATTATCAATATAACATGCATTATTACCCACATAACGCAGTTATTATCGCTAGAACTGTATTAATTATACTCATTACTTATACTATTAGCAATATAACGTGCATTATTACCCATATAATGCAGTTATTATCGCCAGAACTGTAATAATTATACTTATTACTCATATTATTCTCAATATAACATGCATTATTACCCATATTATGTAGTTATTATCGCTAGAACTATAATAAATATACGTATTACTTTAATTATCATCAATATAACATGCATTATTACCCATATTGTGCAGTTATTATCGCTAGAACTATAATAAATATACGTATTACTTTCATTATCATCAATATAACATGCATTATTACCCATATAATGCAGTTATTATCGCTAGAACTGTAATAATTATACTTATTACTTATATTGTTAGCAATATAACGTGCATTATTACCCATATAATGCAGTTATTATCGCTAGAACTGTAATAAATATACTTACTACTTTCATTATCATCAATATAACATGCATTATTACCCATATTATGCAGTTATTATCGATAGAACGATAATAAATATACTTATTACTTTATTTATTATCAATATAACATGCACTATTAGCCATATTGTACTATTATTATCGCTAGAACAATAATAATTGTACTTATTACTCCCGATATTATCAATATAACATGCATTATTACCCATATAATACAGTTATTATCGCTAGGACTGTAATAATTATACTTATTACTTATATTATTAGCAATATAACGTGCATTATTACCCATATAATGCAGTTATTATCGCTAGAACTATAATAAATATACGTATTACTTTTATTATCATCAATATAACATGCATTATTACCCATATTATGCAGTTATTATCGATAGAACTGTAATAAATGAACTTATTACTTTTACTATTATCAATATAACATGCACTATTAGCCATATTTTACTATTATTGTCGCTAGAACTATAATAATTATACTTATTACTCCCGATATTATCAATATAACATGCCTTATTACGCATATAATGCAGTTATTATCGCTAGAACTGTAATAAATATACTTACTACTTTCATTATCATCAATATAACATGCATTATTACCCATATTATGCAGTTATTATCGACAGAACGATAATAAATATACTTATTACTTTTATTATTATCAATATAACATGCACTATTAGCCATATTGTACTATTATTATCGCTAGAACTATAATAATTGTACTTATTACTCCCGATATTATCAATATAACATGCATTATTAACCATATAATGCAGTTATTATCGCTAGAACTGTAATAATTATACTTATTACTTATATTATTAGCAATATAACGTGCATTATTACCCATAATTTGCAGTTATTATCGCTAGAACTGTAGTAATTATACTTATTACTTATATTATTCTCAATATAACATGCATTATTACCCATATTATGCAGTTATTATCGCTAGAACTATAATAAATATACGTATTACTTTTATTATCATCAATATAACACGCATTATTACCCATATAATGGAGGTATTATCGCTAGAACTGTAATAATTATACTTATTACTTATATTATTATCAATATAACATGCATTATTACCCATATTATGCAGTTATTATCGCTGGAACTATAATAAATATACTTATTACTCCCAATATTATCAATGTAACATGCATTATTACCCATATAATGCAATTATTATCGCTAGAAATGTAATAATTATACTTATTACTTATACTATTAGCAATATAACGTGCATTATTACCCATATAATGCAGTTATTATCGCCAGAACGGTAATAATTATATTTATTACTTATATTATTCTCAATATAACATGCATTATTACCCATATTATGCAGTTATTATCGCTAGGACTATAATAAATATACGTATTACTTTCATTATCATCAATATAACATGCATTATTACCCATATTATGCAGTTATTATCGATAGAACTGTAATAAATATACTTATTACTTTTACTATTATCAATATATCATGCACTATTAGCCACATTTTACTATTACTATCACTAGAACTATAATAATTATACTTATTACTTCCGATATTATCAATATAACATGCCTTATTACGCATATAATGCAGTTGTTATCGCTAGAACTGTAATAAATATACTTACTACTTTCATTATCATCAATATAACATGCACTATTAGCCATATTGTACTATTATTATCGCTAGAACTATAATAATTGTACTTATTACTCCCGATATTATCAATATAACATGCATTATTAACCATATAATGCAGTTATTATCGCTAGAACTGTAATAATTATACTTATTACTTATATTATTAGCAATATAACGTGCATTATTACCCATAATTTGCAGTTATTATCGCTAGAACTGTAGTAATTATACTTATTACTTATATTATTCTCAATATAACACGCATTATTACCCATATAATGCAGTTATTATCGCTAGAACTGTAATAATTATACTTATTACTTATATTGTTATCAATATAACATGCATTATTAGCCATATTTTACTATTATTATGGCTAGAACTATAATAATTATACTTATAACTCCCGATATTATCAATATAACACGCATTATTACCCATATAATGCAGTTATTATCGCTAGAACTGTAATAATTATACTCATTACATATACTATTAGCTATATAACGTGCATTATTACCCATATAATGCAGTTATTATCGCCAGAACTGTAATAATTATACTTATTACCTATATTATTCTCAATATAACATGCATTATTACCCACATTATGCAGTTACTATCGCTAGAACTATAATAAATATTCCTATTGCTTTTATTATCATCAATATAACATGCATTATTACCCATATTATGCAGTTATTATCGCTAGACCTATAATAAATATTCTTATTACTTTTATTATCATCAATATAACATGCACTATTACCGATGATATGCAGTTATTATCGCAGGAACTATAATAAATATACTTATTACTCCCGATATTATCAATATAACATGCATTATTACCCATATAATGCAGTTATTATCGCCAGAACGGTAATAATTATATTTATTACTTATATTATTCTCAATATAACATGCATTATTACCCATATTATGCAGTTATTATCGCTAGGACTATAATAAATATACGTATTACTTTCATTATCATCAATATAACATGCATTATTACCCATATTATGCAGTTATTATCGATAGAACTGTAATAAATATACTTATTACTTTTACTATTATCAATATATCATGCACTATTAGCCACATTTTACTATTACTATCACTAGAACTATAATAATTATACTTATTACTTCCGATATTATCAATATAACATGCCTTATTACGCATATAATGCAGTTGTTATCGCTAGAACTGTAATAAATATACTTACTACTTTCATTATCATCAATATAACATGCACTATTAGCCATATTGTACTATTATTATCGCTAGAACTATAATAATTGTACTTATTACTCCCGATATTATCAATATAACATGCATTATTAACCATATAATGCAGTTATTATCGCTAGAACTGTAATAATTATACTTATTACTTATATTATTAGCAATATAACGTGCATTATTACCCATAATTTGCAGTTATTATCGCTAGAACTGTAGTAATTATACTTATTACTTATATTATTCTCAATATAACACGCATTATTACCCATATAATGCAGTTATTATCGCTAGAACTGTAATAATTATACTTATTACTTATATTGTTATCAATATAACATGCATTATTAGCCATATTTTACTATTATTATGGCTAGAACTATAATAATTATACTTATAACTCCCGATATTATCAATATAACACGCATTATTACCCATATAATGCAGTTATTATCGCTAGAACTGTAATAATTATACTCATTACATATACTATTAGCTATATAACGTGCATTATTACCCATATAATGCAGTTATTATCGCCAGAACTGTAATAATTATACTTATTACCTATATTATTCTCAATATAACATGCATTATTACCCACATTATGCAGTTACTATCGCTAGAACTATAATAAATATTCCTATTGCTTTTATTATCATCAATATAACATGCATTATTACCCATATTATGCAGTTATTATCGCTAGACCTATAATAAATATTCTTATTACTTTTATTATCATCAATATAACATGCACTATTACCGATGATATGCAGTTATTATCGCAGGAACTATAATAAATATACTTATTACTCCCGATATTATCAATATAACATGCATTATTAACCATATTATGCAGTTATTATCGCTAGAACTGTAATAAATATACTTATTACTTTTATTATTGTCAATATAACATGCACTCTTAACCATATTTCACTAGTATTATAGCTAGAACTGTAATAATTATACTTATTACTACCGATATTATCAATATAACATGCACTATTAGCCATATTTTACTATTATTATGGCTAGAACTATAATAATTATACTTATAAGTCCCGATATTATCAATATAACACGCATTATTACCCATATAATGCAGTTATTATCGTTAGAACTGTAATAATTATACTTATTACTTATATTATTATCAATATAACATGCATTATTGCCCGTATTATGCAGTTATTATCGGTAGAACTATAATAAATATACTTATTGCTTTTATTATTATCAATATAACATGCACTATTAGCCATATTTTACTATTATTATGGCTAGAACTATAATAATTATACTTATAACTCCCGATATTATCAATATAACACGCATTATTACCCATATAATGCAGTTATTATCGCTAGAACTGTAATAATTATACTTATTACTTATATTGTTATCAATATAACATGCATTATTACCCGTATTATGCAGTTATTATCGCTGGAACTATAATAAATATACTTATTACTCCCGATATTATCAATATAACACGCATTATTACCCATATTATGCAGTTGTTATCGCTGGAACTATAATAAATAATCTTATTACTTTTATTATCATCAATAAAACGTGCATTATTACCCATATTATGCAGTTATTATCGATAGAACTATAATAAATATACTTATTACTTTTATTACTATCAATACAACATGCACTATTAGCCATATTTTACTATTATTATCGCCAGAACTATAATAAATGTACTTATTACTTTTATTATTATCAATATAACATGCATTATTACCCATATTATGCAGTTACTATCGCTAGAACTATAATAAATATTCCTATTGCTTTTATTATCATCAATATAATATGCATTATTACCCATATTATGCAGTTATTATCGGTAGAACTATAATAAATATACTTATTACTTATGTTATTATCAATATAGCATGCATTAGAGCCCATATTATGCAGTTATTATCGCAAGAACTATAATAAATATTCTTATTACTTTTATTATCATCAATATAACGTGCATTATTACCCATATTATGCAGTTATTATCGATAGAACTGTAATAAATATACTTATTACTTTTATTATTATCAATATAACATGCACTATTAGCCATATTTTACTATTATTATGGCCAGAACTATAATAATTATACTTATAACTCCCGATATTATCAATATAACACGCATTATTACCCATATAGTGCAGTTATTATCGCCAGAACTATAATAAATATACTTATTACTTTTATTATTATCAATATAACATGCATTATTACCCATATTATGCAGTTATTCTCGCTAGAACTATAATAAATATACTTATTACTCCCGATATTATCAATATAACATGCATTATTACCCATATTATGCAGTTGTTATCGATAGAACTGTAATAAATATACTTATTACCTTTATTATTATCAATATAACATGCACTATTAGCCATATTTTACTATTATTATGGCCAGAACTATAATAATTATACTTATAACTCCCGATATTATCAATATAACACGCATTATTACCCTTATAATGTAGTTATTATCGGTAGAACTATAATAAATATACTTATTACTTTTATTATTATCAATATAACATGCATTAGAGCCCATATTATGCAGTTATTATCGCTAGAACTATAATAAATATTCTTATTACTTTTATTATCATCAATATAACGTGCATTATTACCCATATTATGCCGTTATTATCGATAGAACTATAATAAATATATTTATGACTTTTATTATTATCAATATAACGTGCATTATTACCCATATTATGCAGTTACTATCGCTAGAACTATAATAAATATTCCTATTGCTTTTATTATCATCAATATAACATGCATTATTACCCATATTATGCAGTTATTATCGCTAGAACTATAATAAATATTCTTATTACTTTTATTATCATCAATATAACATGCATTATTACCGATGATATGCAGTTATTATCGCTGGAACTATAATAAATATACTTATTACTCCCGATATTATCAATATAACATGCATTATTAACCATATTATGCAGTTATTATCGCTAGAACTGTAATAAATATTTTTATTACTTTTATTATCATCAATATAACGTGCATTATTACCCACATTATGCCGTTATTATCGATAGAACTATAATAAATATATTTATGACTTTTATTATTATCAATATAACATGTATTATTACCCATATTATGCAGCTATTATCGCTTGAACTATAATAAATATTCTTATTACTTTTATTATCATCAATATAGCATGCATTATTACCCATATTATGCAGTTACTATCGCTAGAACTATAATAAATATTCCTATTGCTTTTATTATCATCAATATAATATGCATTATTACCCATATTATGCAGTTATTATCGGTAGAACTATAATAAATATACTTATTACTTATGTTATTATCAATATAGCATGCATTAGAGCCCATATTATGCAGTTATTATCGCAAGAACTATAATAAATATTCTTATTACTTTTATTATCATCAATATAACGTGCATTATTACCCATATTATGCAGTTATTATCGATAGAACTGTAATAAATATACTTATTACTTTTATTATTATCAATATAACATGCACTATTAGCCATATTTTACTATTATTATGGCCAGAACTATAATAATTATACTTATAACTCCCGATATTATCAATATAACACGCATTATTACCCATATAGTGCAGTTATTATCGCCAGAACTATAATAAATATACTTATTACTTTTATTATTATCAATATAACATGCATTATTACCCATATTATGCAGTTATTCTCGCTAGAACTATAATAAATATACTTATTACTCCCGATATTATCAATATAACATGCATTATTACCCATATTATGCAGTTGTTATCGATAGAACTGTAATAAATATACTTATTACCTTTATTATTATCAATATAACATGCACTATTAGCCATATTTTACTATTATTATGGCCAGAACTATAATAATTATACTTATAACTCCCGATATTATCAATATAACACGCATTATTACCCTTATAATGTAGTTATTATCGGTAGAACTATAATAAATATACTTATTACTTTTATTATTATCAATATAACATGCATTAGAGCCCATATTATGCAGTTATTATCGCTAGAACTATAATAAATATTCTTATTACTTTTATTATCATCAATATAACGTGCATTATTACCCATATTATGCCGTTATTATCGATAGAACTATAATAAATATATTTATGACTTTTATTATTATCAATATAACGTGCATTATTACCCATATTATGCAGTTACTATCGCTAGAACTATAATAAATATTCCTATTGCTTTTATTATCATCAATATAACATGCATTATTACCCATATTATGCAGTTATTATCGCTAGAACTATAATAAATATTCTTATTACTTTTATTATCATCAATATAACATGCATTATTACCGATGATATGCAGTTATTATCGCTGGAACTATAATAAATATACTTATTACTCCCGATATTATCAATATAACATGCATTATTAACCATATTATGCAGTTATTATCGCTAGAACTGTAATAAATATTTTTATTACTTTTATTATCATCAATATAACGTGCATTATTACCCACATTATGCCGTTATTATCGATAGAACTATAATAAATATATTTATGACTTTTATTATTATCAATATAACATGTATTATTACCCATATTATGCAGCTATTATCGCTTGAACTATAATAAATATTCTTATTACTTTTATTATCATCAATATAGCATGCATTATTACCCATATTATGCAGTTACTATCGCTAGAACTATAATAAATATTCCTATTGCTTTTATTATCATCAATATAACATGCATTATTACCCACATTATGTAGTTATTATCGCTAGAACTATAATAAATATTCTTATTACTTTTATTATCGTCAATATAACATGCATTATTACCGATGATATGCAGTTATTATCGCCAGAACTATAATAAATATACTTATTACTTTTATTATTATCAATATAACATGCATTATTACCCATATTATGCAGTTATTATCGCTAGAACTATAATAAATATACTTATTACTCCCGATATTATCAATATAACATGCATTATTACCCATATTATGCAGTTATTATCGATAGAACTGTAATAAATATACTTATTACCTTTATTATTATCAATATAACATGCACTATTAGCCATATTTTACTATTATTATGGCCAGAACTATAATAATTATACTTATAACTCCCGATATTATCAATATAGCACGCATTATTACCCATATAATGCAGTTATTATCGCCAGAACTATAATAAATATACTTATTACTTTTATTATTATCAATATAACATGCATTATTACCCATATTATGCAGTTATTATCGCTAGAACTATAATAAATATACTTATTACTCCCGATATTATCAATGTAACACGCATTATTACCCATATAATGCAGTTATTATCGCTAGAACTGTAATAATTATACTTATTACTTATATTGTTATCAATATAACATGCATTATTACCCGTATTATGCAGTTATTATCGCTAGAACTATAATAAATATTCCTATTGCTTTTATTATCATCAATATAATATGCATTATTACCCATATTATGCAGTTATTATCGGTAGAACTATAATAAATATACTTATTACTTATGTTATTATCAATATAGCATGCATTAGAGCCCATATTATGCAGTTATTATCGCAAGAACTATAATAAATATTCTTATTACTTTTATTATCATCAATATAACGTGCATTATTACCCATATTATGCAGTTATTATCGATAGAACTGTAATAAATACACTTATTACTTTTATTATTATCAATATAACATGCACTATTAGCCATATTTTACTATTATTATGGCCAGAACTATAATAATTATACTTATAACTCCCGATATTATCAATATAACACGCATTATTACCCATATAGTGCAGTTATTATCGCCAGAACTATAATAAATATACTTATTACTTTTATTATTATCAATATAACATGCATTATTACCCATATTATGCAGTTATTATCGCTAGAACTATAATAAATATACTTATTACTCCCGATATTATCAATATAACATGCATTATTACCCATATTATGCAGTTGTTATCGATAGAACTGTAATAAATATACTTATTACCTTTATTATTATCAATATAACATGCACTATTAGCCATATTTTACTATTATTATGGCCAGAACTATAATAATTATACTTATAACTCCCGATATTATCAATATAACACGCATTATTACCCTTATAATGCAGTTATTATCGCTAGAACTATAATAAATATACTTATTACTTTTATTATTATCAATATAACATGCATTAGAGCCCATATTATGCAGTTATTATCGCTAGAACTATAATAAATATTCTTATTACTTTTATTATCATCAATATAACGTGCATTATTACCCATATTATGCCGTTATTATCGATAGAACTATAATAAATATATTTATGACTTTTATTATTATCAATATAACGTGCATTATTACCCATATTATGCAGTTACTATCGCTAGAACTATAATAAATATTCCTATTGCTTTTATTATCATCAATATAACATGCATTATTACCCATATTATGCAGTTATTATCGCTAGAACTATAATAAATATTCTTATTACTTTTATTATCATCAATATAACATGCATTATTACCGATGATATGCAGTTATTATCGCTGGAACTATAATAAATATACTTATTACTCCCGATATTATCAATATAACATGCATTATTAACCATATTATGCAGTTATTATCGCTAGAACTGTAATAAATATTTTTATTACTTTTATTA
The DNA here is from genome assembly GCA_963576845.1 of Megachile leachella. NCBI lineage: Eukaryota > Metazoa > Arthropoda > Insecta > Hymenoptera > Megachilidae > Megachile > Megachile leachella. The sequence goes on along the minus strand of CAUYWW010000048.1, from coordinate 241,968 downwards.
TCATCAATATAACGTGCATTATTACCCACATTATGCCGTTATTATCGATATAACTATAATAAATATATTTATGACTTTTATTATTATCAATATAACATGTATTATTACCCATATTATGCAGCTATTATCGCTTGAACTATAATAAATATTCTTATTACTTTTATTATCATCAATATAGCATGCATTATTACCCATATTATGCAGTTACTATCGCTAGAACTATAATAAATATTCCTATTGCTTTTATTATCATCAATATAACATGCATTATTACCCACATTATGTAGTTATTATCGCTAGAACTATAATAAATATTCTTATTACTTTTATTATCGTCAATATAACATGCATTATTACCGATGATATGCAGTTATTATCGCCAGAACTATAATAAATATACTTATTACTTTTATTATTATCAATATAACATGCATTATTACCCATATTATGCAGTTATTATCGCTAGAACTATAATAAATATACATATTACTCCCGATATTATCAATATAACATGCATTATTACCCATATTATGCAGTTGTTATCGATAGAACTGTAATAAATATACTTATTACCTTTATTATTATCAATATAACATGCACTATTAGCCATATTTTACTATTATTATGGCCAGAACTATAATAATTATACTTATAACTCCCGATATTATCAATATAACACGCATTATTACCCTTATAATGCAGTTATTATCGCTAGAACTATAATAAATATACTTATTACTTTTATTATTATCAATATAACATGCATTAGAGCCCATATTATGCAGTTATTATCGCTAGAACTATAATAAATATTCTTATTACTTTTATTATCATCAATATAACGTGCATTATTACCCATATTATGCCGTTATTATCGATAGAACTATAATAAATATATTTATGACTTTTATTATTATCAATATAACGTGCATTATTACCCATATTATGCAGTTACTATCGCTAGAACTATAATAAATATTCCTATTGCTTTTATTATCATCAATATAACATGCATTATTACCCATATTATGCAGTTATTATCGCTAGAACTATAATAAATATTCTTATTACTTTTATTATCATCAATATAACATGCATTATTACCGATGATATGCAGTTATTATTGCTGGAACTATAATAAATATACTTATTACTCCCGATATTATCAATATAACATGCATTATTAACCATATTATGCAGTTATTATCGCTAGAACTGTAATAAATATTTTTATTACTTTTATTATCATCAATATAACGTGCATTATTACCCACATTATGCCGTTATTATCGATAGAACTATAATAAATATATTTATGACTTTTATTATTATCAATATAACATGTATTATTACCCATATTATGCAGCTATTATCGCTTGAACTATAATAAATATTCTTATTACTTTTATTATCATCAATATAGCATGCATTATTACCCATATTATGCAGTTACTATCGCTAGAACTATAATAAATATTCCTATTGCTTTTATTATCATCAATATAACATGCATTATTACCCACATTATGTAGTTATTATCGCTAGAACTATAATAAATATTCTTATTACTTTTATTATCGTCAATATAACATGCATTATTACCGATGATATGCAGTTATTATCGCCAGAACTATAATAAATATACTTATTACTTTTATTATTATCAATATAACATGCATTATTACCCATATTATGCAGTTATTATCGCTAGAACTATAATAAATATACTTATTACTCCCGATATTATCAATATAACATGCATTATTACCCATATTATGCAGTTCTTATCGATAGAACTGTAATAAATATACTTATTACCTTTATTATTATCAATATAACATGCACTATTAGCCATATTTTACTATTATTATGGCCAGAACTATAATAATTATACTTATAACTCCCGATATTATCAATATAACACGCATTATTACCCATATAATGCAGTTATTATCGCTAGAACTGTAATAATTATACTTATTACTTATATTGTTATCAATATAACATGCATTATTACCCGTATTATGCAGTTATTATCGCTAGAACTATAATAAATATTCCTATTGCTTTTATTATCATCAATATAATATGCATTATTACCCATATTATGCAGTTATTATCGGTAGAACTATAATAAATATACTTATTACTTATGTTATTATCAATATAGCATGCATTAGAGCCCATATTATGCAGTTATTATCGCAAGAACTATAATAAATATTCTTATTACTTTTATTATCATCAATATAACGTGCATTATTACCCATATTATGCAGTTATTATCGATAGAACTGTAATAAATATACTTATTACTTTTATTATTATCAATATAACATGCACTATTAGCCATATTTTACTATTATTATGGCCAGAACTATAATAATTATACTTATAACTCCCGATATTATCAATATAACACGCATTATTACCCATATAGTGCAGTTATTATCGCCAGAACTATAATAAATATACTTATTACTTTTATTATTATCAATATAACATGCATTATTACCCATATTATGCAGTTATTATCGCTAGAACTATAATAAATATACTTATTACTCCCGATATTATCAATATAACAAGCATTATTACCCATATTATGCAGTTGTTATCGATAGAACTGTAATAAATATACTTATTACCATTATTATTATCAATATAACATGCACTATTAGCCATATTTTACTATTATTATGGCCAGAACTATAATAATTATACTTATAACTCCCGATATTATCAATATAACACGCATTATTGCCCTTATAATGCAGTTATTATCGCTAGAACTATAATAAATATACTTATTACTTTTATTATTATCAATATAACATGCATTAGAGCCCATATTATGCAGTTATTATCGCTAGAACTATAATAAATATTCTTATTACTTTTATTATCATCAATATAACGTGCATTATTACCCATATTATGCCGTTATTATCGATAGAACTATAATAAATATATTTATGACTTTTATTATTATCAATATAACGTGCATTATTACCCATATTATGCAGTTACTATCGCTAGAACTATAATAAATATTCCTATTGCTTTTATTATCATCAATATAACATGCATTATTACCCATATTATGCAGTTATTATCGCTAGAACTATAATAAATATTCTTATTACTTTTATTATCATCAATATAACATGCATTATTACCGATGATATGCAGTTATTATCGCTGGAACTATAATAAATATACTTATTACTCCCGATATTATCAATATAACATGCATTATTAACCATATTATGCAGTTATTAAAGCTAGAACTGTAATAAATATTTTTATTACTTTTATTATCATCAATATAACGTGCATTATTACCCACATTATGCCGTTATTATCGATAGAACTATAATAAATATATTTATGACTTTTATTATTATCAATATAACATGTATTATTACCCATATTATGCAGCTATTATCGCTTGAACTATAATAAATATTCTTATTACTTTTATTATCATCAATATAGCATGCATTATTACCCATATTATGCAGTTACTATCGCTAGAACTATAATAAATATTCCTATTGCTTTTATTATCATCAATATAACATGCATTATTACCCACATTATGTAGTTATTATCGCTAGAACTATAATAAATATTCTTATTACTTTTATTATCGTCAATATAACATGCATTATTACCGATGAAATGCAGTTATTATCGCCAGAACTATAATAAATATACTTATTACTTTTATTATTATCAATATAACATGCATTATTACCCATATTATGCAGTTATTATCGCTAGAACTATAATAAATATACTTATTACTCCCGATATTATCAATATAACATGCATTATTACCCATATTATGCAGTTATTATCGATAGAACTGTAATAAATATACTTATTACCTTTATTATTATCAATATAACATGCACTATTAGCCATATTTTACTATTATTATGGCCAGAACTATAATAATTATACTTATAACTCCCGATATTATCAATATAACACGCATTATTACCCATATAATGCAGTTATTATCGCCAGAACTATAATAAATATACTTATTACTTTTATTATTATCAATATAACATGCATTATTACCCATATTATGCAGTTATTATCGCTAGAACTATAATAAATATACTTATTACTCCCGATATTATCAATATAACATGCATTATTAACCATATTATGCAGTTATAATCGCTAGAACTGTAATAAATATACTTATTACTTTTATTATTATCAATATAACATGCATTAGAGCCCACATTATGCAGTTATTATCGCTGGAACTATAATAAATATTCTTATTACTTTTATTATCATCAATATGACATGCATTATTACCGATATTATGCTGTTATTATCGCTAGAATTAAAATAAATATACTTATTACTCCCGATATTATCAATGTAACATGCATTATTACCCATATTATGCAGTTATTATCGGTAGAACTATAATAAATATACGTATTACTTTTATTATCATCAATATAACATGCATTATTAGCCATATTGTACTATTATTATCGCTAGAAATATAATAATTGTACTTATTACTCCCGATATAATCAATATAACATGCATTATTACCCATATAATACAGTTATTATCGCTAGGACTGTAATAATTATACTTATTACTTATATTATTAGCAATATAACGTGCATTATTACCCATATAATGCAGTTATTATCGCTAGACCTATAATAAATATACGTATTACTTTTATTATCATCAATATAACACGCATTATTACCCATATAATGGACGTATTATCGCTAGAACTGTAATAATTATACTTATTACTTATATTATTATCAATATAACATGCATTATTACCCACATTATGCAGTTATTATCGCTAGGACTATAATAAATATACGTATTACTTTCATTATCATCAATATAACATGCATTATTACCCATATTATGCAGTTATTATCGATAGAACTGTAATAAATATACTTATTACTTTTACTATTATCAATATATCATGCACTATTTGCCATATTTTACTATTATTATCGCTAGAACTATAATAATTATACTTATTGCTCCCAATATTATCAATATAACATGCATTATTACCCACATAACGCAGTTATTATCGCTAGAACTGTAATAATTATACTCATTACATATACTATTAGCAATATAACCTGCATTATTACCCATATAATGCAGTTATTATCGCCAGAACTGTAATAATTATACTTATTACTTATATTATTCTCAATATAACATGCATTATTCACCATATTATGCAGTTATTATCGCTAGAACTGTAATAAATATACTTATTACTTTTATTATTGTCAATATAACATGCACTCTTAACCATATTTCACTAGTATTATAGCTAGAACTGTAATAATTATACTTATTACTACCGATATTATCAATATAACATGCACTATTAGCCATATTTTACTATTATTATCGCCAGAACTATAATAAATATACTTATTACTTTCATTATTATCAATATAACATGCATTATTACCCATATTATGCAGTTATTATCGCTGGAACTATAATAAATATACTTATTACTTTCATCATCATCAACATAACATGCATTATTACCCATATTATGCAGTTATTATCGACAGAACTATAATAAATGTACTTATTACTTTTGTTATCATCACTATAACATGCATTATTACCCATATTATGCAGTTATTATCGATAGAACTATAATAAATATACTTATTACTTTTATTATTATCAATATAACATGCACTATTAGCCATATTTTACTATTATTATGGCTAGAACTATAATAATTATACTTATAACTCCCGATATTATCAATATAACACGCATTATTACCCATATAATGCAGTTATTATCGCTAGAACTGTAATAATTATATTTATTACTTATATTGTTATCAATATAACATGCATTATTGCCCGTATTATGCAGTTATTATCGGTAGAACTATAATAAATATACTTATTGCTTTTATTATTATCAATATAACATGCACTATTAGCCATATTTTACTATTATTATGGCTAGAACTATAATAATTATACTTATAACTCCCGATATTATCAATATAACACGCATTATTACCCATATAATGCAGTTATTATCGCTAGAACTGTAATAATTATACTTATTACTTATATTGTTATCAATATAACATGCATTATTACCCGTATTATGCAGTTATTATCGCTGGAACTATAATAAATATACTTATTACTCCCGATATTATCAATATAACACGCATTATTACCCATATTATGCAGTTGTTATCGCTGGAACTATAATAAATAATCTTATTACTTTTATTATCATCAATAAAACGTGCATTATTACCCATATTATGCAGTTATTATCGATAGAACTATAATAAATATACTTATTACTTTTATTATTATCAATACAACATGCACTATTAGCCATATTTTACTATTATTATCGCCAGAACTATAATAAATGTACTTATTACTTTTATTATTATCAATATAACTTGCATTATTACCCATATTATGCAGCTACTATCGCTAGAACTATAATACATATTCCTATTGCTTTTATTATCATCAATATAATATGCATTATTACCCATATTATGCAGTTATTATCGGTAGAACTATAATAAATATACTTATTACTTATGTTATTATCAATATAGCATGCATTAGAGCCCATATTATGCAGTTATTATCGCAAGAACTATAATAAATATTCTTATTACTTTTATTATCATCAATATAACGTGCATTATTACCCATATTATGCAGTTATTATCGATAGAACTGTAATAAATATACTTATTACTTTTATTATTATCAATATAACATGCACAATTAGCCATATTTTACTATTATTATGGCCAGAACTATAATAATTATACTTATAACTCCCGATATTATCAATATAACACGCATTATTACCCATATAGTGCAGTTATTATCGCCAGAACTATAATAAATATACTTATTACTTTTATTATTATCAATATAACATGCATTATTACCCATATTATGCAGTTATTATCGCTAGAACTATAATAAATATACTTATTACTCCCGATATTATCAATATAACATGCATTATTACCCATATTATGCAGTTGTTATCGATAGAACTGTAATAAATATACTTATTACCTTTATTATTATCAATATAACATGCACTATTAGCCATATTTTACTATTATTATGGCCAGAACTATAATAATTATACTTATTGCTCCCAATATTATCAATATAACATGCATTATTACCCACATAACGCAGTTATTATCGCTAGAACTGTAATAATTATACTCATTACATATACTATTAGCAATATAACGTGCATTATTAACCATATAATGCAGTTATTATCGCTAGAACTGTAATAATTATACTTATTACTTATATTATTAGGAATATAACGTGCATTATTACCCATAATTTGCAGTTATTATCGCTAGAACTGTAGTAATTATACTTATTACTTATATTATTCTCAATATAACATGCATTATTACCCATATTATGCAGTTATTATCGCTAGAACTATAATAAATATACGTATTACTTTTATTATCATCAATATAACACGCATTATTACCCATATAATGGAGGTATTATCGCTAGAACTGTAATAATTATACTTATTACTTATATTATTATCAATATAACATGCATTATTACCCACATTATGCAGTTATTATCGCTAGGACTATAATAAATATACGTATTACTTTCATTATCATGAATATAACATGCATTATTACCCATATTATGCAGTTATTATCGATAGAACTGTAATAAATATACTTATTACTTTTACTATTATCAATATATCATGCACTATTAGCCACATTTTACTATTACTATCGCTAGAACTATAATAATTATACTTATTACTTCCGATATTATCAATATAACATGCCTTATTACGCATATAATGCAGTTGTTATCGCTAGAACTGTAATAAATATACTTACTACTTTCATTATCATCAATATAACATGCACTATTAGCCATATTGTACTATTATTATCGCTAGAACAATAATAATTGTACTTATTACTCCCGATATTATCAATATAACATGCATTATTACCCATATAATACAGTTATTATCGCTAGGACTGTAATAATTATTCTTATTACTTATATTATTAGCAACATAACGTGCATTATTACCCATAAATTGCAGTTATTATCGCTAGAACTGTAATAATTATACTTATTACTTATATTATTCTCAATATAACACGCATTATTACCCATATAATGCAGTTATTATCGCTAGAACTGTAATAATTATACTTATTACTTATATTGTTATCAATATAACATGCATTATTAGCCACATTTTACTATTATTATGGCTAGAACTATAATAATTATACTTATAACTCCGGATATTATCAATATAACACGCATTATTACCCATATAATGCAGTTATTATCGCTAGAACTGTAATAATTATACTCATTACATATACTATTAGCAATATAACGTGCATTATTACCCATATAATGCAGTTATTATCGCCAGAACTGTAATAATTATACTTATTACTTATATTATTCTCAATATAACATGCATTATTACCCACATTATGCAGTTACAATCGCTAGAACTATAATAAATATTCCTATTGCTTTTATTATCATCAATATAACATGCATTATTACCCATATTATGCAGTTATTATCGCTAGACCTATAATAAATATTCTTATTACTTTTATTATCATCAATATAACATGCACTATTACCGATGATATGCAGTTATTATCGCAGGAACTATAATAAATATACTTATTACTCCCGATATTATCAATATAACATGCATTATTCACCATATTATGCAGTTATTATCGCTAGAACTGTAATAAATATACTTATTACTTTTATTATTGTCAATATAACATGCACTCTTAACCATATTTCACTAGTATTATAGCTAGAACTGTAATAATTATACTTATTACTACCGATATTATCAATATAACATGCACTATTAGCCATATTTTACTATTATTATCGCCAGAACTATAATAAATATACTTATTACTTTCATTATTATCAATATAACATGCATTATTACCCATATTATGCAGTTATTATCGCTGGAACTATAATAAATATACTTATTACTTTCATCATCATCAACATAACATGCATTATTACCCATATTATGCAGTTATTATCGACAGAACTATAATAAATGTACTTATTACTTTTGTTATCATCACTATAACATGCATTATTACCCATATTATGCAGTTATTATCGATAGAACTATAATAAATATACTTATTACTTTTATTATTATCAATATAACATGCACTATTAGCCATATTTTACTATTATTATGGCTAGAACTATAATAATTATACTTATAACTCCCGATATTATCAATATAACACGCATTATTACCCATATAATGCAGTTATTATCGCTAGAACTGTAATAATTATACTTATTACTTATATTGTTATCAATATAACATGCATTATTGCCCGTATTATGCAGTTATTATCGGTAGAACTATAATAAATATACTTATTGCTTTTATTATTATCAATATAACATGCACTATTAGCCATATTTTACTATTATTATGGCTAGAACTATAATAATTATACTTATAACTCCCGATATTATCAATATAACACGCATTATTACCCATATAATGCAGTTATTATCGCTAGAACTGTAATAATTATACTTATTACTTATATTGTTATCAATATAACATGCATTATTACCCGTATTATGCAGTTATTATCGCTGGAACTATAATAAATATACTTATTACTCCCGATATTATCAATATAACACGCATTATTACCCATATTATGCAGTTGTTATCGCTGGAACTATAATAAATAATCTTATTACTTTTATTATCATCAATAAAACGTGCATTATTACCCATATTATGCAGTTATTATCGATAGAACTATAATAAATATACTTATTACTTTTATTATTATCAATACAACATGCACTATTAGCCATATTTTACTATTATTATCGCCAGAACTATAATAAATGTACTTATTACTTTTATTATTATCAATATAACTTGCATTATTACCCATATTATGCAGCTACTATCGCTAGAACTATAATACATATTCCTATTGCTTTTATTATCATCAATATAATATGCATTATTACCCATATTATGCAGTTATTATCGGTAGAACTATAATAAATATACTTATTACTTATGTTATTATCAATATAGCATGCATTAGAGCCCATATTATGCAGTTATTATCGCAAGAACTATAATAAATATTCTTATTACTTTTATTATCATCAATATAACGTGCATTATTACCCATATTATGCCGTTATTATCGATAGAACTATAATAAATATATTTATGACTTTTATTATTATCAATATAACGTGCATTATTACCCATATTATGCAGTTACTATCGCTAGAACTATAATAAATATTCCTATTGCTTTTATTATCATCAATATAACATGCATTATTACCCATATTATGCAGTTATTATCGCTAGAACTATAATAAATATTCTTATTACTTTTATTATTGTCAATATAACATGCATTATTAACCATATTATGCAGTTATAATCGCTAGAACTGTAATAAATATACTTATTACTTTTATTATTATCAATATAACATGCATTAGAGCCCATATTATGCAGTTATTATCGCTGGAACTATAATAAATATTCTTATTACTTTTATTATCATCCATATGACATGCATTATTACCGATATTATGCTGTTATTATCGCTAGAATTAAAATAAATATACTTATTACGCCCAATATTATCAATATAACATGCATTATTACCCATATTATGCAGTTATTATCGGTAGAAGTATAATAAATGTACTTATTACTTTTATTATTACCAATATAACATGCACTATTAGCCATATTCTACTACTATTATCGCTAGAACTATAATAATTATACTTATAACTCCCGATATTATCAATATAACACGCATTATTACCCACATAATGCAGTTATTATCGCTAGAACTGTATTAATTATACTTATTACTTTTGTTATCATCAATATAACCTGCATTATTACCCATATTAAGCAGCTATTATCGATAGAACTGTAATAAATATACTTATTACTTTCATCATCATCAACATAACATGCATTATTACCCATATTATGCAGTTATTATCGCTAGAACTATAATGAATATACCTATTACTCCCGATATTATCAATATAACATGCATTATTACCCATATTATGCAGTTATTATCGATAGAACTATAATAAATATACTTATTACGTTTATTATTATCAATATAACATGCACTATTAGGCATATTTTACTATTATTATGGCTAGAACTATAATAACTATACTTATAACTCCCGATATTATCAATATAACACGCATTATTACCCTTATAATGCAGTTATTATCGCTAGAACTGTAATAATTATACTTATTACTTATATTCTTATCAATATAGCATGCATTATTATCCGTATTATGCAGTTATTATCGGTAGAACTATAATAAATATACTTATTACTTTTATTATTATCAATATGACATGCATTATTACCCATATTATGCAGTTATTATCGACAGAACTATAATAAATGTACTTATTACTTTTATTATCATCCATATGACATGCATTATTACCGATATTATGCTGTTATTATCGCTAGAATTAAAATAAATATACTTATTACGCCCAATATTATCAATATAACATGCATTATTACCCATATTATGCAGTTATTATCGGTAGAACTATAATAAATGTACTTATTACTTTTATTATTACCAATATAACATGCACTATTAGCCATATTCTACTACTATTATCGCTAGAACTATAATAATTATACTTATAACTCCCGATATTATCAATATAACACGCATTATTACCCATATTATGCAGCTATTATCGATAGAACTATAATAAATGTACTTATTACTTTTGTTATCATCAATATGACATGCATTATTACCGATATTATGCTGTTATTATCGCTAGAATTAAAATAAATATACTTGTTGTTCCCGATATTATGAATATAACGTGCATTATTACCCATATTATGCAGTTGTTATCGCTGGAACTATAATAAATGTTCTTATTACTTTTATTATCATCAATATAACGTGCATTATTACCCGTATTATGCAGTTATTATTGATAGAACTATAATAAATATATTTATGACTTTTATTATTATCAATACCACATGCATTATTACCCGTATTATGCAGTTATTATCGGTAGAACTACAATAAATATACTTATTACTTTTATTATTATCAATATAACATGCACTATTAGCCATATTTTACTATTATTATCGCCAGAACTATAATAAATGTACTTATTACTTTTATTATTATCAATATAACATGCATTATTACCAATGTTATGCAGTTATTATCGATAGAACTATAATAAATATACTTATTACTCCCGATATTATCAATATAACATGCATTATTACCCATATTATGCAGTTATTATCGATAGAACTGTAATAAATATACTTATTACCTTTATTATTATCAATATAACATGCACTATTAGCCATATTTTACTATTATTATGGCCAGAACTATAATAATTATACTTATAACTCCCGATATTATCAATATAACACGCATTATTACCCATATAATGCAGTTATTATCGCCAGAACTATAATAAATATACTTATTACTTTTATTATTATCAATATAACATGCATTATTACCCATATTATGCAGTTATTATCGCTAGAACTATAATAAATACACTTATTACTCCCGATATTATCAATATAACATGCATTATTAACCATATTATGCAGTTATAATCGCTAGAACTGTAATAAATATACTTATTACTTTTATTATTATCAATATAACATGCATTAGAGCCCACATTATGCAGTTATTATCGCTGGAACTATAATAAATATTCTTATTACTTTTATTATCATCAATATGACATGCATTATTACCGATATTATGCTGTTATTATCGCTAGAATTAAAATAAATATACTTATTGTTCCCGATATTATGAATATAACGTGCATTATTACCCATATTATGCAGTTGTTATCGCTGGAACTATAATAAATGTTCTTATTACTTTTATTATCATCAATATAACGTGCATTATTACCCGTATTATGCAGTTATTATTGATAGAACTATAATAAATATATTTATGACTTTTATTATTATCAATACCACATGCATTATTACCCGTATTATGCAGTTATTATCGGTAGAACTACAATAAATATACTTATTACTTTTATTATTATCAATATAACATGCACTATTAGCCATATTTTACTATTATTATCGCCAGAACTATAATAAATGTACTTATTACTTTTATTATTATCAATATAACATGCATTATTACCAATGTTATGCAGTTATTATCGATAGAACTATAATAAATATACTTATTACTCCCGATATTATCAATATAACATGCATTATTACCCATATTATGCAGTTATTATCGATAGAACTGTAATAAATATACTTATTACCTTTATTATTATCAATATAACATGCACTATTAGCCATATTTTACTATTATTATGGCCAGAACTATAATAATTATACTTATAACTCCCGATATTATCAATATAACACGCATTATTACCCATATAATGCAGTTATTATCGCCAGAACTATAATAAATATACTTATTACTTTTATTATTATCAATATAACATGCATTATTACCCATATTATGCAGTTATTATCGCTAGAACTATAATAAATACACTTATTACTCCCGATATTATCAATATAACATGCATTATTAACCATATTATGCAGTTATAATCGCTAGAACTGTAATAAATATACTTATTACTTTTATTATTATCAATATAACATGCATTAGAGCCCACATTATGCAGTTATTATCGCTGGAACTATAATAAATATTCTTATTACTTTTATTATCATCAATATGACATGCATTATTACCGATATTATGCTGTTATTATCGCTAGAATTAAAATAAATATACTTATTACTCCCGATATTATCAATATAACATGCATTATTACCCATATTATGCAGTTATTATCGGTAGAACTATAATAAATATACTTATTACTTTTATTATTACCAATATAACATACACTATTACCCATATTATGCAGTTGTTATCGCTGGAACTATAATAAATATACTTATTACTTTTATTATCGTCAATATAACATGCATTATTACCGATGATATGCAGTTATTATCGCCAGAACTATAATAAATATACTTATTACTTTTATTATTATCAATATAACATGCATTATTACCCATATTATGCAGTTATTATCGCTAGAACTATAATAAATATACTTATTACTCCCGATTTTATCAATATAACACGCATTATTACCCATATAATGCAGTTATTATCGCCAGAACTATAATAAATATACTTATTACTTTTATTATTATCAATATAACATGCATTATTACCCATATTATGCAGTTATTATCGCTAGAACTATAATAAATATACTTATTACTCCCGATATTATCAATATAACATGCATTATTAAGCATATTATGCAGTTATAATCGCTAGAACTGTAATAAATATACTTATTACTTTTATTATTATCAATATAACATGCATTATTACCCATATTATGCAGTTATTATCTCTAGTACCATAATAAATATACTTATTACTCCCAATATTATCAATATAACATGCATTTTTACCCATATTATGCAGTTATTATCGATAGAACTGTAATAATTATACTTATTACTCATATTATTAGCAATATAACCTGCATTATTACCCATATTATGCAGTTATTATCGCTAGAACTGTAATAATTATACTTATTACTTATATCATTATCAATATAACATGCATTATAACCCATATAATAGAGGTATTATCGCTAGAACTGTAATAATTATACTTATTACTTATACTATTAGCAATATAACGTGCATTGTTACCCATATAATGCAGTTATTATCGCCAGAACTGTAATAATTATACTTATTACTTATATTATTCTCAATATAACATGCATTATTACCCATATTATGCAGTTATTATCGCTAGAACTATAATAAATATACGTATTACTTTCATTATCATCAATATAACATGCATTTAAGCCATATAATAGAGGTATTATCGCTAGAACTGTAATAATTGTACTTATTACTTATACTATTAGCAATATAACGTGCATTATTACCCATATAATGCAGTTATTATCGCCAGAACTGTAATAATTATACTTATTACTTATATTATTCTCAATATAACATGCATTATTACCCCCATTATGCAGTTATTATCGCTAGAACTATAATAAATATACGTATTACTTTTATTATCATCAATATAACATGCATTATTACCCATATAATGGAGGTATTATCGCTAGAACTGTAATAATTATACTTATTACTTATATTATTATCAATATAACATGCATTATTACCCATATTATGCAGTTATTATCGATAGAACTGTAATAAATACACTTATTACTTTTACTATTATCAATATATCATGCACTATTAGCCATATTTTACTATTATTATCGCTAGAACTATAATAATTATACTTATTACTCCCGACGTTATCAATATAACATGCCTTATTACCCATATAATGCAGTTATTATCGCTAGAACTGTAATAATTATACTCATTACTTATATTATTAGCAATGTAACGTGCATTATTACCCATATTACGCAGTTATTATCGCTAGAACTGTAATATTTATACTTATTACTTATATTATTATCAATATAACATGCATTATTACCCATATAATGGAGGTATTATCGCTAGAACTGTAATAATTATACTTATTACTTATACTATTAGCAATATAACGTGCATTATTACCCATATAATGCAGTTATTATCGCCAGAACTGTAATAATTATACTTATTACTTATATTATTCTCAATATAACATGCATTATTACCCATATTATGCAGTTATTATCGCAAGAACTATAATAAATATACGTATTACTTTCATTATTATCAATATAACATGCATTATTACCCATATTATGCAGTTATTATCGATAGAACTGTAATAATTATGCTTATTACTTATATTATTATCAATATAACACGCATTATTACCCATATAATGCAGTTATTATCGCTAGAACTGTAATAATTATACTTATTACTTATATTGTTATCAATATAACATGCATTATTACCCGTATTATGCAGTTATTATCGCTGGAACTATAATAAATATACTTATTACTCCCGATATTATCAATATAACACGCATTATTACCCATATTATGCAGTTGTTATCGCTGGAACTATAATAAATAATCTTATTACTTTTATTATCATCAATAAAACGTGCATTATTACCCATATTATGCAGTTATTATCGATAGAACTATAATAAATATACTTATTACTTTTATTATTATCAATACAACATGCACTATTAGCCATATTTTACTATTATTATCGCCAGAACTATAATAAATGTACTTATTACTTTTATTATTATCAATATAACTTGCATTATTACCCATATTATGCAGCTACTATCGCTAGAACTATAATACATATTCCTATTGCTTTTATTATCATCAATATAATATGCATTATTACCCATATTATGCAGTTATTATCGGTAGAACTATAATAAATATACTTATTACTTATGTTATTATCAATATAGCATGCATTAGAGCCCATATTATGCAGTTATTATCGCAAGAACTATAATAAATATTCTTATTACTTTTATTATCATCAATATAACGTGCATTATTACCCATATTATGCCGTTATTATCGATAGAACTATAATAAATATATTTATGACTTTTATTATTATCAATATAACGTGCATTATTACCCATATTATGCAGTTACTATCGCTAGAACTATAATAAATATTCCTATTGCTTTTATTATCATCAATATAACATGCATTATTACCCATATTATGCAGTTATTATCGCTAGAACTATAATAAATATTCTTATTACTTTTATTATTGTCAATATAACATGCATTATTAACCATATTATGCAGTTATAATCGCTAGAACTGTAATAAATATACTTATTACTTTTATTATTATCAATATAACATGCATTAGAGCCCATATTATGCAGTTATTATCGCTGGAACTATAATAAATATTCTTATTACTTTTATTATCATCCATATGACATGCATTATTACCGATATTATGCTGTTATTATCGCTAGAATTAAAATAAATATACTTATTACGCCCAATATTATCAATATAACATGCATTATTACCCATATTATGCAGTTATTATCGGTAGAAGTATAATAAATGTACTTATTACTTTTATTATTACCAATATAACATGCACTATTAGCCATATTCTACTACTATTATCGCTAGAACTATAATAATTATACTTATAACTCCCGATATTATCAATATAACACGCATTATTACCCACATAATGCAGTTATTATCGCTAGAACTGTATTAATTATACTTATTACTTTTGTTATCATCAATATAACCTGCATTATTACCCATATTAAGCAGCTATTATCGATAGAACTGTAATAAATATACTTATTACTTTCATCATCATCAACATAACATGCATTATTACCCATATTATGCAGTTATTATCGCTAGAACTATAATGAATATACCTATTACTCCCGATATTATCAATATAACATGCATTATTACCCATATTATGCAGTTATTATGGATAGGACTGTAATAAATATACTTATTACTTTTATTATTATCAATATAACATGCACTATTTGCCATATTTTACTATTATTATCGCTAGAACTATAATAATTATACTTATTACTCCCGATATTATCAATATAACATGCATTATTACCCATATAATGCAGTTATTATCGCTAGAACTGTAATAATTGTACTCATTACTTATATTATTTGCAATATAACGTGCATTATTACCCATATTATGCAGTTATTATCGCTAGAACTGTAATAATTATACTTATTACTTATATTATTCTCAATATAACATGCATTATTACCCACATTATGCACTTATTATCGCTAGAACTATAATAAATATACGTATTACTTTCATTATCATCAATATAACATGCATTATTACCCATATAATAGAGGTATTATCGCTAGAACTGTAATAATTATACTTATTACTTATACTATTAGCAATAAAACGTGCATTGTTACCCATATAATGCAGTTATTATCGCTAGAACTATAATAATTATACTTATTACTCCCGATATTATCAATATAACATGCATTATTACTCATATAATGCAGTTATTATCGCTAGAACTGTAATAATTATACTTATTACTTATATTATTAGCAATATAACGTGCATTATTACCCATATAATGCAGTTATTATCGCTAGAACTGTAATAATTATACTTATTACTTATATTATTATCAATATAACATGCATTATTACCCATATAATGCAGTTATTATCGCTAGAACTGTAATAATTATACTTATTACTTATACTATTGGCAATATAACGTGCATTATTACCCATACAATGCAGTTATTATCGCCAGAACTTTAATAATTATACTTATTACTTATATTATTCTCAATATAACATGCATTATTACCCACATTATGCAGTTATTATCGCTAGAACTATAATAAATATACGTATTACTTTCATTATCATCAATATAACATGCTTTATTACCCATATAATAGAGGTATTATCGCTAGAACTGTAATAATTATACTTATTACTTATACTATTAGCAATAAAACGTGCATTGTTACCCATATAATGCAGTTATTATCGCTAGAACTATAATAATTATACTTATTACTCCCGATATTATCAATATAACATGCATTATTACCCATATAATGCAGTTATTATCGCTAGAACTGTAATAATTATACTTATTACTTATATTATTAGCAATATAACGTGCATTATTACCCATATAATGCAGTTATTATCGCTAGAACTGTAATAATTATACTTATTACTTATATTATTATCAATATAACATGCATTATTACCCATATAATGGAGGTATTATCGCAAGAACTGTAATAATTATACTTATTACTTATACTATTAGCAATATAACGTGCATTATTACCCATATAATACAGTTATTATCGCCAGAACTGTAATAATTATACTTATTACTTATATTGTTCTCAATATAACATGCATTATTACCCACATTATGCAGTTATGATCGCCAGAACTATAATAAATATACTTATTACTCCCAATATTATCAATGTAACATGCATTATTACCCATATAATGCAGTTATTATCGCTAGAACTGTAATAATTATACTTATTACTTATATTATTAGCAATATAACGTGCATTGTTACCCATATAATGCAGTTATTATCGCTAGAACTGTAATAATTATACTTATTACTTATATTATTATCAATATAACATGCATTATTACCCATATAATGGAGGTATTATCGCAAGAACTGTAATAATTATACTTATTACTTATACTATTAGCAATATAACGTGCATTATTACCCATATAATGCAGTTATTATTGCCAGAACTGTAATAATTATACTTATCACTTATATTATTCTCAATATAACATGCATTATTACCCACATTATGCAGTTATTATCGCTAGAACTATAATAAATATACGTATTACATTCATTGTCATCAATATAACATGCATTATTACCCATATAATGGAGGTATTATCGCTAGAACTGTAATAATTATACTTATTACTTATATTATTATCAATATAACATGCATTATTACGCATATTATGCAGTTATTAGCGATAGAACTGTAATAAATACCTTTATTACTTTTACTATTATCAATATATCATGCACTATTAGCCATATTTTACTATTATTATCGCTAGAACTATAATAATTATACTTATTACTCCCGATGTTATCAATATAACATGCCTTATTACCCATATAATGCAGTTATTATCGCTAGAACTGTAATAATTGTACTCATTACTTATATTATTTGCAATATAACGTGCATTATTACCCATATTATGCAGTTATTATCGCTAGAACTGTAATAATTATACTTATTACTTATATCATTATCAATATAACATGCATTATTACCCATATAATGGAGGTATTATCGCTTGAACTGTAATAATTATACTTATTACTTATACTATTAGCAATATAACGTGCATTGTTACCCATATAATGCAGTTATTATCGCTAGAACTGTAATAATTATACTTATTACTTATATTATTATCGATATAACATGCATTATTACCCATATAATGCAGTTATTATCGCTAGAACTGTAATAATTGTACTCATTACTTATATTATTTGCAATATAACGTGCATTATTACCCATATTATGCAGTTATTATCGCTAGAACTGTAATAATTATACTTATTACTTATATCATTATCAATATAACATGCATTATTACCCATATAATGGAGGTATTATCGCTTGAACTGTAATAATTATACTTATTACTTATACTATTAGCAATATAACGTGCATTGTTACCCATATAATGCAGTTATTATCGCTAGAACTGTAATAATTATACTTATTACTTATATTATTCTCAATATAACATGCATTATTACCCATATTATGCAGTTATTATCGCTAGAACTATAATAAATATACGTATTACTTTTATTATCATCAATATAACATGCATTATTACCCATATTATGCAGTTATTATGGATAGGACTGTAATAAATATACTTATTACTTTTATTATTATCAATATAACATGCACTATTTGCCATATTTTACTATTATTATCGCTAGAACTATAATAATTATACTTATTACTCCCGATATTATCAATATAACATGCATTATTACCCATATAATGCAGTTATTATCGCTAGAACTGTAATAATTATACTTATTACTTATATTGTTAGCAATATAACGTGCATTATTACCCATATAATGCAGTTATTATCGCTAGAACTGTAATAATTATACTTATTACTTATATTATTATCAATATAACATGCATTATTACCCATATTATGCAGTTATTATCGCTAGAACTAGAATAAATATACGTATTACTTTTATTATCATCAATACAACATGCATTATTACCCATATTATGCAGTTATTGTCGATAGAACTGTAATAAATATACTTATTACTTTTATTATTATCAATATAACATGCACTATTTGCCATATTTTACTATTATTATCGCTAGAACTATAATAATTATACTTATTACTCCCGATATTATCAATATAACATGCATTATTACCCATATAATGCAGTTATTATCGCTAGAACTGTAATAATTGTACTCATTACTTATATTATTTGCAATATAACGTGCATTATTACCCATATTATGCAGTTATTATCGCTAGAACTGTAATAATTATACTTATTACTTATATTATTCTCAATATAACATGCATTATTACCCACATTATGCACTTATTATCGCTAGAACTATAATAAATATACGTATTACTTTCATTATCATCAATATAACATGCATTATTACCCATATAATAGAGGTATTATCGCTAGAACTGTAATAATTATACTTATTACTTATACTATTAGCAATAAAACGTGCATTGTTACCCATATAATGCAGTTATTATCGCTAGAACTATAATAATTATACTTATTACTCCCGATATTATCAATATAACATGCATTATTACTCATATAATGCAGTTATTATCGCTAGAACTGTAATAATTATACTTATTACTTATATTATTAGCAATATAACGTGCATTATTACCCATATAATGCAGTTATTATCGCTAGAACTGTAATAATTATACTTATTACTTATATTATTATCAATATAACATGCATTATTACCCATATAATGCAGTTATTATCGCTAGAACTGTAATAATTATACTTATTACTTATACTATTGGCAATATAACGTGCATTATTACCCATACAATGCAGTTATTATCGCCAGAACTTTAATAATTATACTTATTACTTATATTATTCTCAATATAACATGCATTATTACCCACATTATGCAGTTATTATCGCTAGAACTATAATAAATATACGTATTACTTTCATTATCATCAATATAACATGCTTTATTACCCATATAATAGAGGTATTATCGCTAGAACTGTAATAATTATACTTATTACTTATACTATTAGCAATAAAACGTGCATTGTTACCCATATAATGCAGTTATTATCGCTAGAACTATAATAATTATACTTATTACTCCCGATATTATCAATATAACATGCATTATTACCCATATAATGCAGTTATTATCGCTAGAACTGTAATAATTATACTTATTACTTATATTATTAGCAATATAACGTGCATTATTACCCATATAATGCAGTTATTATCGCTAGAACTGTAATAATTATACTTATTACTTATATTATTATCAATATAACATGCATTATTACCCATATAATGGAGGTATTATCGCAAGAACTGTAATAATTATACTTATTACTTATACTATTAGCAATATAACGTGCATTATTACCCATATAATACAGTTATTATCGCCAGAACTGTAATAATTATACTTATTACTTATATTGTTCTCAATATAACATGCATTATTACCCACATTATGCAGTTATGATCGCCAGAACTATAATAAATATACTTATTACTCCCAATATTATCAATGTAACATGCATTATTACCCATATAATGCAGTTATTATCGCTAGAACTGTAATAATTATACTTATTACTTATATTATTAGCAATATAACGTGCATTGTTACCCATATAATGCAGTTATTATCGCTAGAACTGTAATAATTATACTTATTACTTATATTATTATCAATATAACATGCATTATTACCCATATAATGGAGGTATTATCGCAAGAACTGTAATAATTATACTTATTACTTATACTATTAGCAATATAACGTGCATTATTACCCATATAATGCAGTTATTATTGCCAGAACTGTAATAATTATACTTATCACTTATATTATTCTCAATATAACATGCATTATTACCCACATTATGCAGTTATTATCGCTAGAACTATAATAAATATACGTATTACATTCATTGTCATCAATATAACATGCATTATTACCCATATAATGGAGGTATTATCGCTAGAACTGTAATAATTATACTTATTACTTATATTATTATCAATATAACATGCATTATTACGCATATTATGCAGTTATTAGCGATAGAACTGTAATAAATACCTTTATTACTTTTACTATTATCAATATATCATGCACTATTAGCCATATTTTACTATTATTATCGCTAGAACTATAATAATTATACTTATTACTCCCGATGTTATCAATATAACATGCCTTATTACCCATATAATGCAGTTATTATCGCTAGAACTGTAATAATTGTACTCATTACTTATATTATTTGCAATATAACGTGCATTATTACCCATATTATGCAGTTATTATCGCTAGAACTGTAATAATTATACTTATTACTTATATCATTATCAATATAACATGCATTATTACCCATATAATGGAGGTATTAGCGCTTGAACTGTAATAATTATACTTATTACTTATACTATTAGCAATATAACGTGCATTGTTACCCATATAATGCAGTTATTATCGCTAGAACTGTAATAATTATACTTATTACTTATATTATTATCGATATAACATGCATTATTACCCATATAATGCAGTTATTATCGCTAGAACTGTAATAATTGTACTCATTACTTATATTATTTGCAATATAACGTGCATTATTACCCATATTATGCAGTTATTATCGCTAGAACTGTAATAATTATACTTATTACTTATATCATTATCAATATAACATGCATTATTACCCATATAATGGAGGTATTATCGCTTGAACTGTAATAATTATACTTATTACTTATACTATTAGCAATATAACGTGCATTGTTACCCATATAATGCAGTTATTATCGCTAGAACTGTAATAATTATACTTATTACTTATATTATTCTCAATATAACATGCATTATTACCCATATTATGCAGTTATTATCGCTAGAACTATAATAAATATACGTATTACTTTCATTATCATCAACATAACATGCATTATTACCCATATAATGGAGGTATTATCGCTAGAACTGTAATAATTATACTGATTACTTATATTATTATCAATATAACTTTCATTATTACCCATATTATGCAGTTATTATCCCTAGAACCATAATAAATATACTTATTACTCCCAATATTATCAATATAACATGCATTTTTACCCATATAATGCAGTTATTATCGCTAGAACTGTAATAATTATACTTATTACTTATATTGTGAGCAATATAACGTGCATTATTACCCATATAATGCAGTTATTATCGCTAGAACTATAATAAATATACGTATTACTTTTATTATCATCAATATAACATGCATTATTACCCATATTATGCAGTTATTATGGATAGGACTGTAATAAATATACTTATTACTTTTATTATTATCAATATAACATGCACTATTTGCCATATTTTACTATTATTATCGCTAGAACTATAATAATTATACTTATTACTCCCGATATTATCAATATAACATGCATTATTACCCATATAATGCAGTTATTATCGCTAGAACTGTAATAATTATACTTATTACTTATATTGTTAGCAATATAACGTGCATTATTACCCATATAATGCAGTTATTATCGCTAGAACTGTAATAATTATACTTATTACTTATATTATTATCAATATAACATGCATTATTACCCATATTATGCAGTTATTATCGCTAGAACTAGAATAAATATACGTATTACTTTTATTATCATCAATACAACATGCATTATTACCCATATTATGCAGTTATTGTCGATAGAACTGTAATAAATATACTTATTACTTTTATTATTATCAATATAACATGCACTATTTGCCATATTTTACTATTATTATCGCTAGAACTATAATAATTATACTTATTACTCCCGATATTATCAATATAACATGCATTATTACCCATATAATGCAGTTATTATCGCTAGAACTGTAATAATTATACTTATTACTTATATTATTCTCAATATAACATGCATTATTGCCCATATAATGCAGTTATTATCGCTAGAACTGTAATAATTATACTTATTACTTATATTATTATCAACATAACATGTATTATTACCCATATAATGGAGGTATTATTGCTAGAACTGTAATAATTATACTTATTACTTACACTTTTAGCAATATAACGTGCATTGTTACCCATATAATGCAGTTATTATCGCCAGAACTGTAATAATTATACTTATTACTTATATTATTCTCAATATAACATGCATTATTACCCATATTATGCAGTTATTATCGCAAGAACTATAATAAATATAGGTATTACTTTCATTATCATCAATATAACATGCATTATTACCCATATAATGGAGGTATTATCGCTAGAACTGTAATAATTATTCTTATTACTTATATTATTATCAATATAACATGCATTATTACCCATTTTATGCAGTTATTATCGATAGAACTGTAATAAATACACTTACTACTTTTACTATTATCAATATATCATGCACTATTAGCCATATTTTACTATTATTATCGCTAGAACTATAATAATTATACTTATTACTCCCGATGTTGTCAATATAACATGCATTATTACCCATATAATGCAGTTATTATCGCTACAACTGTAATAATTATACTTATTACTTATATTGTTAGCAATATAACGTGCATTATTACCCATATTATGCAGTTATTGTCGATAGAACTGTAATAAATATACTTATTACTTTTATTATTATCAATATAACATGCACTATTTGCCATATTTTACTATTATTATCGCTAGAACTATAATAATTATACTTATTACTCCCGATATTATCAATATAACATGCATTATTACCCATATTATGCAGTTATGATCGCCAGAACTATAATAAATATACTTATTACTCCCAATATTATCAATGTAACATGCACTATTACCCATATAATGCAGTTATTATCGCTAGAACTGTAATAATTATACTTATTACTTATATTGTTAGCAATATAACGTGCATTATTACCCATATAATGCAGTTATTATCGCTAGAACTGTAATAATTATACTTATTACTCATATTATTATCAATATAACATGCATTATTACCCATATTATGCAGTTATTATCGCTAGAACTGTAATAAATATACTTATTACTCCCGATGTTATCAATATAACATGCATTATTACCCATATAATGCAGTTATTATCGCTAGAACTGTAATAATTATACTTATTACTTATATTATTATCAACATAACATGTATTATTACCCATATAATGGAGGTATTATTGCTAGAACTGTAATAATTATACTTATTACTTACACTATTAGCAATATAACGTGCATTGTTACCCATATAATGCAGTTATTATCGCCAGAACTGTAATAATTATACTTATTACTTATATTATTATCGATATAACATGCATTATTACCCATATAATGCAGTTATTATCGCTAGAACTGTAATAATTGTACTCATTACTTATATTATTTGCAATATAACGTGCATTATTACCCATATTATGCAGTTATTATCGCTAGAACTGTAATAATTATACTTATTACTTATATCATTATCAATATAACATGCATTATTACCCATATAATGGAGGTATTATCGCTTGAACTGTAATAATTATACTTATTACTTATACTATTAGCAATATAACGTGCATTGTTACCCATATAATGCAGTTATTATCGCTAGAACTGTAATAATTATACTTATTACTTATATTATTCTCAATATAACATGCATTATTACCCATATTATGCAGTTATTATCGCTAGAACTATAATAAATATACGTATTACTTTCATTATCATCAACATAACATGCATTATTACCCATATAATGGAGGTATTATCGCTAGAACTGTAATAATTATACTGATTACTTATATTATTATCAATATAACTTTCATTATTACCCATATTATGCAGTTATTATCCCTAGAACCATAATAAATATACTTATTACTCCCAATATTATCAATATAACATGCATTTTTACCCATATAATGCAGTTATTATCGCTAGAACTGTAATAATTATACTTATTACTTATATTATTATCGATATAACATGCATTATTACGCATATAATGCAGTTATTATCGCTAGAACTGTAATAATTGTACTCATTACTTATATTATTATCAATATAACATGCATTATTACCCATATTATGCAGTTATTATCTCTAGAACCATAATAAATATACTTATTACTCCCAATATTATCAATATAACATGCATTTTTACCCATATAATGCAGTTATTATCGCTAGAACTGTAATAATTATACTTATTACTTATATTGTGAGCAATATAACGTGCATTATTACCCATATAATGCAGTTATTATCGCTAGAACTATAATAAATATACGTATTACTTTTATTATCATCAATATAACATGCATTATTACCCATATTATGCAGTTATTATGGATAGGACTGTAATAAATATACTTATTACTTTTATTATTATCAATATAACATGCACTATTTGCCATATTTTACTATTATTATCGCTAGAACTATAATAATTATACTTATTACTCCCGATATTATCAATATAACATGCATTATTACCCATATAATGCAGTTATTATCGCTAGAACTGTAATAATTATACTTATTACTTATATTGTTAGCAATATAACGTGCATTATTACCCATATAATGCAGTTATTATCGCTAGAACTGTAATAATTATACTTATTACTTATATTATTATCAATATAACATGCATTATTACCCATATTATGCAGTTATTATCGCTAGAACTATAATAAATATACGTATTACTTTTATTATCATCAATACAACATGCATTATTACCCATATTATGCAGTTATTATCGATAGAACTGGAATAAATATACTTATTACTTTTATTATTATCAATATAACATGCACTATTTGCCATATTTTACTATTATTATCGCTAGAACTATAATAATTATACTTATTACTCCCGATATTATCAATATAACATGCATTATTACCCATATAATGCAGTTATTATCGCTAGAACTGTAATAATTATACTTATTACTTATATTATTCTCAATATAACATGCATTATTGCCCATATAATGCAGTTATTATCGCTAGAACTGTAATAATTATACTTATTACTTATATTATTATCAACATAACATGTATTATTACCCATATAATGGAGGTATTATTGCTAGAACTGTAATAATTATACTTATTACTTACACTTTTAGCAATATAACGTGCATTGTTACCCATATAATGCAGTTATTATCGCCAGAACTGTAATAATTATACTTATTACTTATATTATTCTCAATATAACATGCATTATTACCCATATTATGCAGTTATTATCGCAAGAACTATAATAAATATAGGTATTACTTTCATTATCATCAATATAACATGCATTATTACCCATATAATGGAGGTATTATCGCTAGAACTGTAATAATTATTCTTATTACTTATATTATTATCAATATAACATGCATTATTACCCATTTTATGCAGTTATTATCGATAGAACTGTAATAAATACACTTACTACTTTTACTATTATCAATATATCATGCACTATTAGCCATATTTTACTATTATTATCGCTAGAACTATAATAATTATACTTATTACTCCCGATATTATCAATATAACATGCATTATTACCCATATAATGCAGTTATTATCGCTAGAACTGTAATAATTATACTTATTACTTATATTATTAGCAATATAACGTGCATTATTACCCATATAATGCAGTTATTATCGCTAGAACTATAATAAATATACGTATTACTTTTATTATCATCAATATAACATGCATTATTACCCATATTATGCAGTTATTATGGATAGGACTGTAATAAATATACTTATTACTTTTATTATTATCAATATAACATGCACTATTTGCCATATTTTACTATTATTATCGCTAGAACTATAATAATTATACTTATTACTCCCGATATTATCAATATAACATGCATTATTACCCATATAATGCAGTTATTATCGCTAGAACTGTAATAATTATACTTATTACTTATATTGTTAGCAATATAACGTGCATTATTACCCATATAATGCAGTTATTATCGCTAGAACTGTAATAATTATACTTATTACTTATATTATTATCAATATAACATGCATTATTACCCATATTATGCAGTTATTATCGCTAGAACTATAATAAATATACGTATTACTTTTATTATCATCAATACAACATGCATTATTACCCATATTATGCAGTTATTGTCGATAGAACTGTAATAAATATACTTATTACTTTTATTATTATCAATATAACATGCACTATTTGCCATATTTTACTATTATTATCGCTAGAACTATAATAATTATACTTATTACTCCCGATATTATCAATATAACATGCATTATTACCCATATAATGCAGTTATTATCGCTAGAACTGTAATAATTATACTTATTACTTATATTATTCTCAATATAACATGCATTATTGCCCATATAATGCAGTTATTATCGCTAGAACTGTAATAATTATACTTATTACTTATATTATTATCAATATAACATGTATTATTACCCATACAATGGAGGTATTATTGCTAGAACTGTAATAATTATACTTATTACTTACACTTTTAGCAATATAACGTGCATTGTTACCCATATAATGCAGTTATTATCGCCAGAACTGTAATAATTATACTTATTACTTATATTATTCTCAATATAACATGCATTATTACCCATATTATGCAGTTATTATCGCAAGAACTATAATAAATATAGGTATTACTTTCATTATCATCAATATAACATGCATTATTACCCATATAATGGAGGTATTATCGCTAGAACTGTAATAATTATTCTTATTACTTATATTATTATCAATATAACATGCATTATTACCCATTTTATGCAGTTATTATCGATAGAACTGTAATAAATACACTTACTACTTTTACTATTATCAATATATCATGCACTATTAGCCATATTTTACTATTATTATCGCTAGAACTATAATAATTATACTTATTACTCCCGATATTATCAATATAACATGCATTATTACCCATATAATGCAGTTATTATCGCTAGAACTGTAATAATTATACTTATTACTTATATTATTAGCAATATAACGTGCATTATTACCCATATAATGCAGTTATTATCGCTAGAACTGTAATAATTATACTTATTACTTATATTATTATCAATATAACATGCATTATTACCCATATAATGGAGGTATTATCGCAAGAACTGTAATAATTATACTTATTACTTATACTATTAGCAATATAACGTGCATTATTACCCATATAATACAGTTATTATCGCCAGAACTGTAATAATTATACTTATTACTTATATTGTTCTCAATATAACATGCATTATTACCCACATTATGCAGTTATGATCGCCAGAACTATAATAAATATACTTATTACTCCCAATATTATCAATGTAACATGCATTATTACCCATATAATGCAGTTATTATCGCTAGAACTGTAATAATTATACTTATTACTTATATTATTAGCAATATAACGTGCATTGTTACCCATATAATGCAGTTATTATCGCTAGAACTGTAATAATTATACTTATTACTTATATTATTATCAATATAACATGCATTATTACCCATATAATGGAGGTATTATCGCAAGAACTGTAATAATTATACTTATTACTTATACTATTAGCAATATAACGTGCATTATTACCCATATAATGCAGTTATTATCGCCAGAACTGTAATAATTATACTTATCACTTATATTATTCTCAATATAACATGCATTATTACCCACATTATGCAGTTATTATCGCTAGAACTATAATAAATATACGTATTACATTCATTGTCATCAATATAACATGCATTATTACCCATATAATGGAGGTATTATCGCTAGAACTGTAATAATTATACTTATTACTTATATTATTATCAATATAACATGCATTATTACGCATATTATGCAGTTATTAGCGATAGAACTGTAATAAATACCTTTATTACTTTTACTATTATCAATATATCATGCACTATTAGCCATATTTTACTATTATTATCGCTAGAACTATAATAATTATACTTATTACTCCCGATGTTATCAATATAACATGCCTTATTACCCATATAATGCAGTTATTATCGCTAGAACTGTAATAATTGTACTCATTACTTATATTATTTGCAATATAACGTGCATTATTACCCATATTATGCAGTTATTATCGCTAGAACTGTAATAATTATACTTATTACTTATATCATTATCAATATAACATGCATTATTACCCATATAATGGAGGTATTATCGCTTGAACTGTAATAATTATACTTATTACTTATACTATTAGCAATATAACGTGCATTGTTACCCATATAATGCAGTTATTATCGCTAGAACTGTAATAATTATACTTATTGCTTATATTATTATCGATATAACATGCATTATTACCCATATAATGCAGTTATTATCGCTAGAACTGTAATAATTGTACTCATTACTTATATTATTTGCAATATAACGTGCATTATTACCCATATTATGCAGTTATTATCGCTAGAACTGTAATAATTATACTTATTACTTATATCATTATCAATATAACATGCATTATTACCCATATTATGCAGTTATTATCGCTAGAACTATAATAAATATACGTATTACTTTCATTATCATCAACATAACATGCATTATTACCCATATAATGGAGGTATTATCGCTAGAACTGTAATAATTATACTGATTACTTATATTATTATCAATATAACTTTCATTATTACCCATATTATGCAGTTATTATCCCTAGAACCATAATAAATATACTTATTACTCCCAATATTATCAATATAACATGCATTTTTACCCATATAATGCAGTTATTATCGCTAGAACTGTAATAATTATACTTATTACTTATATTATTATCGATATAACATGCATTATTACGCATATAATGCAGTTATTATCGCTAGAACTGTAATAATTGTACTCATTACTTATATTATTATCAATATAACATGCATTATTACCCATATTATGCAGTTATTATCTCTAGAACCATAATAAATATACTTATTACTCCCAATATTATCAATATAACATGCATTTTTACCCATATAATGCAGTTATTATCGCTAGAACTGTAATAATTATACTTATTACTTATATTGTTAGCAATATAACGTGCATTATTACCCATATAATGCAGTTATTATCGCTAGAACTATAATAAATATACGTATTACTTTTATTATCATCAATATAACATGCATTATTACCCATATTATGCAGTTATTATGGATAGGACTGTAATAAATATACTTATTACTTTTATTATTATCAATATAACATGCACTATTTGCCATATTTTACTATTATTATCGCTAGAACTATAATAATTATACTTATTACTCCCGATATTATCAATATAACATGCATTATTACCCATATAATGCAGTTATTATCGCTAGAACTGTAATAATTATACTTATTACTTATATTGTTAGCAATATAACGTGCATTATTACCCATATAATGCAGTTATTATCGCTAGAACTGTAATAATTATACTTATTACTTATATTATTATCAATATAACATGCATTATTACCCATATAATGGAGGTATTATCGCAAGAACTGTAATAATTATACTTATTACTTATACTATTAGCAATATAACGTGCATTATTACCCATATAATACAGTTATTATCGCCAGAACTGTAATAATTATACTTATTACTTATATTGTTCTCAATATAACATGCATTATTACCCACATTATGCAGTTATGATCGCCAGAACTATAATAAATATACTTATTACTCCCAATATTATCAATGTAACATGCATTATTACCCATATAATGCAGTTATTATCGCTTGAACTGTAATAATTATACTTATTACTTATACTATTAGCAATATAACGTGCATTGTTACCCATATAATGCAGTTATTATCGCTAGAACTGTAATAATTATACTTATTGCTTATATTATTATCGATATAACATGCATTATTACCCATATAATGCAGTTATTATCGCTAGAACTGTAATAATTGTACTCATTACTTATATTATTTGCAATATAACGTGCATTATTACCCATATTATGCAGTTATTATCGCTAGAACTGTAATAATTATACTTATTACTTATATCATTATCAATATAACATGCATTATTACCCATATAATGGAGGTATTATCGCTTGAACTGTAATAATTATACTTATTACTTATACTATTAGCAATATAACGTGCATTGTTACCCATATAATGCAGTTATTATCGCTAGAACTGTAATAATTATACTTATTACTTATATTATTCTCAATATAACATGCATTATTACCCATATTATGCAGTTATTATCGCTAGAACTATAATAAATATACGTATTACTTTCATTATCATCAACATAACATGCATTATTACCCATATAATGGAGGTATTATCGCTAGAACTGTAATAATTATACTGATTACTTATATTATTATCAATATAACTTTCATTATTACCCATATTATGCAGTTATTATCCCTAGAACCATAATAAATATACTTATTACTCCCAATATTATCAATATAACATGCATTTTTACCCATATAATGCAGTTATTATCGCTAGAACTGTAATAATTATACTTATTACTTATATTATTATCGATATAACATGCATTATTACGCATATAATGCAGTTATTATCGCTAGAACTGTAATAATTTTACTCATTACTTATATTATTATCAATATAACATGCATTATTACCCATATTATGCAGTTATTATCTCTAGAACCATAATAAATATACTTATTACTCCCAATATTATCAATATAACATGCATTTTTACCCATATAATGCAGTTATTATCGCTAGAACTGTAATAATTATACTTATTACTTATATTGTTAGCAATATAACGTGCATTATTACCCATATAATGCAGTTATTATCGCTAGAACTATAATAAATATACGTATTACTTTTATTATCATCAATATAACATGCATTATTACCCATATTATGCAGTTATTATGGATAGGACTGTAATAAATATACTTATTACTTTTATTATTATCAATATAACATGCACTATTTGCCATATTTTACTATTATTATCGCTAGAACTATAATAATTATACTTATTACTCCCGATATTATCAATATAACATGCATTATTACCCATATAATGCAGTTATTATCGCTAGAACTGTAATAATTATACTTATTACTTATATTGTTAGCAATATAACGTGCATTATTACCCATATAATGCAGTTATTATCGCTAGAACTGTAATAATTATACTTATTACTTATATTATTATCAATATAACATGCATTATTACCCATATAATGGAGGTATTATCGCAAGAACTGTAATAATTATACTTATTACTTATACTATTAGCAATATAACGTGCATTATTACCCATATAATACAGTTATTATCGCCAGAACTGTAATAATTATACTTATTACTTATATTGTTCTCAATATAACATGCATTATTACCCACATTATGCAGTTATGATCGCCAGAACTATAATAAATATACTTATTACTCCCAATATTATCAATGTAACATGCATTATTACCCATATAATGCAGTTATTATCGCTAGAACTGTAATAATTATACTTATTACTTATATTATTAGCAATATAACGTGCATTGTTACCCATATAATGCAGTTATTATCGCTAGAACTGTAATAATTATACTTATTACTTATATTATTATCAATATAACATGCATTATTACCCATATAATGGAGGTATTATCGCAGGAACTGTAATAATTATACTTATTACTTATACTATTAGCAATATAACGTGCATTATTACCCATATAATGCAGTTATTATCGCCAGAACTGTAATAATTATACTTATCACTTATATTATTCTCAATATAACATGCATTATTACCCACATTATGCAGTTATTATCGCTAGAACTATAATAAATATACGTATTACATTCATTGTCATCAATATAACATGCATTATTACCCATATAATGGAGGTATTATCGCTAGAACTGTAATAATTATACTTATTACTTATATTATTATCAATATAACATGCATTATTACGCATATTATGCAGTTATTAGCGATAGAACTGTAATAAATACCTTTATTACTTTTACTATTATCAATATATCATGCACTATTAGCCATATTTTACTATTATTATCGCTAGAACTATAATAATTATACTTATTACTCCCGATGTTATCAATATAACATGCCTTATTACCCATATAATGCAGTTATTATCGCTAGAACTGTAATAATTGTACTCATTACTTATATTATTTGCAATATAACGTGCATTATTACCCATATTATGCAGTTATTATCGCTAGAACTGTAATAATTATACTTATTACTTATATCATTATCAATATAACATGCATTATTACCCATATAATGGAGGTATTATCGCTTGAACTGTAATAATTATACTTATTACTTATACTATTAGCAATATAACGTGCATTGTTACCCATATAATGCAGTTATTATCGCTAGAACTGTAATAATTATACTTATTGCTTATATTATTATCGATATAACATGCATTATTACCCATATAATGCAGTTATTATCGCTAGAACTGTAATAATTGTACTCATTACTTATATTATTTGCAATATAACGTGCATTATTACCCATATTATGCAGTTATTATCGCTAGAACTGTAATAATTATACTTATTACTTATATCATTATCAATATAACATGCATTATTACCCATATAATGGAGGTATTATCGCTTGAACTGTAATAATTATACTTATTACTTATACTATTAGCAATATAACGTGCATTGTTACCCATATAATGCAGTTATTATCGCTAGAACTGTAATAATTATACTTATTACTTATATTATTCTCAATATAACATGCATTATTACCCATATTATGCAGTTATTATCGCTAGAACTATAATAAATATACGTATTACTTTCATTATCACCAACATAACATGCATTATTACCCATATAATGGAGGTATTATCGCTAGAACTGTAATAATTATACTGATTACTTATATTATTATCAATATAACTTTCATTATTACCCATATTATGCAGTTATTATCCCTAGAACCATAATAAATATACTTATTACTCCCAATATTATCAATATAACATGCATTTTTACCCATATAATGCAGTTATTATCGCTAGAACTGTAATAATTATACTTATTACTTATATTATTATCGATATAACATGCATTATTACGCATATAATGCAGTTATTATCGCTAGAACTGTAATAATTGTACTCATTACTTATATTATTATCAATATAACATGCATTATTACCCATATTATGCAGTTATTATCTCTAGAACCATAATAAATATACTTATTACTCCCAATATTATCAATATAACATGCATTTTTACCCATATAATGCAGTTATTATCGCTAGAACTGTAATAATTATACTTATTACTTATATTGTTAGCAATATAACGTGCATTATTACCCATATAATGCAGTTATTATCGCTAGAACTATAATAAATATACGTATTACTTTTATTATCATCAATATAACATGCATTATTACCCATATTATGCAGTTATTATGGATAGGACTGTAATAAATATACTTATTACTTTTATTATTATCAATATAACATGCACTATTTGCCATATTTTACTATTATTATCGCTAGAACTATAATAATTATACTTATTACTCCCGATATTATCAATATAACATGCATTATTACCCATATAATGCAGTTATTATCGCGAGAACTGTAATAATTATACTTATTACTTATATTGTTAGCAATATAACGTGCATTATTACCCATATAATGCAGTTATTATCGCTAGAACTGTAATAATTATACTTATTACTTATATTATTATCAATATAACATGCATTATTACCCATATTATGCAGTTATTATCGCTAGAACTATAATAAATATACGTATTACTTTTATTATCATCAATACAACATGCATTATTACCCATATTATGCAGTTATTGTCGATAGAACTGTAATAAATATACTTATTACTTTTATTATTATCAATATAACATGCACTATTTGCCATATTTTACTATTATTATCGCTAGAACTATAATAATTATACTTATTACTCCCGATATTATCAATATAACATGCATTATTACCCATATAATGCAGTTATTATCGCTAGAACTGTAATAATTATACTTATTACTTATATTATTCTCAATATAACATGCATTATTGCCCATATAATGCAGTTATTATCGCTAGAACTGTAATAATTATACTTATTACTTATATTATTATCAACATAACATGTATTATTACCCATATAATGGAGGTATTATTGCTAGAACTGTAATAATTATACTTATTACTTACACTTTTAGCAATATAACGTGCATTGTTACCCATATAATGCAGTTATTATCGCCAGAACTGTAATAATTATACTTATTACTTATATTATTCTCAATATAACATGCATTATTACCCATATTATGCAGTTATTATCGCAAGAACTATAATAAATATAGGTATTACTTTCATTATCATCAATATAACATGCATTATTACCCATATAATGGAGGTATTATCGCTAGAACTGTAATAATTATTCTTATTACTTATATTATTATCAATATAACATGCATTATTACCCATTTTATGCAGTTATTATCGATAGAACTGTAATAAATACACTTACTACTTTTACTATTATCAATATATCATGCACTATTAGCCATATTTTACTATTATTATCGCTAGAACTATAATAATTATACTTATTACTCCCGATGTTGTCAATATAACATGCATTATTACCCATATAATGCAGTTATTATCGCTACAACTGTAATAATTATACTTATTACTTATATTGTTAGCAATATAACGTGCATTATTACCCATATTATGCAGTTATTGTCGATAGAACTGTAATAAATATACTTATTACTTTTATTATTATCAATATAACATGCACTATTTGCCATATTTTACTATTATTATCGCTAGAACTATAATAATTATACTTATTACTCCCGATATTATCAATATAACATGCATTATTACCCATATTATGCAGTTATGATCGCCAGAACTATAATAAATATACTTATTACTCCCAATATTATCAATGTAACATGCACTATTACCCATATAATGCAGTTATTATCGCTAGAACTGTAATAATTATACTTATTACTTATATTATTATCAACATAACATGTATTATTACCCATATAATGGAGGTATTATTGCTAGAACTGTAATAATTATACTTATTACTTACACTATTAGCAATATAACGTGCATTGTTACCCATATAATGCAGTTATTATCGCCAGAACTGTAATAATTATACTTATTACTTATATTATTCTCAATATAACATGCATTATTACCCATATTATGCAGTTATTATCGCAAGAACTATAATAAATGTAGGTATTACTTTCATTATCATCAATATAACATGCATTATTACCCATATAATGGAGGTATTATCGCTAGAACTGTAATAATTATTCTTATTACTTATATTATTATCAATATAACATGCATTATTACCCATTTTATGCAGTTACTATCGATAGAACTGTAATAAATACACTTACTACTTTTACTATTATCAATATATCATGCACTATTAGCCATATTTTACTATTATTATCGCTAGAACTATAATAATTATACTTATTACTCCCGATGTTATCAATATAACATGCATTATTACCCATATAATGCAGTTATTATCGCTAGAACTGTAATAATTATACTTATTACTTATATTATTCTCAATATAACATGCATTATTACCCATATAATGCAGTTATTATCGCCAGAACTGTAATAATTATACTTATTACTTATATTATTCTCAATATAACATGCATTATTGCCCATATTATGCAGTTATTATCGCAAGAACTATAATAAATATAGGTATTACTTTCATTATCATCAATATAACATGCATTATTACCCATATAATGGAGGTATTATCGCTAGAACTGTAATAATTATTCTTATTACTTATATTATTATCAATATTACATGCATTATTACCCATTTTATGCAGTTATTATCGATAGAACTGTAATAAATACACTTACTACTTTTACTATTATCAATATATCATGCACTATTAGCCATATTTTACTATTATTATCGCTAGAACTATAACAATTATACTTATTACTCCCGATGTTATCAATATAACATGCATTATTACCCATATAATGCAGTTAATATCGCTAGAACTGTAATAATTATACTTATTACTTATATTATTCTCAATATAACATGCATTATTACCCATATAATGCAGTTATTATCGCTAGAACTGTAATAATTATACTTATTACTTATATTATTATCAACATAACATGTATTATTACCCATATAATGGAGGTATTATTGCTAGAACTGTAATACTTATACTTATTACTTACACTATTAGCAATATAACGTGCATTGTTACCCATATAATGCAGTTATTATCGCCAGAACTGTAATAATTATACTTATTGCTTATATTATTCTCAATATAACATGCATTATTACCCATATTATGCAGTTATTATCGCAAGAACTATAACAAATATAGGTATTACTTTCATTATCATCAATATAACATGCATTATTACCCATATAATGGAGGTATTATCGCTAGAACTGTAATAATTATTCTTATTACTTATATTATTATCAATATAACATGCATTATTACCCATTTTATGCAGTTATTATCGATAGAACTGTAATAAATACACTTACTACTTTTACTATTATCAATATATCATGCACTATTAGCCATATTTTACTATTATTATCGCTAGAACTATAATAATTATACTTATTACTCCCGATGTTATCAATATAACATGCATTATTACCCATATAATGCAGTTATTATCGCTAGAACTGTAATAATTATACTTATTACTTATATTATTCTCAATATAACATGCATTATTACCCATATAATGCAGTTATTATCGCTAGAACTGTAATAATTGTACTCATTACTTATATTATTAGCAATATAACGTGCATTATTACCCATATTATGCAGTTATTATCGCTAGAACTGTAATAATTATACTTATTACTTATATCATTATCAATATAACATGCATTATTACCCATATAATAGAGGTATTATCGCTAGAACTGTAATAATTATACTTATTACTTGTACTATTAGCAATATAACGTCCATTCTTACCCATATAATGCAGTTATTATCGCTAGAACTGTAATAATTATACTTATTACTTATATTGTTAGCAATATAACGTGCATTATTACCCATATAATGCAGTTATTATCGCTAGAACTGTAATAATTATACTTATTACTTATATTATTCTCAATATAATATGCATTATTACCCATATAATGCAGTTATTATCGCTAGAACTATAATAAATATACGTATTACTTTCATTATCATCAACATAACATGCATTATTACCCATATAATGGAGGTATTATCGCTAGAACTGTAATAATTATACTGATTACTTATATTATTATCAATATAACATGCATTATTACCCATATAATGCAGTTATTATCGCTAGAACTGTAATAATTGTACTCATTACTTATATTATTTGCAATATAACGTGCATTATTACCCATATTATGCAGTTATTATCGCTAGAACTGTAATAATTATACTTATTACTTATATCATTATCAATATAACATGCATTATTACCCATATAATGGAAGTATTATCGCTTGAACTGTAATAATTATACTTATTACTTATACTATTAGCAATATAACGTGCATTGTTACCCATATAATGCAGTTATTATCGCTAGAACTGTAATAATTATACTTATTACTTATATTGTTAGCAATATAACGTGCATTATTGCCCATATTATGCAGTTATTGTCGATAGAACTGTAACAAATATACTTATTACTTTTATTATTATCAATATAACATGCACTATTTGCCATATTTTACTATTATTATCGCTAGAACTATAATAATTATACTTATTACTCCCGATATTATCAATATAACATGCATTATTACCCATATCATGCAGTTATGATCGCCAGAACTATAATAAATATACTTATTACTCCCAATATTATCAATGTGACATGCATTATTACCCATATAATGCAGTTATTATCGCTAGAACTGTAATAATTATACTTATTACTTATATTGTTAGCAATATAACGTGCATTATTACCCACATAATGCAGTTATTATCGCTAGAACTGTAATAATTGTACTCATTACTCATATTATTAGCAATATAACATGCATTATTACTCATATTATGCAGTTATTATCGCTAGAACTGTAATAATGATACTTATTACTTATATCATAATCAATATAACATGCATTATTACCCATATAATAGAGGTATTATCGCTAGAACTATAATAATTATACTTATTACTTATACTATTAGCAATATAACGTCCATTCTTACCCATATAATGCAGTTATTATCGCTAGAACTGTAATAATTATACTTATTACTTATATTGTTAGCAATATAACGTGCATTATTACCCATATAATGCAGTTATTATCGCTAGAACTGTAATAATTATACTTATTACTGATATTATTCTCAATATAACATGCATTATTACCCATATTATGCAGTTACTATCGCTAGAACTATAATAAATATACGTATTACTTTTATTAACATCAATATAACATGCATTATTACCCATATTATGCAGTTATTATCGATAGAACTGTAATAAATACACTTACTACTTTTACTATTATCAATATATCATGCACTATTAGCCATATTTTACTATTATTATCGCTAGAACTATAATAATTATACTTATTACTCCCGATGTTATCAATATAACATGCATTATTACCCATATAATGCAGTTATTATCGCTAGAACTGTAATAAATATACTTATTACTTTTATTATTATCAATATAACATGCACTATTAGCCATATTTTACTATTATTATCGCTAGAACTATAATAATTATACTTATTACTCCCGATGTTATCAATATAACATGCATTATTACCCATATAATGCAGTTATTATCGCTAGAACTGTAATAATTATACTTATTACTTATATTATTATGAATATAACATGCATTATTACCCATATTATGCAGTTATTATCCCTAGAACCATAATAAATATACTTATTACTCCCAATATTATCAATATAACATGCATTTTTACCCATATAATGCAGTTATTATCGCT
Organism: Megachile leachella; assembly: GCA_963576845.1. Lineage (NCBI taxonomy): Eukaryota > Metazoa > Arthropoda > Insecta > Hymenoptera > Megachilidae > Megachile > Megachile leachella. The sequence goes on along the minus strand of CAUYWW010000048.1, from coordinate 199,590 downwards.
AGAACTGTAATAATTATACTTATTACTTATATTATTATCGATATAACATGCATTATTACCCATATAATGCAGTTATTATCGCTAGAACTGTAATAATTGTACTCATTACTTATATTATTTGCAATATAACGTGCATTATTACCCATATTATGCAGTTATTATCGCTAGAACTGTAATAATTATACTTATTACTTATATCATTATCAATATAACATGCATTATTACCCATATAATGGAGGTATTATCGCTTGAACTGTAATAATTATACTTATTACTTATACTATTAGCAATATAACGTGCATTGTTACCCATATAATGCAGTTATTATCGCTAGAACTGTAATAATTATACTTATTACTTATATTGTTAGCAATATAACGTGCATTATTACCCATATTATGCAGTTATTGTCGATAGAACTGTAATAAATATACTTATTACTTTTATTATTATCAATATAACATGCACTATTTGCCATATTTTACTATTATTATCGCTAGAACTATAATAATTATACTTATTACTCCCGATATTATCAATATAACATGCATTATTACCCATATAATGCAGTTATTATCGCTAGAACTGTAATAATTATACTTATTGCTTATATTGTTAGCAATATAACGTGCATTATTACCCATATAATGCAGTTATTATCGCTAGAACTGTAATAATTATACTTATTACTTATATTATTATCAATATAACATGCATTATTACCCATATTACGCAGTTATTATCGCTAGAACTATAATAAATATACGTATTACTCCCAATATTATCAATATAACATGCATTATTACCTATATTATGCAGTTATTATCGCTAGAACTGTAATAATTGTACTCATTACTTTTATTATTAGCAATATAACGTGCATTATTACCCATATTATGCAGTTATTATCGCTAGAACTGTAATGATTATACTTATTACTTATATTATTCTCAATATAACATGCATTATTAGCCATATTATGCAGTTATTATCGCTAGAACTGTAATAAATATACTTACTACTTTCATTATCATCAATATAACACGCATTATTACCCATATTAAGAAGTTATTATCGCTAGAACTGTAATAATTATACTTATTACTCATATTATTATCAATATAACATGCATTATTACCCATATTATGCAGTTATTATCGCTAGAACTATAATAAATATACGTATTACTTTTATTATCATCAATATAACATGCATTATTACCCATATTATGCAGTTATTATCGATAGAACTGTAATAAATATACTTATTACTTTTATTATTATCAACATAACATGCACTATTTGCCATATTTTACTATTATTATCGCTAGAACTATAATAATTATACTTATTACTCCCGATATTATCAATATAACATGCATTATTAGCCATATTATGCAGTTATTATGGCTAGAACTGTAATAAATATACTTACTACTTTCATTGTCATCAATATAACATGCATTATTACCCATATTAAGAAGTTATTATCGATAGAACTGTAATAAATATACTTATTACTTATATTATTATCAATATAACATGCATTATTACCCATATTATGCAGTTATTATCGCTAGAACTATAATAAATATACGTATTACTTTTATTATCATCAATATAACATGCATTATTACCCATATTATGCAGTTATTATCGATAGAACTGTAATAAATACACTTACTACTTTTACTATTATCAATATATCATGCACTATTAGCCATATTTTACTATTATTATCGCTAGAACTATAATAATTATACTTATTACTCCCGATGTTATCAATATAACATGCATTATTACCCATATAATGCAGTTATTATCGCTAGAACTGTAATAATTGTACTCATTACTCATATTATTAGCAATATAACGTGCATTGTTACCCATATAATGCAGTTATTATCGCCAGAACTGTAATAATTATACTTATTGCTTATATTATTCTCAATATAACATGCATTATTACCCATATTATGCAGTTATTATCGCAAGAACTATAATAAATATAGGTATTACTTTCATTATCATCAATATAACATGCATTATTACCCATATAATGGAGGTATTATCGCTAGAACTGTAATAATTATTCTTATTACTTATATTATTATCAATATAACATGCATTATTACCCATTTTATGCAGTTATTATCGATAGAACTGTAATAAATACACTTACTACTTTTACTATTATCAATATATCATGCACTATTAGCCATATTTTACTATTATTATCGCTAGAACTATAATAATTATACTTATTACTCCCGATGTTATCAATATAACATGCATTATTACCCATATAATGCAGTTATTATCGCTAGAACTGTAATAATTATACTTATTACTTATATTATTCTCAATATAACATGCATTATTACCCATATAATGCAGTTATTATCGCCAGAACTGTAATAATTATACTTATTACTTATATTATTCTCAATATAACATGCATTATTACCCATATTATGCAGTTATTATCGCAAGAACTATAATAAATATAGGTATTACTTTCATTATCATCAATATAACATGCATTATTACCCATATAATGGAGGTATTATCGCTAGAACTGTAATAATTATTCTTATTACTTATATTATTATCAATATTACATGCATTATTACCCATTTTATGCAGTTATTATCGATAGAACTGTAATAAATACACTTACTACTTTTACTATTATCAATATATCATGCACTATTAGCCATATTTTACTATTATTATCGCTAGAACTATAACAATTATACTTATTACTCCCGATGTTATCAATATAACATGCATTATTACCCATATAATGCAGTTAATATCGCTAGAACTGTAATAATTATACTTATTACTTATATTATTCTCAATATAACATGCATTATTACCCATATAATGCAGTTATTATCGCTAGAACTGTAATAATTATACTTATTACTTATATTATTATCAACATAACATGTATTATTACCCATATAATGGAGGTATTATTGCTAGAACTGTAATAATTATACTTATTACTTACACTACTAGCAATATAACGTGCATTGTTACCCATATAATGCAGTTATTATCGCCAGAACTGTAATAATTATACTTATTGCTTATATTATTCTCAATATAACATGCATTATTACCCATATTATGCAGTTATTATCGCAAGAACTATAATAAATATAGGTATTACTTTCATTATCATCAATATAACATGCATTATTACCCATATAATGGAGGTATTATCGCTAGAACTGTAATAATTATTCTTATTACTTATATTATTATCAATATAACATGCATTATTACCCATTTTATGCAGTTATTATCGATAGAACTGTAATAAATACACTTACTACTTTTACTATTATCAATATATCGTGCACTATTAGCCATATTTTACTATTATTATCGCTAGAACTATAATAATTATACTTATTACTCCCGATGTTATCAATATAACATGCATTATTACCCATATAATGCAGTTATTATCGCTAGAACTGTAATAATTATACTTATTACTTATATTATTCTCAATATAACATGCATTATTACCCATATAATGCAGTTATTATCGCTAGAACTGTAATAATTGTACTCATTACTTATATTATTAGCAATATAACGTGCATTATTACCCATATTATGCAGTTATTATCGCTAGAACTGTAATAATTATACTTATTACTTATATCATTATCAATATAACATGCATTATTACCCATATAATAGAGGTATTATCGCTAGAACTGTAATAATTATACTTATTACTTGTACTATTAGCAATATAACGTCCATTCTTACCCATATTATGCAGTTATTGTCGATAGAACTGTAACAAATATACTTATTACTTTTATTATTATCAATATAACATGCACTATTTGCCATATTTTACTATTATTATCGCTAGAACTATAATAATTATACTTATTACTCCCGATATTATCAATATAACATGCATTATTACCCATATCATGCAGTTATGATCGCCAGAACTATAATAAATATACTTATTACTCCCAATATTATCAATGTGACATGCATTATTACCCATATAATGCAGTTATTATCGCTAGAACTGTAATAATTATACTTATTACTTATATTGTTAGCAATATAACGTGCATTATTACCCATATAATGCAGTTATTATCGCTAGAACTGTAATAATTGTACTCATTACTCATATTATTAGCAATATAACATGCATTATTACCCATATTATGCAGTTATTATCGCTAGAACTGTAATAATGATACTTATTACTTATATCATAATCAATATAACATGCATTATTACCCATATAATAGAGGTATTATCGCTAGAACTATAATAATTATACTTATTACTTATACTATTAGCAATATAACGTCCATTCTTACCCATATAATGCAGTTATTATCGCTAGAACTGTAATAATTATACTTATTACTTATATTGTTAGCAATATAACGTGCATTATTACCCATATAATGCAGTTATTATCGCTAGAACTGTAATAATTATACTTATTACTGATATTATTCTCAATATAACATGCATTATTACCCATATTATGCAGTTACTATCGCTAGAACTATAATAAATATACGTATTACTTTTATTAACATCAATATAACATGCATTATTACCCATATTATGCAGTTATTATCGATAGAACTGTAATAAATACACTTACTACTTTTACTATTATCAATATATCATGCACTATTAGCCATATTTTACTATTATTATCGCTAGAACTATAATAATTATACTTATTACTCCCGATGTTATCAATATAACATGCATTATTACCCATATAATGCAGTTATTATCGCTAGAACTGTAATAAATACACTTACTACTTTTACTATTATCAATATATCATGCACTATTAGCCATATTTTACTATTATTATCGCTAGAACTATAATAATTATACTTATTACTCCCGATGTTATCAATATAACATGCATTATTACCCATATAATGCAGTTATTATCGCTAGAACTGTAATAAATATACGTATTACTTTTATTATCATCAATATAACATGCATTATTACCCATATTATGCAGTTATTATGGATAGGACTGTAATAAATCTACTTATTACTTTTATTATTATCAATATAACATGCACTATTTGCCATATTTTACTATTATTATCGCTAGAACTATAATAATTATACTTATTACTCCCGATATTATCAATATAACATGCATTATTACCCATATAATGCAGTTATTATCGCTAGAACTGTAATAATTATACTTATTACTTATATTATTATCAATATAACATGCATTATTACCCATATTATGTAGTTATTATCGCTAGAACTATAATAAATATACGTATTACTTTCATTATCATCAATATAACATGCATTATTACCCATATAATGCAGTTATTATCGCTAGAACTGTAATAATTATACTTATTACTTATATTGTTAGCAATATAACGTGCATTATTACCCATATTATGCAGTTATTATCGCTAGAACTATAATAAATATACGTATTACTTTCATTATCATCAGTATAACATGCATTATTACCCACATAATGGAGGTATTATCGCTAGAACTGTAATAATTATACTTATTACTTATATTATTCTCAATATAACATGCATTATTACCCATATTATGCAGTTATTATCGATAGAACTGTAATAAATATACTTATTACTTTTACTATTATCAATATATCATGCACTACTAGCCATATTTTACTATTATTATCGCTAGAACTATAATAATTATACTTATTACTCCCAATATTATCAATATAACATGCCTTATTACGCATATAATGCAGTTATTATCGCTAGAACTGTAATAAACATACTTACTACTTTCATTATCATCAATATAACATGCATTATTACCCATATTATGCAGTTATTATCGATAGAACTGTAATCAATATACTTATTACTTTTACTATTATCAATATATCATGCACTATTAGTCATATTTTACTATTATTATCGCTAGAACTGTTATAATTATACTTATTACTTATATTATTAGCAATATAACGTGCGTTATTACCCATATAATGCAGTTATTATCGCCAGAATTGTAATAATTATACTTATTACTTATATTATTCTCAATATAACATGTATTATTACCCATATTATGCAGTTATTATCGCTAGAACTATAATAATTATACTTATTACTCCCGATATTATCAATATAACATGCATTATTACCCATATAATGCAGTTATTATCGCTAGAACTGTTATAATTATACTTATTACTTATATTATTATCAATATAACATGCATTATTACCCATATTATGCAGTTATTATCTCTAGAACCATAATAAATATACTTAATACTCCCAATATTATCAATATAACATGCATTTTTACCCATATAATGCAGTTATTATCGCTAGAACTATAATAAATATACGTATTACTTTTATTATCATCAATATAACATGCATTATTACCCATATTATGCAGTTATTATGGATAGGACTGTAATAAATATACTTATTACTTTTATTATTATCAATATAACATGCACTATTTGCCATATTTTACTATTATTATCGCTAGAACTATAATAATTATACTTATTACTCCCGATATTATCAATATAACATGCATTATTACCCATATAATGCAGTTATTATCGCTAGAACTGTTATAATTATACTTATTACTTATATTATTATCAATATAACATGCATTATTACCCATATTATGCAGTTATTATCTCTAGAACCATAATAAATATACTTATTACTCCCAATATTATCAATATAACATGCATTTTTACCCATATGATGCAGTTATTATCGCTAGAACTGTAATAATTATACTTATTACTTATATTGTTAGCAATATAACGTGCATTATTACCCATATAATGCAGTTATTATCGCTAGAACTATAATAAATATACGTATTACTTTTATTATCATCAATATAACATGCATTATTACCCATATTATGCAGTTATTATGGATAGGACTGTAATAAATATACTTATTACTTTTATTATTATTAATATAACATGCACTATTTGCCATATTTTACTATTATTATCGCTAGAACTATAATAATTATACTTATTACTCCCGATATTATCAATATAACATGCATTATTACCCATATAATGCAGTTATTATCGCTAGAACTGTAATAATTATACTTATTACTTATATTATTATCAATATAACATGCATTATTACCCATATTATGTAGTTATTATCGCTAGAACTATAATAAATATACGTGTTACTTTCATTATCATCAATATAACATGCATTATTACCCATATAATGCAGTTATTATCGCTAGAACTGTAATAATTATACTTATTACTTATATTGTTAGCAATATAACGTGCATTATTACCCATATTATGCAGTTATTATCGCTAGAACTATAATAAATATACGTATTACTTTCATTATCATCAGTATAACATGCATTATTACCCACATAATGGAGGTATTATCGCTAGAACTGTAATAATTATACTTATTACTTATATTATTCTCAATATAACATGCATTATTACCCATATTATGCAGTTATTATCGATAGAACTGTAATAAATATACTTATTACTTTTACTATTATCAATATATCATGCACTACTAGCCATATTTTACTATTATTATCGCTAGAACTATAATAATTATACTTATTACTCCCAATATTATCAATATAACATGCCTTATTACGCATATAATGCAGTTATTATCGCTAGAACTGTAATAAATATACTTACTACTTTCATTATCATCAATATAACATGCATTATTACCCATATTATGCAGTTATTATCGATAGAACTGTAATCAATATACTTATTACTTTTACTGTTATCAATATATCATGCACTATTAGTCATATTTTACTATTATTATCGCTAGAACTGTAATAATTATACTTATTACTTATACTATTAGCAATATAACGTGCATTGTTACCCATATAATGCAGTTATTATCGCTAGAACTGTAATAATTATACTTATTACTTATATTGTTAGCAATATAACGTGCATTATTACCCATATTATGCAGTTATTGTCGATAGAACTGTAATAAATATACTTATTACTTTTATTATTATCAATATAACATGCACTATTTGCCATATTTTACTATTATTATCGCTAGAACTGTAAGAATTATACTTATTACTTATATTATTAGCAATATAACGTGCATTATTACCTATATTATGCAGTTATTATCGCTAGAACTGTAGCAGTTATACTTATTACTTATATCATTATCAATATAACATGCATTATTACCCATATAATGGAGGTATTATCGCTAGAACTGTAATAATTATACTTATTACTTAGATTATTATCAATATAACATGCATTATTACCCATACTATGCAGTTATTATCGCTAGAACTGTAATAAATATACTTACTACTTTCATTATCATCAATATAACATGCATTATTACACATATTATGCAGTTATTATCGATAGAACTGTAATCAATATACTTATTACTTTTACTATTATCAATATATCATGCACTATTTGCCATATTTTACTATTATTATCGCTAGAACTATAATAATTATACTTATTACTCCCGATATTATCAATATAACATGCATTATTACCCATATAATGCAGTTATTATCGCTAGAACTGTTATAATTATACTTATTACTTATATTATTATCAATATAACATGCATTATTACACATATTATGCAGTTATTATCTCTAGAACCATAATAAATATACTTATTACTCCCAATATTATCAATATAACATGCATTTTTACCCATATAATGCAGTTATTATCGCTAGAACTGTAATAATTATACATATTACTTATATTCTTAGCAATATAACATGCATTATTACCCATATAATGCAGTTATTATCGCTAGAACTATAATAAATATACGTATTACTTTTATTATCATCAATATAACATGCATTATTACCCATATTATGCAGTTATTATGGATAGGACTGTAATAAATATACTTATTACTTTTATTATTATCAATATAACATGCACTATTTGCCATATTTTACTATTATTATCGCTAGAACTATAATAATTATACTTATTACTCCCGATATTATCAATATAACATGCATTATTACCCATATAATGCAGTTATTATCGCTAGAACTGTAATAATTATACTTATTACTTATATTATTATCAATATAACATGCATTATTACCCATATTATGTAGTTATTATCGCTAGAACTATAATAAATATACGTATTACTTTCATTATCATCAATATAACATGCATTATTACCCATATAATGCAGTTATTATCGCTAGAACTGTAATAATTATACTTATTACTTATATTGTTAGCAATATAACGTGCATTATTACCCATATTATGCAGTTATTATCGCTAGAACTATAATAAATATACGTATTACTTTCATTATCATCAGTATAACATGCATTATTACCCACATAATGGAGGTATTATCGCTAGAACTGTAATAATTATACTTATTACTTATATTATTCTCAATATAACATGCATTATTACCCATATTATGCAGTTATTATCGATAGAACTGTAATAAATATACTTATTACTTTTACTATTATCAATATATCATGCACTACTAGCCATATTTTACTATTATTATCGCTAGAACTATAATAATTATACTTATTACTCCCAATATTATCAATATAACATGCCTTATTACGCATATAATGCAGTTATTATCGCTAGAACTGTAATAAATATACTTACTACTTTCATTATCGTCAATATAACATGCATTATTACCCATATTATGCAGTTATTATCGATAGAACTGTAATCAATATACTTATTACTTTTACTATTTTCAATATATCATGCACTATTAGTCATATTTTACTATTATTATCGCTAGAACTGTAATAATTATACTTATTACTTATATTATTAGCAATATAACGTGCGTTATTACCCATATAATGCAGTTATTATCGCCAGAATTGTAATAATTATACTTATTACTTATATTATTCTCAATATAACATGTATTATTACCCATATTATGCAGTTATTATCGCTAGAAATATAATAATTATACTTATTACTTAGATTATTATCAATATAACATGCATTATTACCCATATTATGCAGTTATTATCCCTAGAACTGTAATAAATATACGTATTACTTTTATTATCATCAATATAACATGCATTATTACCCATATTATGCCGTTATTATCGATAGAACTGTAATAAATATATTTATTACTTTTATTATTATCAATATAACATGCACTATTTGCCATATTTTACTATTATTATCGCTAGAACTATAATAATTATACTTATTACTCCCGATATTATCAATATAACATGCATTATTACCCATATAATGCAGTTATTATCGCTAGAACTGTAATAATTGTACTCATTACTTATATTATTAGCAATATAACGTGCATTATTACCCATATTATGCAGTTATTATCGCTAGAACTATAATAAATATACGTATTACTTTCATTATCATCACTATAACATGCATTATTACCCATATAATGGAGGTATTATCGCTAGAACTGTAATAATTATACTTATTACTTATATTATTATCAATATAACATGCATTATTACCCATATTATGCACTTATTATCGACAGAACTGTAATAAATACACTTACTACTTTTACTATTATCAATATATCATGCACTATTAGCCATATGTTACTATTATTATCACTAGAACTATAATAATTATACTTATTACTCCCGATGTTATCAATATAACATGCCTTATTACCCATATAATGCAGTTATTATCGCTAGAACTGTAATAATTATACTTATTACTTATATTATTCTCAATATAACATGCATTATAACCCATATAATAGAGGTATTATCGCTAGAACTGTAATAATTATACTTATTACTTATATCATTATCAATATAACATGCATTATTACCCATATAATGGAGGTATTATCGCTTGAACTGTAATAATTATACTTATTACTTATACTATTAGCAATATAACGTGCATTGTTACCCATATAATGCAGTTATTATCGCTAGAACTGTAATAATTATACTTATTACTTATATTGTTAGCAATATAACGTGCATTATTACCCATATTATGCAGTTATTGTCGATAGAACTGTAATAAATATACTTATTACTTTTATTATTATCAATATAACATGCACTATTTGCCATATTTTACTATTATTATCGCTAGAACTATACTAATTATACTTATTACTCCCGATATTATCAATATAACATGCATTATTACCCATATAATGCAGTTATTATCGCTAGAACTGTAATAATTATACTTATTGCTTATATTGTTAGCAATATAACGTGCATTATTACCCATATAATGCAGTTATTATCGCTAGAACTGTAATAATTATACTTATTACTTATATTATTATCAATATAACATGCATTATTACCCATATTATGCAGTTATTATCGCTAGAACTATAATAAATATACGTATTTCTCCCAATATTATCAATATAACATGCATTATTACCTATATTATGCAGTTATTATCGCTAGAACTGTAATAATTGTACTCATTACTTTTATTATTAGCAATATAACGTGCATTATTACCCATATTATGCAGTTATTATCGCTAGAACTGTAATGATTATACTTATTACTTATATTATTCTCAATATAACATGCATTATTAGCCATATTATGCAGTTATTATCTCTAGAACCATAATAAATATACTTATTACTCCCAATATTATCAATATAATATGCATTTTTACCCATATAATGCAGTTATTATCGCTAGAACTGTAATAATTATACATATTACTTATATTGTTAGCAATATAACATGCATTATTACCCATATTATGCAGTTATTATGGATAGGACTGTAATAAATATACTTATTACTTTTATTATTATCAATATAACATGCACTATTTGCCATATTTTACTATTATTATCGCTAGAACTATAATAATTATACTTATTACTCCCGATATTATCAATATAACATGCATTATTACCCATATAATGCAGTTATTATCGCTAGAACTGTAATAATTATACTTATTACTTATATTATTATCAATATAACATGCATTATTACCCATATTATGTAGTTATTATCGCTAGAACTATAATAAATATACGTATTACTTTCATTATCATCAATATAACATGCATTATTACCCATATAATGCAGTTATTATCGCTAGAACTGTAATAATTATACTTATTACTTATATTGTTAGCAATATAACGTGCATTATTACCCATATTATGCAGTTATTATCGCTAGAACTATAATAAATATACGTATTACTTTCATTATCATCAGTATAACATGCATTATTACCCACATAATGGAGGTATTATCGCTAGAACTGTAATAATTATACTTATTACTTATATTATTCTCAATATAACATGCATTATTACCCATATTATGCAGTTATTATCGATAGAACTGTAATAAATATACTTATTACTTTTACTATTATCAATATATCATGCACTACTAGCCATATTTTACTATTATTATCGCTAGAACTATAATAATTATACTTATTACTCCCAATATTATCAATATAACATGCCTTATTACGCATATAATGCAGTTATTATCGCTAGAACTGTAATAAATATACTTACTACTTTCATTATCGTCAATATAACATGCATTATTACCCATATTATGCAGTTATTATCGATAGAACTGTAATCAATATACTTATTACTTTTACTATTTTCAATATATCATGCACTATTAGTCATATTTTACTATTATTATCGCTAGAACTGTAATAATTATACTTATTACTTATATTATTAGCAATATAACGTGCGTTATTACCCATATAATGCAGTTATTATCGCCAGAATTGTAATAATTATACTTATTACTTATATTATTCTCAATATAACATGTATTATTACCCATATTATGCAGTTATTATCGCTAGAAATATAATAATTATACTTATTACTTAGATTATTATCAATATAACATGCATTATTACCCATATTATGCAGTTATTATCCCTAGAACTGTAATAAATATACGTATTACTTTTATTATCATCAATATAACATGCATTATTACCCATATTATGCCGTTATTATCGATAGAACTGTAATAAATATATTTATTACTTTTATTATTATCAATATAACATGCACTATTTGCCATATTTTACTATTATTATCGCTAGAACTATAATAATTATACTTATTACTCCCGATATTATCAATATAACATGCATTATTACCCATATAATGCAGTTATTATCGCTAGAACTGTAATAATTGTACTCATTACTTATATTATTAGCAATATAACGTGCATTATTACCCATATTATGCAGTTATTATCGCTAGAACTATAATAAATATACGTATTACTTTCATTATCATCACTATAACATGCATTATTACCCATATAATGGAGGTATTATCGCTAGAACTGTAATAATTATACTTATTACTTATATTATTATCAATATAACATGCATTATTACCCATATTATGCACTTATTATCGACAGAACTGTAATAAATACACTTACTACTTTTACTATTATCAATATATCATGCACTATTAGCCATATGTTACTATTATTATCACTAGAACTATAATAATTATACTTATTACTCCCGATGTTATCAATATAACATGCCTTATTACCCATATAATGCAGTTATTATCGCTAGAACTGTAATAATTATACTTATTACTTATATTATTCTCAATATAACATGCATTATTACCCATATTATGCAGTTATTATCGCTGGAGCTGTAATAATTGTACTCATTACTTATATTATTAGCAATATAACCTGCATTATTACCCATATTATGCAGTTATTATCGCTAGAACTGTAATAATTATACTTATTACTCCCAATATTATCAATATAACATGCCTTATTACGCATATAATGCAGTTATTATCGCTAGAACTGTAATAAATATACTTACTACTTTCATTATCGTCAATATAACATGCATTATTACCCATATTATGCAGTTATTATCGATGGAACTGTAATCAATATACTTATTACTTTTACTATTTTCAATATATCATGCACTATTAGTCATATTTTACTATTATTATCGCTAGAACTGTAATAATTATACTTATTACTTATATTATTAGCAATATAACGTGCGTTATTACCCATATAATGCAGTTATTATCGCCAGAATTGTAATAATTATACTTATTACTTATATTATTCTCAATATAACATGTATTATTACCCATATTATGCAGTTATTATCGCTAGAAATATAATAATTATACTTATTACTTAGATTATTATCAATATAACATGCATTATTACCCATATTATGCAGTTATTATCGCTAGAACTGTAATAAATATACGTATTACTTTTATTATCATCAATATAACATGCATTATTACCCATATTATGCCGTTATTATCGATAGAACTGTAATAAATATATTTATTACTTTTATTATTATCAATATAACATGCACTATTTGCCATATTTTACTATTATTATCGCTAGAACTATAATAATTATACTTATTACTCCCGATATTATCAATATAACATGCATTATTACCCATATAATGCAGTTATTATCGCTAGAACTGTAATAATTGTACTCATTACTTATATTATTAGCAATATAACGTGCATTATTACCCATATTATGCAGTTATTATCGCTAGAACTATAATAAATATACGTATTACTTTCATTATCATCACTATAACATGCATTATTACCCATATAATGGAGGTATTATCGCTAGAACTGTAATAATTATACTTATTACTTATATTATTATCAATATAACATGCATTATTACCCATATTATGCACTTATTATCGACAGAACTGTAATAAATACACTTACTACTTTTACTATTATCAATATATCATGCACTATTAGCCATATGTTACTATTATTATCACTAGAACTATAATAATTATACTTATTACTCCCGATGTTATCAATATAACATGCCTTATTACCCATATAATGCAGTTATTATCGCTAGAACTGTAATAATTATACTTATTACTTATATTATTCTCAATATAACATGCATTATTACCCATATTATGCAGTTATTATCGCTGGAGCTGTAATAATTGTACTCATTACTTATATTATTAGCAATATAACCTGCATTATTACCCATATTATGCAGTTATTATCGCTAGAACTGTAATAATTATACTTATTACTTATATCATTATCAATATAACATGCATTATAACCCATATAATAGAGGTATTATCGCTAGAACTGTAATAATTATACTTATTACTTATACTATTAGCAATATAACGTGCATTATTACCTATATTATGCAGTTATTATCGCTAGAACTGTAGCAGTTATACTTATTACTTATATCATTATCAATATAACATGCATTATTACCCATATAATGGAGGTATTATCGCTAGAACTGTAATAATTATACTTATTACTTATATTATTCTCAATATAACATGCATTATTACCCATATTATGCAGTTATTATCGCTAGAACTATAATAAATATACGTATTACTTTCATTATCATCAACATAACATGCATTATTACCCATATAATGGAGGTATTATCGCTAGAACTGTAATAATAATACTGATTACTTATATTATTATCAATATAACATGCATTATTACCCATATTATGCAGTTATTATCCCTAGAACCATAATAAATATACTTATTACTCCCAATATTATCAATATAACATGCATTTTTACCCATATAATGCAGTTATTATCGCTAGAACTGTAATAATTATACTTATTACTTATGTCATTATCAATATAACATGCATTATTACCCATATAATGGAGGTATTATCGCTTGAACTGTAATAATTATACTTATTACTTATACTATTAGCAATATAACGTGCATTGTTACCCATATAATGCAGTTATTATCGCTAGAACTGTAATAATTATACTTATTACTTATATTGTTAGCAATATAACGTGCATTATTACCCATATTATGCAGTTATTGTCGATAGAACTGTAATAAATATACTTATTACTTTTATTATTATCAATATAACATGCACTATTTGCCATATTTTACTATTATTATCGCTAGAACTATACTAATTATACTTATTACTCCCGATATTATCAATATAACATGCATTATTACCCATATAATGCAGTTATTATCGCTAGAACTGTAATAATTATACTTATTGCTTATATTGTTAGCAATATAACGTGCATTATTACCCATATAATGCAGTTATTATCGCTAGAACTGTAATAATTATACTTATTACTTATATTATTATCAATATAACATGCATTATTACCCTTATTATGCAGTTATTATCGCTAGAACTATAATAAATATACGTATTTCTCCCAATATTATCAATATAACATGCATTATTACCTATATTATGCAGTTATTATCGCTAGAACTGTAATAATTGTACTCATTACTTTTATTATTAGCAATATAACGTGCATTATTACCCATATTATGCAGTTATTATCGCTAGAACTGTAATGATTATACTTATTACTTATATTATTCTCAATATAACATGCATTATTAGCCATATTATGCAGTTATTATCTCTAGAACCATAATAAATATACTTATTACTCCCAATATTATCAATATAACATGCATTTTTACCCATATAATGCAGTTATTATCGCTAGAACTGTAATAATTATACATATTACTTATATTGTTAGCAATATAACATGCATTATTACCCATATTATGCAGTTATTATGGATAGGACTGTAATAAATATACTTATTACTTTTATTATTATCAATATAACATGCACTATTTGCCATATTTTACTATTATTATCGCTAGAACTATAATAATTATACTTATTACTCCCGATATTATCAATATAACATGCATTATTACCCATATAATGCAGTTATTATCGCTAGAACTGTAATAATTATACTTATTACTTATATTATTATCAATATAACATGCATTATTACCCATATTATGTAGTTATTATCGCTAGAACTATAATAAATATACGTATTACTTTCATTATCATCAATATAACATGCATTATTACCCATATAATGCAGTTATTATCGCTAGAACTGTAATAATTATACTTATTACTTATATTGTTAGCAATATAACGTGCATTATTACCCATATTATGCAGTTATTATCGCTAGAACTATAATAAATATACGTATTACTTTCATTATCATCAGTATAACATGCATTATTACCCACATAATGGAGGTATTATCGCTAGAACTGTAATAATTATACTTATTACTTATATTATTCTCAATATAACATGCATTATTACCCATATTATGCAGTTATTATCGATAGAACTGTAATAAATATACTTATTACTTTTACTATTATCAATATATCATGCACTACTAGCCATATTTTACTATTATTATCGCTAGAACTATAATAATTATACTTATTACTCCCAATATTATCAATATAACATGCCTTATTACGCATATAATGCAGTTATTATCGCTAGAACTGTAATAAATATACTTACTACTTTCATTATCGTCAATATAACATGCATTATTACCCATATTATGCAGTTATTATCGATAGAACTGTAATCAATATACTTATTACTTTTACTATTTTCAATATATCATGCACTATTAGTCATATTTTACTATTATTATCGCTAGAACTGTAATAATTATACTTATTACTTATATTATTAGCAATATAACGTGCGTTATTACCCATATAATGCAGTTATTATCGCCAGAATTGTAATAATTATACTTATTACTTATATTATTCTCAATATAACATGTATTATTACCCATATTATGCAGTTATTATCGCTAGAAATATAATAATTATACTTATTACTTAGATTATTATCAATATAACATGCATTATTACCCATATTATGCAGTTATTATCGCTAGAACTGTAATAAATATACGTATTACTTTTATTATCATCAATATAACATGCATTATTACCCATATTATGCCGTTATTATCGATAGAACTGTAATAAATATATTTATTACTTTTATTATTATCAATATAACATGCACTATTTGCCATATTTTACTATTATTATCGCTAGAACTATAATAATTATACTTATTACTCCCGATATTATCAATATAACATGCATTATTACCCATATAATGCAGTTATTATCGCTAGAACTGTAATAATTGTACTCATTACTTATATTATTAGCAATATAACGTGCATTATTACCCATATTATGCAGTTATTATCGCTAGAACTATAATAAATATACGTATTACTTTCATTATCATCACTATAACATGCATTATTACCCATATAATGGAGGTATTATCGCTAGAACTGTAATAATTATACTTATTACTTATATTATTATCAATATAACATGCATTATTACCCATATTATGCACTTATTATCGACAGAACTGTAATAAATACACTTACTACTTTTACTATTATCAATATATCATGCACTATTAGCCATATGTTACTATTATTATCACTAGAACTATAATAATTATACTTATTACTCCCGATGTTATCAATATAACATGCCTTATTACCCATATAATGCAGTTATTATCGCTAGAACTGTAATAATTATACTTATTACTTATATTATTCTCAATATAACATGCATTATTACCCATATTATGCAGTTATTATCGCTGGAGCTGTAATAATTGTACTCATTACTTATATTATTAGCAATATAACCTGCATTATTGCCCATATTATGCAGTTATTATCGCTAGAACTGTAATAATTATACTTATTACTTATATCATTATCAATATAACATGCATTATAACCCATATAATAGAGGTATTATCGCTAGAACTGTAATAATTATACTTATTACTTATACTATTAGCAATATAACGTGCATTATTACCCATATTATGCAGTTATTATCGCTAGAACTATAATAAATATACGTATTACTTTTATTATCATCAATATAACATGCATTATTACCCATATTATGCAGTTATTATCGATAGAACTGTAATAAATATACTTATTACTTTTATTATTATCAATATAACATGCACTATTTGCCATATTTTACTATTAATATCGCTAGAACTATAATAATTATACTTATTACTCCCGATATTATCAATATAACATGCATTATTACCCATATAATGCAGTTATTATCGCTAGAACTGTAATAATTATACTTATTACTTATATTATTCTCAATATAACATGCATTATTACCCATATTATGCAGTTATTATCGCTAGAACTATAATAAATATACGTATTACTTTCATTATCATCAACATAACATGCATTATTACCCATATAATGGAGGTATTATCGCTAGAACTGTAATAATAATACTGATTACTTATATTATTATCAATATAACATGCATTATTACCCATATTATGCTGTTATTATCCCTAGAACCATAATAAATATACTTATTACTCCCAATATTATCAATATAACATGCATTTTTACCCATATAATGCAGTTATTATCGCTAGAACTGTAATAATTATACTTATTACTTATATCATTATCAATATAACATGCATTATTACCCATATAATGGAGGTATTATCGCTTGAACTGTAATAATTATACTTATTACTTATACTATTAGCAATATAACGTGCATTGTTACCCATATAATGCAGTTATTATCGCTAGAACTGTAATAATTATACTTATTACTTATATTGTTAGCAATATAACGTGCATTATTACCCATATTATGCAGTTATTGTCGATAGAACTGTAATAAATATACTTATTACTTTTATTATTATCAATATAACATGCACTATTTGCCATATTTTACTATTATTATCGCTAGAACTATACTAATTATACTTATTACTCCCGATATTATCAATATAACATGCATTATTACCCATATAATGCAGTTATTATCGCTAGAACTGTAATAATTATACTTATTGCTTATATTGTTAGCAATATAACGTGCATTATTACCCATATAATGCAGTTATTATCGCTAGAACTGTAATAATTATACTTATTACTTATATTATTATCAATATAACATGCATTATTACCCATATTATGCAGTTATTATCGCTAGAACTATAATAAATATACGTATTTCTCCCAATATTATCAATATAACATGCATTATTACCTATATTATGCAGTTATTATCGCTAGAACTGTAATAATTATACTTATTACTTATATTGTTAGCAATATAACGTGCATTATTACCCATATTATGCAGTTATTGTCGATAGAACTGTAATAAATATACTTATTACTTTTATTATTGTCAATATAACATGCACTATTTGCCATATTTTACTATTATTATCGCTAGAACTATAATAATTATACTTATTACTCCCGATATTATCAATATAACATGCATTATTACCCATATAATGCAGTTATTATCGCTAGAACTGTAATAATTATACTTATTGCTTATATTGTTAGCAATATAACGTGCATTATTACCCATATAATGCAGTTATTATCGCTAGAACTGTAATAAATATACTTACTACTTTCATTATCATCAATATAACATGCATTATTACCCATATTAAGAAGTTATTATCGCTAGAACTGTAATAATTATACTTATTACTCCTATTATTATCAATATAACATGCATTATTACCCATATAATGCAGTTATTATCGCTAGAACTGTAATAATTATACTTATTACTTATATTATTATCAACATAACATGCATTATTACCCATATAATGGAGGTATTATTGCTAGAACTGTAATAATTATACTTATTACTTACACTATTAGCAATATAACGTGCATTGTTACCCATATAATGCAGTTATTATCGCCAGAACTGTAATAATTATACTTATTACTTATATTATTCTCAATATAACATGCATTATTACCCATATTATGCAGTTATTATCGCAAGAACTATAATAAATATACGTATTACTTTCATTATCATCAATATAACATGCATTATTACCCATATAATGCAGTTATTATCGCTAGAACTGTAATAATTATACTTATTACTTATATTGTTAGCAATATAACGTGCATTATTACCCATATTATGCAGTTATTATCGCTAGAACTATAATAAATATACGTATTACTTTCATTATCATCAGTATAACATGCATTATTACCCACATAATGGAGGTATTATCGCTAGAACTGTAATAATTATACTTATTACTTATATTATTCTCAATATAACATGCATTATTACCCATATTATGCAGTTATTATCGCTAGAACTATAATAAATATACGTATTACTTTCATTATCATCAGCATAACATGCATTATTACCCACATAATGGAGGTATTATCGCTAGAACTGTAATAATTATACTTATTACTTATATTATTATCAATATAACATGCCTTATTACCCATATAATGCTGTTATTATCGCTAGAACTGTAATAATTATACTCATTAATTATATTATTAGCAATATAACGTGCATTATTACCCATATTATACAGTTATTATCGCTAGAACTGTAATAATTAAACTTATTACATATATCATTATCAATCTAACATGCATTATTACCCATATAATGGAGGAATTATCGCTAGAACTGTAATAATTACACTTATTACTTATATTATTATCAACATAACATGCATTATTACCCATATAATGGTGGTATTATTGCTAGAACTGTAATAATTATACTTATTACTCATATCATTATCAATATAACCTGCATTATTACCCATATAATGGAGGTATTATCGCTAGAACTGTAATAATTATACTTATTACTTATACTATTAGCAATATAACGTGCATTATCACCCATATAATGCAGTTATTATCGCTAGAACTATAATAAATATACGTATTACTTTCATTATCATCAATATAACATGCATTATTACCCATATTATGCAGTTATTATCGATGGAACTGTAATAAATATACTTATTACTTTTACTATTATCAATATATCATGCACTACTAGCCATATTTTACTATTATTATCGCTAGAACTATAATAATTATACTTATTACTCCCAATGTTATCAATATAACATGCCTTATTACGCATATAATGCAGTTATTATCGCTAGAACTGTAATAAATATACTTACTACTTTCATTATCATCAATATAACATGCATTATTACCCATATTATGCAGTTATTATCGATAGAACTGTAATCAATATACTTGTTACTTTTACTATTATCAATATATCATGCACTATTAGTCGTATATTACTATTATTATCGCTAGAACTGTAATAATTATACTTATTACTTATATTATTAGCAATATAACGTGCATTATTACCTATATTATGCAGTTATTATCGGTAGAACTGTAACAGTTATACTTATTACTTATATCATTATCAATATAACATGCATTATTACCCATATAATGGAGGTATTATCGCTAGAACTGTAATAATTATACTTATTACTTATACTATTAGCAATATAACGTGCGTTATTACCCATATAATGCAGTTATTATCGCCAGAATTGTAATAATTATACTTATTACTTATATTATTCTCAATATAACATGTATTATTACCCATATGATGCAGTTATTACCGCTAGAAATGTAATAATTATACTTATTACTTAGATTATTATCAATATAACATGCATTATTACCCATATTATGCAGTTATTATCGACAGAACTGTAATAAATACACTTACTACTTTTACTATTATCCATCTATCATGCACTATTAGCCATATTTTACTATTATTATCACTAGAACTATAATAATTATACTTATTACTCCCGATATTATCAATATAACATGCATTATTACCCATATAATGCAGTTATTATCGCTAGAACTGTAATAATTATACTTATTGCTTATATTGTTAGCAATATAACGTGCATTATTACCCATATAATGCAGTTATTATCGCTAGAACTGTAATAAATATACTTACTACTTTCATTATCATCAATATAACATGCATTATTACCCATATTAAGAAGTTATTATCGCTAGAACTGTAATAATTATACTTATTACTCCTATTATTATCAATATAACATGCATTATTACCCATATAATGCAGTTATTATCGCTAGAACTGTAATAATTATACTTATTACTTATATTATTATCAACATAACATGCATTATTACCCATATAATGGAGGTATTATTGCTAGAACTGTAATAATTATACTTATTACTTACACTATTAGCAATATAACGTGCATTGTTACCCATATAATGCAGTTATTATCGCCAGAACTGTAATAATTATACTTATTACTTATATTATTCTCAATATAACATGCATTATTACCCATATTATGCAGTTATTATCGCAAGAACTATAATAAATATACGTATTACTTTTATTACCATCAATATAACTTGCATTATTACCCATATTATGCAGTTATTATCGATAGAACTGTAATAAATATATTTATTAGTTTTATTATTATCAATATAACATGCACCATTTGCCATATTTTACTATTATTATCGCTAGAACTATAATAATTATACTTATTACTCCCGATATTATCAATATAACATGCATTATTACCCATATAATGCAGTTATTATCGCCAGAACTGTAATAATTATACTTATTACTTATATTATTCTCAATATAACATGCATTATTACCCATATTATGCAGTTATTATCGCTAGAACTATAATAAATATACGTATTACTTTCATTATCATCAATATAACATGCATTATTACCCATATAATGGAGGTATTATCGCTAGAACTGTAATAATTATACTTATTACTTATATTATTATCAATATAACATGCATTATTACCCATATTATGCAGTTATTATCTCCAGAACCATAATAAATATACTCATTACTCCCAATATTATCAATATAACCCGCATTATTACCCATATTATGCAGTTATTATCGCTAGAACTATAATAAATATACGTATTACTTTTATTATCATCAATATAACATGCATTATTACCCATATTATGCAGTTCTTATCGGTAGAACTGTAATAAATATACTTATTACTTTTATTATTATCAATATAACATGCACTATTTGCCATATTTTACTATTATTATCGCTAGAACTATAATAATTATACTTATTACTCCCGATATTATCAATATAACATGCATTATTACCCATATAATGCAGTTATTATCGCTAGAACTGTAATAATTATACTTATTACTTATATTATTATCAATATAACATGCATTATTACCCATATTATGTAGTTATTATCGCTAGAACTATAATAAATATACGTATTATTTTCATTATCATCAATATAACATGCATTATTACCCATATAATGCAGTTATTATCGCTAGAACTGTAATAATTATACTTATTACTTATATTGTTAGCAATATAACGTGCATTATTACCCATATTATGCAGTTATTATCGCTAGAACTATAATAAATATACGTATTACTTTCATTATCATCAGTATAACATGCATTATTACCCACATAATGGAGGTATTATCGCTAGAACTGTAATAATTATACTTATTACTTATATTATTCTCAATATAACATGCATTATTACCCATATTATGCAGTTATTATCGCTAGAACTATAATAAATATACGTATTACTTTCATTATCATCAGCATAACATGCATTATTACCCACATAATGGAGGTATTATCGCTAGAACTGTAATAATTATACTTATTACTTATATTATTATCATTATAACATGCCTTATTACCCATATAATGCTGTTATTATCGCTAGAACTGTAATAATTATACTCATTAATTATATTATTAGCAATATAACGTGCATTATTACCCATATTATACAGTTATTATCGCTAGAACTGTAATAATTAAACTTATTACATATATCATTATCAATCTAACATGCATTATTACCCATATAATGGAGGAATTATCGCTAGAACTGTAATAATTACACTTATTACTTATATTATTATCAACATAACATGCATTATTACCCATATAATGGTGGTATTATTGCTAGAACTGTAATAATTATACTTATTACTCATATCATTATCAATATAACCTGCATTATTACCCATATAATGGAGGTATTATCGCTAGAACTGTAATAATTATACTTATTACTTATACTATTAGCAATATAACGTGCATTATCACCCATATAATGCAGTTATTATCGCTAGAACTATAATAAATATACGTATTACTTTCATTATCATCAATATAACATGCATTATTACCCATATTATGCAGTTATTATCGATGGAACTGTAATAAATATACTTATTACTTTTACTATTATCAATATATCATGCACTACTAGCCATATTTTACTATTATTATCGCTAGAACTATAATAATTATACTTATTACTCCCAATGTTATCAATATAACATGCCTTATTACGCATATAATGCAGTTATTATCGCTAGAACTGTAATAAATATACTTACTACTTTCATTATCATCAATATAACATGCATTATTACGCATATTATGCAGTTATTATCGATAGAACTGTAATCAATATACTTATTACTTTTACTATTATCAATATATCATGCACTATTAGTCGTATATTACTATTATTATCGCTAGAACTGTAATAATTATACTTATTACTTATATTATTAGCAATATAACGTGCATTATTACCTATATTATGCAGTTATTATCGGTAGAACTGTAACAGTTATACTTATTACTTATATCATTATCAATATAACATGCATTATTACCCATATAATGGAGGTATTATCGCTAGAACTGTAATAATTATACTTATTACTTATACTATTAGCAATATAACGTGCGTTATTACCCATATAATGCAGTTATTATCGCCAGAATTGTAATAATTATACTTATTACTTATATTATTCTCAATATAACATGTATTATTACCCATATGATGCAGTTATTACCGCTAGAAATGTAATAATTATACTTATTACTTAGATTATTATCAATATAACATGCATTATTACCCATATTATGCAGTTATTATCGACAGAACTGTAATAAATACACTTACTACTTTTACTATTATCCATATATCATGCACTATTAGCCATATTTTACTATTATTATCACTAGAACTATAATAATTATACTTATTACTCCCGATGTTATCAATATAACATGCCTTATTACCCATATAATGCAGTTATTATCGCTAGAACTGTAATAATTATACTTATTACTTATATTATTCTCAATATAACATGCATTATTACCCATATTATGCAGTTATTATCGCTGGAGCTGTAATAATTGTACTCATTACTTATATTATTAGCAATATAACCTGCATTATTACCCATATTATGCAGTTATTATCGCTAGAACTGTAATAATTATACTTATTACTTATATCATTATCAATATAACATGCATTATAACCCATATAATAGAGGTATTATCGCTAGAACTGTAATAATTATACTTATTACTTATACTATTAGCAATATAACGTGCATTGTTACCCATGTAATGCAGTTATTATCGCCAGAACTGTAATAATTATACTTATTACTTATATTATTCTCAATATAACATGCATTACTACCCATATTATGCAGTTATTATCGCTAGAACTATAATAAATATACGTATTACTTTCATTATCATCAGTATAACATGCATTATTACCCATATAATAGAGGTATTATCGCTAGAACTGTAATAATTATACTTATTACTTATACTATTAGCAATATAACGTGCATTATTACCCATATAATGCAGTTATTATCGCCAGAACTGTAATAATTATACTTATTACTTATATTATTCTCAATATAACATGCATTATTACCCATATTATGCAGTTATTATCGCTAGAACTATAATAAATATACGTATTACTTTTATTATCATCAATATAACATGCATTATTACCCATATTATGCAGTTATTATCGATAGAACTGTAATAAATATACTTATTACTTTTATTATTATCAATATAACATGCACTATGTGCCATATTTTACTATTATTATCGCTAGAACTATAATAATTATACTTATTACTCCCGATATTATAAATATAACATGCATTATTACCCATATAATGCAGTTATTATCGCTAGAACTGTAATAATTATACTTATTACTTATATTATTATCAATATAACATGCATTATTACCCATATTATGCAGTTATTATCCCTAGAACCATAATAAATATACTTATTACTCCCAATATTATCAATATAACATGCATTTTTACCCATATAATGCAGTTATTATCGCTAGAACTGTAATAATTATACTTATTACTTATATTGTTATCGATATAACATGCATTATTACCCATATAATGCAGTTATTATCGCTAGAACTGTAATAATTGTACTCATTACTTATATTATTTGCAATATAACGAGCATTATTACCCATATTATGCAGTTATTATCGCTAGAACTGTAATAATTATACTTATTACTTATATCATTATCAATATAACATGCATTATTACCCATATAATGGAGGTATTATCGCTTGAAGTGTAATAATTATACTTATTACTTATACTATTAGCAATATAGCGTGCATTGTTACCCATATAATGCAGTTATTATCGCTAGAACTGTAATAATTATACTTATTACTTATATTGTTAGCAATATAACGTGCATTATTACCCATATTATGCAGTTATTGTCGATAGAACTGTAATAAATATACTTATTACTTTTATTATTATCAATATAACATGCACTATTTGCCATATTTTACTATTATTATCGCTAGAACTATACTAATTATACTTATTACTCCCGATATTATCAATATAACATGCATTATTACCCATATAATGCAGTTATTATCGCTAGAACTGTAATAATTATACTTATTGCTTATATTGTTAGCAATATAACGTGCATTATTACCCATATAATGCAGTTATTATCGCTAGAACTGTAATAATTATACTTATTACTTATATTATTATCAATATAACATGCATTATTACCCATATTATGCAGTTATTATCGCTAGAACTATAATAAATATACGTATTACTCCCAATATTATCAATATAACATGCATTATTACCTATATTATGCAGTTATTATCGCTAGAACTGTAATAATTATACTTATTACTTATATTATTAGCAATATAACGTGCATTATTACCTATATTATGCAGTTATTATCGCTAGAACTGTAACAGTTATACTTATTACTT
The DNA here is from genome assembly GCA_963576845.1 of Megachile leachella. Taxonomy (NCBI): domain Eukaryota; kingdom Metazoa; phylum Arthropoda; class Insecta; order Hymenoptera; family Megachilidae; genus Megachile; species Megachile leachella. The sequence goes on along the minus strand of CAUYWW010000048.1, from coordinate 171,425 downwards.
ATATCATTATCAATATAACATGCATTATTACCCATATAATGGAGGTATTATCGCTAGAACTGTAATAATTATACTTATTACTTATACTATTAGCAATATAACGTGCGTTATTACCCATATAATGCAGTTATTATCGCCAGAATTGTAATAATTATACTTATTACTTATATTATTCTCAATATAACATGTATTATTACCCATATGATGCAGTTATTACCGCTAGAAATGTAATAATTATACTTATTACTTAGATTATTATCAATATAACATGCATTATTACCCATATTATGCAGTTATTATCGCCAGAACTGTAATAAATATACGTATTACTTTTATTATCATCAATATAACATGCATTATTACCCATATTATGCAGTTATTATCGACAGAACTGTAATAAATACACTTACTACTTTTATTATTATCAATATAACATGCACTATTTGCCATATTTTACTATTATTATCGCTAGAACTATAATAATTATACTTATTACTCCCGATATTATCAATATAACATGCATTATTACCCATATAATGCAGTTATTATCGCTAGAACTGTAATAATTGTACTCATTACTTATATTATTAGCAATATAACGTGCATTATTACCCATATTATGCAGTTATTATCGCTAGAACTATAATAAATATACGTATTACTTTCATTATCATCAATATAACATGCATTATTACCCATATAATGGAGGTATTATAGCTAGAACTGTAATAATTATACTTATTACTTATACTATTATCAATATAACATGCATTATTACCCATATTATGCAGTTATTATCGACAGAACTGTAATAAATACACTTACTACTTTTACTATTATCAATATATCATGCACTATTAGCCTTATTTTACTATTATTATCACTAGAACTATAATAATTATACTTATTACTCCCGATGTTATCAATATAACATGCCTTATTACCCATATAATGCAGTTATTATCGCTAGAACTGTAATAATTATACTTATTACTTATATTATTCTCAATATAACATGCATTATTACCCATATTATGCAGTTATTATCGCTGGAGCTGTAATAATTGTACTCATTACTTATATTATTAGCAATATAACCTGCATTATTACCCATATTATGCAGTTATTATCGCTAGAACTGTAATAATTATACTTATTACTTATATCATTATCAATATAACATGCATTATAACCCATATAATAGAGGTATTATCGCTAGAACTGTAATAATTATACTTATTACTTATATTATTCTCAATATAGCATGCATTATTACCCATATTATGCAGTTATTATCGCTAGAACTATAATAAATATACGTATTACTTTCATTATCATCAGTATAACATGCATTATTACCCATATAATAGAGGTATTATCGCTAGAACTGTAATAATTATACTTATTACTTATACTATTAGCAATATAACGTGCATTATTACCCATATAATGCAGTTATTATCGCCAGAACTGTAATAATTATACTTATTACTTATATTATTCTCAATATAACATGCATTATTACCCATATTATGCAGTTATTATCGCTAGAACTATAATAAATATACGTATTACTTTTATTATCATCAATATAACATGCATTATTACCCATATTATGCAGTTATTATCGATAGAACTGTAATAAATATACTTATTACTTTTATTATTATCAATATAACATGCACTATTTGCCATATTTTACTATTATTATCGCTAGAACTATAAAAATTATACTTATTACTCCCGATATTATCAATATAACATGCATTATTACCCATATAATGCAGTTATTATCGCTAGAACTGTAATAATTATACTTATTACTTATATCATTATCAATATAACATGCATTATTACCCATATAATGGAGGTATTATCGCTTGAACTGTAATAATTATACTTATTACTTATATTATTATCGATATAACATGCATTATTACCCATATAATGCAGTTATTATCGCTAGAACTGTAATAATTGTACTCATTACTTATATTATTTGCAATATAACGTGCATTATTACCCATATTATGCAGTTATTATCGCTAGAACTGTAATAATTATACTTATTACTTATATCATTATCAATATAACATGCATTATTACCCATATAATGGAGGTATTATCGCTTGAACTGTAATAATTATACTTATTACTTATACTATTAGCAATATAGCGTGCATTGTTACCCATATAATGCAGTTATTATCGCTAGAACTGTAATAATTATACTTATTACTTATATTATTCTCAATATAACATGCATTATTACCCATATTATGCAGTTATTATCGCTAGAACTATAATAAATATACGTATTACTTTCATTATCATCAACATAACATGCATTATTACCCATATAATGGAGGTATTATCGCTAGAACTGTAATAATTGTACTGATTACTTATTTTATTATCAATATAACTTGCATTATTACCCATATTATGCAGTTATTATCCCTAGAACCATAATAAATATACTTATTACTCCCAATATTATCAATATAACGTGCATTATTACCCATATTATGCAGTTATTATCGCTAGAACTGTAATAATTATACTTATTACTTATATCATTATCAATATAACATGCATTATTACCCATATAATGGAGGTATTATCGCTTGAACTGTAATAATTATACTTATTACTTATATTATTATCGATATAACAGGCATTATTACCCATATAATGCAGTTATTATCGCTAGAACTGTAATAATTGTACTCATTACTTATATTATTTGCAATATAACGTGCATTATTACCCATATTATGCAGTTATTATCGCTAGAACTGTAATAATTATACTTATTACTTATATCATTATCAATATAACATGCATTATTACCCATATAATGGAGGTATTATCGCTTGAACTGTAATAATTATACTTATTACTTATACTATTAGCAATATAGCGTGCATTGTTACCCATATAATGCAGTTATTATCGCTAGAACTGTAATAATTATACTTATTACTTATATTGTTAGCAATATAACGTGCATTATTACCCATATTATGCAGTTATTGTCGATAGAACTGTAATAAATATACTTATTACTTTTATTATTATCAATATAACATGCACTATTTGCCATATTTTACTATTATTATCGCTAGAACTATACTAATTATACTTATTACTCCCGATATTATCAATATAACATGCATTATTACCCATATAATGCAGTTATTATCGCTAGAACTGTAATAATTATACTTATTGCTTATATTGTTAGCAATATAACGTGCATTATTACCCATATAATGCAGTTATTATCGCTAGAACTGTAATAATTATACTTATTACTTATATTATTATCAATATAACATGCATTATTACCCATATTATGCAGTTATTATCGCTAGAACTATAATAAATATACGTATTACTCCCAATATTATCAATATAACATGCATTATTACCTATATTATGCAGTTATTATCGCTAGAACTGTAATAATTATACTTATTACTTATATTATTAGCAATATAACGTGCATTATTACCTATATTATGCAGTTATTATCGCTAGAACTGTAACAGTTATACTTATTACTTATATCATTATCAATATAACATGCATTATTACCCATATAATGGAGGTATTATCGCTAGAACTGTAATAATTATACTTATTACTTATATTATTCTCAATATAACATGCATTATTACCCATATTATGCAGTTATTATCGCTAGAACTATAATAAATATACGTATTACTTTCATTATCATCAGTATAACATGCATTATTACCCATATAATAGAGGTATTATCGCTAGAACTGTAATAATTATACTTATTACTTATACTATTAGCAATATAACGTGCATTATTACCCATATAATGCAGTTATTATCGCCAGAACTGTAATAATTATACTTATTACTTATATTATTCTCAATATAACATGCATTATTACCCATATTATGCAGTTATTATCGCTAGAACTATAATAAATATACGTATTACTTTTATTATCATCAATATAACATGCATTATTACCCATATTATGCAGTTATTATCGATAGAACTGTAATAAATATACTTATTACTTTTATTATTATCAATATAACATGCACTATTTGCCATATTTTACTATTATTATCGCTAGAACTATAAAAATTATACTTATTACTCCCGATATTATCAATATAACATGCATTATTACCCATATAATGCAGTTATTATCGCTAGAACTGTAATAATTATACTTATTACTTATATCATTATCAATATAACATGCATTATTACCCATATAATGGAGGTATTATCGCTTGAACTGTAATAATTATACTTATTACTTATATTATTATCGATATAACATGCATTATTACCCATATAATGCAGTTATTATCGCTAGAACTGTAATAATTGTACTCATAACTTATATTATTTGCAATATAACGTGCATTATTACCCATATTATGCAGTTATTATCGCTAGAACTGTAATAATTATACTTATTACTTATATCATTATCAATATAACATGCATTATTACCCATATAATGGAGGTATTATCGCTTGAACTGTAATAATTATACTTATTACTTATACTATTAGCAATATAGCGTGCATTGTTACCCATATAATGCAGTTATTATCGCTAGAACTGTAATAATTATACTTATTACTTATATTATTCTCAATATAACATGCATTATTACCCATATTATGCAGTTATTATCGCTAGAACTATAATAAATATACGTATTACTTTCATTATCATCAACATAACATGCATTATTACCCATATAATGGAGGTATTATCGCTAGAACTGTAATAATTGTACTGATTACTTATTTTATTATCAATATAACTTGCATTATTACCCATATTATGCAGTTATTATCCCTAGAACCATAATAAATATACTTATTACTCCCAATATTATCAATATAACGTGCATTATTACCCATATTATGCAGTTATTATCGCTAGAACTGTAATAATTATACTTATTACTTATATCATTATCAATATAACATGCATTATTACCCATATAATGGAGGTATTATCGCTTGAACTGTAATAATTATACTTATTACTTATATTATTATCGATATAACATGCATTATTACCCATATAATGCAGTTATTATCGCTAGAACTGTAATAATTGTACTCATTACTTATATTATTTGCAATATAACGTGCATTATTACCCATATTATGCAGTTATTATCGCTAGAACTGTAATAATTATACTTATTACTTATATCATTATCAATATAACATGCATTATTACCCATATAATGGAGGTATTATCGCTTGAACTGTAATAATTATACTTATTACTTATACTATTAGCAATATAACGTGCATTGTTACCCATATAATGCAGTTATTATCGCTAGAACTGTAATAATTATACTTATTACTTATATTATTATCGATATAACATGCATTATTACCCATATAATGCAGTTATTATCGCTAGAACTGTAATAATTGTACTCATTACTTATATTATTTGCAATATAACGTGCATTATTACCCATATTATGCAGTTATTATCGCTAGAACTGTAATAATTATACTTATTACTTATATCATTATCAATATAACATGCATTATTACCCATATAATGGAGGTATTATCGCTTGAACTGTAATAATTATACTTATTACTTATACTATTAGCAATATAGCGTGCATTGTTACCCATATAATGCAGTTATTATCGCTAGAACTGTAATAATTATACTTATTACTTATATTATTCTCAATATAACATGCATTATCACCCATATTATGCAGTTATTATCGCTAGAACTATAATAAATATACGTATTACTTTCATTATCACCAACATAACATGCATTATTACCCATATAATGGAGGTATTATCGCTAGAACTGTAATAATTGTACTGATTACTTATATTATTATCAATATAACTTGCATTATTACCCATATTATGCAGTTATTATCCCTAGAACCATAATAAATATACTTATTACTCCCAATATTATCAATATAACATGCATTTTTACCCATATAATGCAGTTATTATCGCTAGAACTGTAATAATTATACTTATTACTTATATTATTATCGATATAACATGCATTATTACGCATATAATGCAGTTATTATCGCTAGAACTGTAATAATTGTACTCATTACTTATATTATTTGCAATATAACGTGCATTATTACCCATATTATGCAGTTATTATCACTAGAACTGTAATAATTATACTTATTACTTATATCATTATCAATATAACATGCATTATTACCCATATAATGGAGGTATTATCGCTGGAACTGTAATAATTAAACTTATTACTTATACTATTAGCAATATAACGTGCATTGTTACCCATATAATGCAGTTATTATCGCTAGAACTGTAATAATTATACTTATTACTTATATTATTATCAATATAACATGCATTATTACCCATATTATGCAGTTATTATCGCTAGAACTATAATAAATATACGTATTACTTTTATTATCATCAATACAACATGCATTATTACCCATATTATGCAGTTATTGTCGATAGAACTGTAATAAATATACTTATTACTTTTATTATTATCAATATAACATGCACTATTTGCCATATTTTACTATTATTATCGCTAGAACTATAATAATTATACTTATTACTCCCGATATTATCAATATAACATGCATTATTACCCATATAATGCAGTTATTATCGCTAGAACTGTAATAATTATACTTATTACTTATATTATTATCAATATAACATGCATTATTACCCATATAATGGAGGTATTATCGCAAGAACTATAATAATTATACTTATTACTTATACTATTAGCAATATAACGTGCATTATTACCCATATAATACAGTTATTATCGCCAGAACTGTAATAATTATACTTATTACTTATATTATTCTCAATATAACATGCATTATTACCCACATTATGCAGTTATGATCGCCAGAACTATAATAAATATACTTATTACTCCCAATATTATCAATGTAACATGCATTATTACCCATATAATGCAGTTATTATCGCTAGAACTGTAATAATTATACTTATTACTTATATTGTTAGCAATATAACGTGCATTATTACCCATATAATGCAGTTATTATCGCTAGAACTGTAATAATTATACTTATTACTCATATTATTATCAATATAACATGCATTATTACCCATATTATGCAGTTATTATCGATAGAACTGTAATAAATATACTTATTACTTTTATTATTATCAATGTAACATGCACTATTTGCCATATTTTACTATTATTATCGCTAGAACTATAATAATTATACTTATTACTCCCGATATTATCAATATAACATGCATTATTACCCATATAATGCAGTTATTATCGCTAGAAATGTAATAATTACACTTATTACTTATACTATTAGCAATAAAACGTGCATTGTTACCCATATAATGCAGTTATTATCGCTAGAACTATAATAATTATACTTATTACTCCCGATATTATCAATATAACATGCATTATTACTCATATAATGCAGTTATTATCGCTAGAACTGTAATAATTATACTTATTACTTATATTGTTAGCAATATAACGTGCATTATTACCCATATAATGCAGTTATTATCGCTAGAACTGTAATAATTATACTTATTACTTATATTATTATCAATATAACATGCATTATTACCCATATAATGGAGGTATTATCGCAAGAACTGTAATAATTATACTTATTACTTATACTATTAGCAATATAACGTGCATTATTACCCATATAATGCAGTTATTATCGCCAGAACTGTAATAATTATACGTATTACTTATATTATTCTCAATATAACATGCATTATTACCCACATTATGCACTTATTATCGCTAGAACTATAATAAATATACGTATTACTTTCATTATCATCAATATAACATGCATTATTACCCATATAATAGAGGTATTATCGCTAGAACTGTAATAATTATACTTATTACTTATACTATTAGCAATAAAACGTGCATTGTTACCCATATAATGCAGTTATTATCGCTAGAACTATAATAATTATACTTATTACTCCCGATATTATCAATATAACATGCATTATTACTCATATAATGCAGTTATTATCGCTAGAACTGTAATAATTATACTTATTACTTATATTATTAGCAATATAACGTGCATTATTACCCATATAATGCAGTTATTATCGCTAGAACTGTAGTAATTATACTTATTACTTATATTATTATCAATATAACATGCATTATTACCCATATAATGCAGTTATTATCGCTAGAACTGTAATAATTATACTTATTACTTATACTATTAGCAATATAACGTGCATTATTACCCATACAATGCAGTTATTATCGCCAGAACTGTAATAATTATACTTATCACTTATATTATTCTCAATATAACATGCATTATTACCCACATTATGCAGTTATTATCGCTAGAACTATAATAAATATACGTATTACATTCATTGTCATCAATATAACATGCATTATTACCCATATAATGGAGGTATTATCGCTAGAACTGTAATAATTATACTTATTACTTATATTATTATCAATATAACATGCATTATTACGCATATTATGCAGTTATTATCGATAGAACTGTAATAAATACCTTTATTACTTTTACTATTATCAATATATCATGCACTATTAGCCATATTTTACTATTATTATCGCTAGAACTATAATAATTATACTTATTACTCCCGATGTTATCAATATAACATGCCTTATTACCCATATAATGCAGTTATTATCGCTAGAACTGTAATAATTATACTTATTACTTATATTATTCTCAATATAACATGCATTATTACCCATATAATGCAGTTATTATCGCTAGAACTGTAATACTTATACTTATTACTTATATTATTATCAACATAACATGCACCATTACCCATATTATGCAGTTATTATCGATAGAACTGTAATAAATATATTTATTAGTTTTATTATTATCAATATAACATGCACTATTTGCCATATTTTACTATTATTATCGCTAGAACTATAATAATTATACTTATTACTCCCGATATTATCAATATAACAGGCATTATTACCCATATAATGCAGTTATTATCGCCAGAACTGTAATAATTATACTTATTACTTATATTATTATCGATATAACATGCATTATTACCCATATAATGCAGTTATTATCGCTAGAACTGTAATAATTGTACTCATTACTTATATTATTTGCAATATAACGTGCATTATTACCCATATTATGCAGTTATTATCGCTAGAACTGTAATAATTATACTTATTACTTATATCGTTATCAATATAACATGCATTATTACCCATATAATGGAGGTATTATCGCTTGAACTGTAATAATTATACTTATTACTTATACTATTAGCAATATAACGTGCATTGTTACCCATATAATGCAGTTATTATCGCTAGAACTGTAATAATTATACTTATTACTTATATTATTATCGATATAACATGCATTATTACCCATATAATGCAGTTATTATCGCTAGAACTGTAATAATTGTACTCATTACTTATATTATTTGCAATATAACGTGCATTATTACCCATATTATGCAGTTATTATCGCTAGAACTGTAATAATTATACTTATTACTTATATCATTATCAATATAACATGCATTATTACCCATATAATGGAGGTATTATCGCTTGAACTGTAATAATTATACTTATTACTCATATTATTATCAATATAACATGCATTATTACCCATATTATGCAGTTATTATCGATAGAACTGTAATAAATATACTTATTACTTTTATTATTATCAATGTAACATGCACTATTTGCCATATTTTACTATTATTATCGCTAGAACTATAATAATTATACTTATTACTCCCGATATTATCAATATAACATGCATTATTACCCATATAATGCAGTTATTATCGCTAGAAATGTAATAATTACACTTATTACTTATACTATTAGCAATAAAACGTGCATTGTTACCCATATAATGCAGTTATTATCGCTAGAACTATAATAATTATACTTATTACTCCCGATATTATCAATATAACATGCATTATTACTCATATAATGCAGTTATTATCGCTAGAACTGTAATAATTATACTTATTACTTATATTGTTAGCAATATAACGTGCATTATTACCCATATAATGCAGTTATTATCGCTAGAACTGTAATAATTATACTTATTACTTATATTATTATCAATATAACATGCATTATTACCCATATAATGGAGGTATTATCGCAAGAACTGTAATAATTATACTTATTACTTATACTATTAGCAATATAACGTGCATTATTACCCATATAATGCAGTTATTATCGCCAGAACTGTAATAATTATACGTATTACTTATATTATTCTCAATATAACATGCATTATTACCCACATTATGCACTTATTATCGCTAGAACTATAATAAATATACGTATTACTTTCATTATCATCAATATAACATGCATTATTACCCATATAATAGAGGTATTATCGCTAGAACTGTAATAATTATACTTATTACTTATACTATTAGCAATAAAACGTGCATTGTTACCCATATAATGCAGTTATTATCGCTAGAACTATAATAATTATACTTATTACTCCCGATATTATCAATATAACATGCATTATTACTCATATAATGCAGTTATTATCGCTAGAACTGTAATAATTATACTTATTACTTATATTATTAGCAATATAACGTGCATTATTACCCATATAATGCAGTTATTATCGCTAGAACTGTAGTAATTATACTTATTACTTATATTATTATCAATATAACATGCATTATTACCCATATAATGCAGTTATTATCGCTAGAACTGTAATAATTATACTTATTACTTATACTATTAGCAATATAACGTGCATTATTACCCATACAATGCAGTTATTATCGCCAGAACTTTAATAATTATACTTATTACTTATATTATTCTCAATATAACATGCATTATTACCCACATTATGCAGTTATTATCGCTAGAACTATAATAAATATACGTATTACTTTCATTATCATCAATATAACATGCATTATTACCCATATAATAGAGGTATTATCGCTAGAACTGTAATAATTATACTTATTACTTATACTATTAGCAATAAAACGTGCATTGTTACCCATATAATGCAGTTATTATCGCTAGAACTATAATAATTATACTTATTACTCCCGATATTATCAATATAACATGCATTATTACCCATATAATGCAGTTATTATCGCTAGAACTGTAATAATTATACTTATTACTTATACTATTAGCAATATAACGTGCATTATTACCCATATAATGCAGTTATTATCGCTAGAACTGTAATAATTATACTTATTACTTATATTATTATCAATATAACATGCATTATTACCCATATAATGGAGGTATTATCGCAAGAACTGTAATAATTATACTTATTACTTATACTATTAGCAATATAACGTGCATTATTACCCATATAATACAGTTATTATCGCCAGAACTGTAATAATTATACTTATTACTTATATTGTTCTCAATATAACATGCATTATTACCCACATTATGCAGTTATGATCGCCAGAACTATAATAAATATACTTATTACTCCCAATATTATCAATGTAACATGCATTATTACCCATATAATGCAGTTATTATCGCTAGAACTGTAATAATTATACTTATTACTTATATTATTAGCAATATAACGTGCATTGTTACCCATATAATGCAGTTATTATCGCTAGAACTGTAATAATTATACTTATTACTTATATTATTATCAATATAACATGCATTATTACCCATATAATGGAGGTATTATCGCAAGAACTGTAATAATTATACTTATTACTTATACTATTAGCAATATAACGTGCATTATTACCCATATAATGCAGTTATTATCGCCAGAACTGTAATAATTATACTTATCACTTATATTATTCTCAATATAACATGCATTATTACCCACATTATGCAGTTATTATCGCTAGAACTATAATAAATATACGTATTACATTCATTGTCATCAATATAACATGCATTATTACCCATATAATGGAGGTATTATCGCTAGAACTGTAATAATTATACTTATTACTTATATTATTATCAATATAACATGCATTATTACGCATATTATGCAGTTATTATCGATAGAACTGTAATAAATACCTTTATTACTTTTACTATTATCAATATATCATGCACTATTAGCCATATTTTACTATTATTATCGCTAGAACTATAATAATTATACTTATTACTCCCGATGTTATCAATATAACATGCCTTATTACCCATATAATGCAGTTATTATCGCTAGAACTGTAATAATTATACTTATTACTTATATTATTCTCAATATAACATGCATTATTACCCATATTATGCAGTTATTATCGCTAGAACTATAATAAATATACGTATTACTTTCATTATCATCAACATAACATGCATTATTACCCATATAATGGAGGTATTATCGCTAGAACTGTAATAATTATACTGATTACTTATATTATTATCAATATAACTTTCATTATTACCCATATTATGCAGTTATTATCCCTAGAACCATAATAAATATACTTATTACTCCCAATATTATCAATATAACATGCATTTTTACCCATATAATGCAGTTATTATCGCTAGAACTGTAATAATTATACTTATTACTTATATTATTATCGATATAACATGCATTATTACGCATATAATGCAGTTATTATCGCTAGAACTGTAATAATTGTACTCATTACTTATATTATTATCAATATAACATGCATTATTACCCATATTATGCAGTTATTATCTCTAGAACCATAATAAATATACTTATTACTCCCAATATTATCAATATAACATGCATTTTTACCCATATAATGCAGTTATTATCGCTAGAACTGTAATAATTATACTTATTACTTATATTGTTAGCAATATAACGTGCATTATTACCCATATAATGCAGTTATTATCGCTAGAACTATAATAAATATACGTATTACTTTTATTATCATCAATATAACATGCATTATTACCCATATTATGCAGTTATTATGGATAGGACTGTAATAAATATACTTATTACTTTTATTATTATCAATATAACATGCACTATTTGCCATATTTTACTATTATTATCGCTAGAACTATAATAATTATACTTATTACTCCCGATATTATCAATATAACATGCATTATTACCCATATAATGCAGTTATTATCGCTAGAACTGTAATAATTATACTTATTACTTATATTATTCTCAATATAACATGCATTATTGCCCATATAATGCAGTTATTATCGCTAGAACTGTAATAATTATACTTATTACTTATATTATTATCAACATAACATGTATTATTACCCATATAATGGAGGTATTATTGCTAGAACTGTAATAATTATACTTATTACTTACACTTTTAGCAATATAACGTGCATTGTTACCCATATAATGCAGTTATTATCGCCAGAACTGTAATAATTATACTTATTACTTATATTATTCTCAATATAACATGCATTATTACCCATATTATGCAGTTATTATCGCAAGAACTATAATAAATATAGGTATTGCTTTCATTATCATCAATATAACATGCATTATTACCCATATAATGGAGGTATTATCGCTAGAACTGTAATAATTATTCTTATTACTTATATTATTATCAATATAACATGCATTATTACCCATTTTATGCAGTTATTATCGATAGAACTGTAATAAATACACTTACTACTTTTACTATTATCAATATATCATGCACTATTAGCCATATTTTACTATTATTATCGCTAGAACTATAATAATTATACTTATTACTCCCGATGTTGTCAATATAACATGCATTATTACCCATATAATGCAGTTATTATCGCTACAACTGTAATAATTATACTTATTACTTATATTGTTAGCAATATAACGTGCATTATTACCCATATTATGCAGTTATTGTCGATAGAACTGTAATAAATATACTTATTACTTTTATTATTATCAATATAACATGCACTATTTGCCATATTTTACTATTATTATCGCTAGAACTATAATAATTATACTTATTACTCCCGATATTATCAATATAACATGCATTATTACCCATATTATGCAGTTATGATCGCCAGAACTATAATAAATATACTTATTACTCCCAATATTATCAATGTAACATGCACTATTACCCATATAATGCAGTTATTATCGCTAGAACTGTAATAATTATACTTATTGCTTATATTGTTAGCAATATAACGTGCATTATTACCCATATAATGCAGTTATTATCGCTAGAACTGTAATAATTATACTTATTACTTATATTATTATCAATATAACATGCATTATTACCCATATTATGCAGTTATTATCGCTAGAACTATAATAAATATACGTATTACTCCCAATATTATCAATATAACATGCATTATTACCTATATTATGCAGTTATTATCGCTAGAACTGTAATAATTATACTTATTACTTATATTATTAGCAATATAACGTGCATTATTACCTATATTATGCAGTTATTATCGCTAGAACTGTAACAGTTATACTTATTACTTATATCATTATCAATATAACATGCATTATTACCCATATAATGGAGGTATTATCGCTAGAACTGTAATAATTATACTTATTACTTATATTATTCTCAATATAACATGCATTATTACCCATATTATGCAGTTATTATCGCTAGAACTATAATAAATATACGTATTACTTTCATTATCATCAGTATAACATGCATTATTACCCATATAATAGAGGTATTATCGCTAGAACTGTAATAATTATACTTATTACTTATACTATTAGCAATATAACGTGCATTATTACCCATATAATGCAGTTATTATCGCCAGAACTGTAATAATTATACTTATTACTTATATTATTCTCAATATAACATGCATTATTACCCATATTATGCAGTTATTATCGCTAGAACTATAATAAATATACGTATTACTTTTATTATCATCAATATAACATGCATTATTACCCATATTATGCAGTTATTATCGATAGAACTGTAATAAATATACTTATTACTTTTATTATTATCAATATAACATGCACTATTTGCCATATTTTACTATTATTATCGCTAGAACTATAAAAATTATACTTATTACTCCCGATATTATCAATATAACATGCATTATTACCCATATAATGCAGTTATTATCGCTAGAACTGTAATAATTATACTTATTACTTATATCATTATCAATATAACATGCATTATTACCCATATAATGGAGGTATTATCGCTTGAACTGTAATAATTATACTTATTACTTATATTATTATCGATATAACATGCATTATTACCCATATAATGCAGTTATTATCGCTAGAACTGTAATAATTGTACTCATAACTTATATTATTTGCAATATAACGTGCATTATTACCCATATTATGCAGTTATTATCGCTAGAACTGTAATAATTATACTTATTACTTATATCATTATCAATATAACATGCATTATTACCCATATAATGGAGGTATTATCGCTTGAACTGTAATAATTATACTTATTACTTATACTATTAGCAATATAGCGTGCATTGTTACCCATATAATGCAGTTATTATCGCTAGAACTGTAATAATTATACTTATTACTTATATTATTCTCAATATAACATGCATTATTACCCATATTATGCAGTTATTATCGCTAGAACTATAATAAATATACGTATTACTTTCATTATCATCAACATAACATGCATTATTACCCATATAATGGAGGTATTATCGCTAGAACTGTAATAATTGTACTGATTACTTATTTTATTATCAATATAACTTGCATTATTACCCATATTATGCAGTTATTATCCCTAGAACCATAATAAATATACTTATTACTCCCAATATTATCAATATAACGTGCATTATTACCCATATTATGCAGTTATTATCGCTAGAACTGTAATAATTATACTTATTACTTATATCATTATCAATATAACATGCATTATTACCCATATAATGGAGGTATTATCGCTTGAACTGTAATAATTATACTTATTACTTATATTATTATCGATATAACATGCATTATTACCCATATAATGCAGTTATTATCGCTAGAACTGTAATAATTATACTTATTACTTATATTATTAGCAATATAACGTGCATTATTACCTATATTATGCAGTTATTATCGCTAGAACTGTAACAGTTATACTTATTACTTATATCATTATCAATATAACATGCATTATTACCCATATAATGGAGGTATTATCGCTAGAACTGTAATAATTATACTTATTACTTATATTATTCTCAATATAACATGCATTATTACCCATATTATGCAGTTATTATCGCTAGAACTATAATAAATATACGTATTACTTTCATTATCATCAGTATAACATGCATTATTACCCATATAATAGAGGTATTATCGCTAGAACTGTAATAATTATACTTATTACTTATACTATTAGCAATATAACGTGCATTATTACCCATATAATGCAGTTATTATCGCCAGAACTGTAATAATTATACTTATTACTTATATTATTCTCAATATAACATGCATTATTACCCATATTATGCAGTTATTATCGCTAGAACTATAATAAATATACGTATTACTTTTATTATCATCAATATAACATGCATTATTACCCATATTATGCAGTTATTATCGATAGAACTGTAATAAATATACTTATTACTTTTATTATTATCAATATAACATGCACTATTTGCCATATTTTACTATTATTATCGCTAGAACTATAAAAATTATACTTATTACTCCCGATATTATCAATATAACATGCATTATTACCCATATAATGCAGTTATTATCGCTAGAACTGTAATAATTATACTTATTACTTATATCATTATCAATATAACATGCATTATTACCCATATAATGGAGGTATTATCGCTTGAACTGTAATAATTATACTTATTACTTATATTATTATCGATATAACATGCATTATTACCCATATAATGCAGTTATTATCGCTAGAACTGTAATAATTGTACTCATAACTTATATTATTTGCAATATAACGTGCATTATTACCCATATTATGCAGTTATTATCGCTAGAACTGTAATAATTATACTTATTACTTATATCATTATCAATATAACATGCATTATTACCCATATAATGGAGGTATTATCGCTTGAACTGTAATAATTATACTTATTACTTATACTATTAGCAATATAGCGTGCATTGTTACCCATATAATGCAGTTATTATCGCTAGAACTGTAATAATTATACTTATTACTTATATTATTCTCAATATAACATGCATTATTACCCATATTATGCAGTTATTATCGCTAGAACTATAATAAATATACGTATTACTTTCATTATCATCAACATAACATGCATTATTACCCATATAATGGAGGTATTATCGCTAGAACTGTAATAATTGTACTGATTACTTATTTTATTATCAATATAACTTGCATTATTACCCATATTATGCAGTTATTATCCCTAGAACCATAATAAATATACTTATTACTCCCAATATTATCAATATAACGTGCATTATTACCCATATTATGCAGTTATTATCGCTAGAACTGTAATAATTATACTTATTACTTATATCATTATCAATATAACATGCATTATTACCCATATAATGGAGGTATTATCGCTTGAACTGTAATAATTATACTTATTACTTATATTATTATCGATATAACATGCATTATTACCCATATAATGCAGTTATTATCGCTAGAACTGTAATAATTGTACTCATTACTTATATTATTTGCAATATAACGTGCATTATTACCCATATTATGCAGTTATTATCGCTAGAACTGTAATAATTATACTTATTACTTATATCATTATCAATATAACATGCATTATTACCCATATAATGGAGGTATTATCGCTTGAACTGTAATAATTATACTTATTACTTATACTATTAGCAATATAACGTGCATTGTTACCCATATAATGCAGTTATTATCGCTAGAACTGTAATAATTATACTTATTACTTATATTATTATCGATATAACATGCATTATTACCCATATAATGCAGTTATTATCGCTAGAACTGTAATAATTGTACTCATTACTTATATTATTTGCAATATAACGTGCATTATTACCCATATTATGCAGTTATTATCGCTAGAACTGTAATAATTATACTTATTACTTATATCATTATCAATATAACATGCATTATTACCCATATAATGGAGGTATTATCGCTTGAACTGTAATAATTATACTTATTACTTATACTATTAGCAATATAGCGTGCATTGTTACCCATATAATGCAGTTATTATCGCTAGAACTGTAATAATTATACTTATTACTTATATTATTCTCAATATAACATGCATTATCACCCATATTATGCAGTTATTATCGCTAGAACTATAATAAATATACGTATTACTTTCATTATCACCAACATAACATGCATTATTACCCATATAATGGAGGTATTATCGCTAGAACTGTAATAATTGTACTGATTACTTATATTATTATCAATATAACTTGCATTATTACCCATATTATGCAGTTATTATCCCTAGAACCATAATAAATATACTTATTACTCCCAATATTATCAATATAACATGCATTTTTACCCATATAATGCAGTTATTATCGCTAGAACTGTAATAATTATACTTATTACTTATATTATTATCGATATAACATGCATTATTACGCATATAATGCAGTTATTATCGCTAGAACTGTAATAATTGTACTCATTACTTATATTATTTGCAATATAACGTGCATTATTACCCATATTATGCAGTTATTATCACTAGAACTGTAATAATTATACTTATTACTTATATCATTATCAATATAACATGCATTATTACCCATATAATGGAGGTATTATCGCTGGAACTGTAATAATTAAACTTATTACTTATACTATTAGCAATATAACGTGCATTGTTACCCATATAATGCAGTTATTATCGCTAGAACTGTAATAATTATACTTATTACTTATATTATTATCAATATAACATGCATTATTACCCATATTATGCAGTTATTATCGCTAGAACTATAATAAATATACGTATTACTTTTATTATCATCAATACAACATGCATTATTACCCATATTATGCAGTTATTGTCGATAGAACTGTAATAAATATACTTATTACTTTTATTATTATCAATATAACATGCACTATTTGCCATATTTTACTATTATTATCGCTAGAACTATAATAATTATACTTATTACTCCCGATATTATCAATATAACATGCATTATTACCCATATAATGCAGTTATTATCGCTAGAACTGTAATAATTATACTTATTACTTATATTATTATCAATATAACATGCATTATTACCCATATAATGGAGGTATTATCGCAAGAACTATAATAATTATACTTATTACTTATACTATTAGCAATATAACGTGCATTATTACCCATATAATACAGTTATTATCGCCAGAACTGTAATAATTATACTTATTACTTATATTATTCTCAATATAACATGCATTATTACCCACATTATGCAGTTATGATCGCCAGAACTATAATAAATATACTTATTACTCCCAATATTATCAATGTAACATGCATTATTACCCATATAATGCAGTTATTATCGCTAGAACTGTAATAATTATACTTATTACTTATATTGTTAGCAATATAACGTGCATTATTACCCATATAATGCAGTTATTATCGCTAGAACTGTAATAATTATACTTATTACTCATATTATTATCAATATAACATGCATTATTACCCATATTATGCAGTTATTATCGATAGAACTGTAATAAATATACTTATTACTTTTATTATTATCAATGTAACATGCACTATTTGCCATATTTTACTATTATTATCGCTAGAACTATAATAATTATACTTATTACTCCCGATATTATCAATATAACATGCATTATTACCCATATAATGCAGTTATTATCGCTAGAAATGTAATAATTACACTTATTACTTATACTATTAGCAATAAAACGTGCATTGTTACCCATATAATGCAGTTATTATCGCTAGAACTATAATAATTATACTTATTACTCCCGATATTATCAATATAACATGCATTATTACTCATATAATGCAGTTATTATCGCTAGAACTGTAATAATTATACTTATTACTTATATTGTTAGCAATATAACGTGCATTATTACCCATATAATGCAGTTATTATCGCTAGAACTGTAATAATTATACTTATTACTTATATTATTATCAATATAACATGCATTATTACCCATATAATGGAGGTATTATCGCAAGAACTGTAATAATTATACTTATTACTTATACTATTAGCAATATAACGTGCATTATTACCCATATAATGCAGTTATTATCGCCAGAACTGTAATAATTATACGTATTACTTATATTATTCTCAATATAACATGCATTATTACCCACATTATGCACTTATTATCGCTAGAACTATAATAAATATACGTATTACTTTCATTATCATCAATATAACATGCATTATTACCCATATAATAGAGGTATTATCGCTAGAACTGTAATAATTATACTTATTACTTATACTATTAGCAATAAAACGTGCATTGTTACCCATATAATGCAGTTATTATCGCTAGAACTATAATAATTATACTTATTACTCCCGATATTATCAATATAACATGCATTATTACTCATATAATGCAGTTATTATCGCTAGAACTGTAATAATTATACTTATTACTTATATTATTAGCAATATAACGTGCATTATTACCCATATAATGCAGTTATTATCGCTAGAACTGTAGTAATTATACTTATTACTTATATTATTATCAATATAACATGCATTATTACCCATATAATGCAGTTATTATCGCTAGAACTGTAATAATTATACTTATTACTTATACTATTAGCAATATAACGTGCATTATTACCCATACAATGCAGTTATTATCGCCAGAACTGTAATAATTATACTTATCACTTATATTATTCTCAATATAACATGCATTATTACCCACATTATGCAGTTATTATCGCTAGAACTATAATAAATATACGTATTACATTCATTGTCATCAATATAACATGCATTATTACCCATATAATGGAGGTATTATCGCTAGAACTGTAATAATTATACTTATTACTTATATTATTATCAATATAACATGCATTATTACGCATATTATGCAGTTATTATCGATAGAACTGTAATAAATACCTTTATTACTTTTACTATTATCAATATATCATGCACTATTAGCCATATTTTACTATTATTATCGCTAGAACTATAATAATTATACTTATTACTCCCGATGTTATCAATATAACATGCCTTATTACCCATATAATGCAGTTATTATCGCTAGAACTGTAATAATTATACTTATTACTTATATTATTCTCAATATAACATGCATTATTACCCATATAATGCAGTTATTATCGCTAGAACTGTAATACTTATACTTATTACTTATATTATTATCAACATAACATGCACCATTACCCATATTATGCAGTTATTATCGATAGAACTGTAATAAATATATTTATTAGTTTTATTATTATCAATATAACATGCACTATTTGCCATATTTTACTATTATTATCGCTAGAACTATAATAATTATACTTATTACTCCCGATATTATCAATATAACAGGCATTATTACCCATATAATGCAGTTATTATCGCCAGAACTGTAATAATTATACTTATTACTTATATTATTATCGATATAACATGCATTATTACCCATATAATGCAGTTATTATCGCTAGAACTGTAATAATTGTACTCATTACTTATATTATTTGCAATATAACGTGCATTATTACCCATATTATGCAGTTATTATCGCTAGAACTGTAATAATTATACTTATTACTTATATCGTTATCAATATAACATGCATTATTACCCATATAATGGAGGTATTATCGCTTGAACTGTAATAATTATACTTATTACTTATACTATTAGCAATATAACGTGCATTGTTACCCATATAATGCAGTTATTATCGCTAGAACTGTAATAATTATACTTATTACTTATATTATTATCGATATAACATGCATTATTACCCATATAATGCAGTTATTATCGCTAGAACTGTAATAATTGTACTCATTACTTATATTATTTGCAATATAACGTGCATTATTACCCATATTATGCAGTTATTATCGCTAGAACTGTAATAATTATACTTATTACTTATATCATTATCAATATAACATGCATTATTACCCATATAATGGAGGTATTATCGCTTGAACTGTAATAATTATACTTATTACTCATATTATTATCAATATAACATGCATTATTACCCATATTATGCAGTTATTATCGATAGAACTGTAATAAATATACTTATTACTTTTATTATTATCAATGTAACATGCACTATTTGCCATATTTTACTATTATTATCGCTAGAACTATAATAATTATACTTATTACTCCCGATATTATCAATATAACATGCATTATTACCCATATAATGCAGTTATTATCGCTAGAAATGTAATAATTACACTTATTACTTATACTATTAGCAATAAAACGTGCATTGTTACCCATATAATGCAGTTATTATCGCTAGAACTATAATAATTATACTTATTACTCCCGATATTATCAATATAACATGCATTATTACTCATATAATGCAGTTATTATCGCTAGAACTGTAATAATTATACTTATTACTTATATTGTTAGCAATATAACGTGCATTATTACCCATATAATGCAGTTATTATCGCTAGAACTGTAATAATTATACTTATTACTTATATTATTATCAATATAACATGCATTATTACCCATATAATGGAGGTATTATCGCAAGAACTGTAATAATTATACTTATTACTTATACTATTAGCAATATAACGTGCATTATTACCCATATAATGCAGTTATTATCGCCAGAACTGTAATAATTATACGTATTACTTATATTATTCTCAATATAACATGCATTATTACCCACATTATGCACTTATTATCGCTAGAACTATAATAAATATACGTATTACTTTCATTATCATCAATATAACATGCATTATTACCCATATAATAGAGGTATTATCGCTAGAACTGTAATAATTATACTTATTACTTATACTATTAGCAATAAAACGTGCATTGTTACCCATATAATGCAGTTATTATCGCTAGAACTATAATAATTATACTTATTACTCCCGATATTATCAATATAACATGCATTATTACCCATATAATGCAGTTATTATCGCTAGAACTGTAATAATTATACTTATTACTTATACTATTAGCAATATAACGTGCATTATTACCCATATAATGCAGTTATTATCGCTAGAACTGTAATAATTATACTTATTACTTATATTATTATCAATATAACATGCATTATTACCCATATAATGGAGGTATTATCGCAAGAACTGTAATAATTATACTTATTACTTATACTATTAGCAATATAACGTGCATTATTACCCATATAATACAGTTATTATCGCCAGAACTGTAATAATTATACTTATTACTTATATTGTTCTCAATATAACATGCATTATTACCCACATTATGCAGTTATGATCGCCAGAACTATAATAAATATACTTATTACTCCCAATATTATCAATGTAACATGCATTATTACCCATATAATGCAGTTATTATCGCTAGAACTGTAATAATTATACTTATTACTTATATTATTAGCAATATAACGTGCATTGTTACCCATATAATGCAGTTATTATCGCTAGAACTGTAATAATTATACTTATTACTTATATTATTATCAATATAACATGCATTATTACCCATATAATGGAGGTATTATCGCAAGAACTGTAATAATTATACTTATTACTTATACTATTAGCAATATAACGTGCATTATTACCCATATAATGCAGTTATTATCGCCAGAACTGTAATAATTATACGTATTACTTATATTATTCTCAATATAACATGCATTATTACCCACATTATGCAGTTATTATCGCTAGAACTATAATAAATATACGTATTACATTCATTGTCATCAATATAACATGCATTATTACCCATATAATGGAGGTATTATCGCTAGAACTGTAATAATTATACTTATTACTTATATTATTATCAATATAACATGCATTATTACGCATATTATGCAGTTATTATCGATAGAACTGTAATAAATACCTTTATTACTTTTACTATTATCAATATATCATGCACTATTAGCCATATTTTACTATTATTATCGCTAGAACTATAATAATTATACTTATTACTCCCGATGTTATCAATATAACATGCCTTATTACCCATATAATGCAGTTATTATCGCTAGAACTGTAATAATTATACTTATTACTTATATTATTCTCAATATAACATGCATTATTACCCATATTATGCAGTTATTATCGCTAGAACTATAATAAATATACGTATTACTTTCATTATCATCAACATAACATGCATTATTACCCATATAATGGAGGTATTATCGCTAGAACTGTAATAATTATACTGATTACTTATATTATTATCAATATAACTTTCATTATTACCCATATTATGCAGTTATTATCCCTAGAACCATAATAAATATACTTATTACTCCCAATATTATCAATATAACATGCATTTTTACCCATATAATGCAGTTATTATCGCTAGAACTGTAATAATTATACTTATTACTTATATTATTATCGATATAACATGCATTATTACGCATATAATGCAGTTATTATCGCTAGAACTGTAATAATTGTACTCATTACTTATATTATTATCAATATAACATGCATTATTACCCATATTATGCAGTTATTATCTCTAGAACCATAATAAATATACTTATTACTCCCAATATTATCAATATAACATGCATTTTTACCCATATAATGCAGTTATTATCGCTAGAACTGTAATAATTATACTTATTACTTATATTGTTAGCAATATAACGTGCATTATTACCCATATAATGCAGTTATTATCGCTAGAACTATAATAAATATACGTATTACTTTTATTATCATCAATATAACATGCATTATTACCCATATTATGCAGTTATTATGGATAGGACTGTAGTAAATATACTTATTACTTTTATTATTATCAATATAACATGCACTATTTGCCATATTTTACTATTATTATCGCTAGAACTATAATAATTATACTTATTACTCCCGATATTATCAATATAACATGCATTATTACCCATATAATGCAGTTATTATCGCTAGAACTGTAATAATTATACTTATTACTTATATTATTCTCAATATAACATGCATTATTGCCCATATAATGCAGTTATTATCGCTAGAACTGTAATAATTATACTTATTACTTATATTATTATCAACATAACATGTATTATTACCCATATAATGGAGGTATTATTGCTAGAACTGTAATAATTATACTTATTACTTACACTTTTAGCAATATAACGTGCATTGTTACCCATATAATGCAGTTATTATCGCCAGAACTGTAATAATTATACTTATTACTTATATTATTCTCAATATAACATGCATTATTACCCATATTATGCAGTTATTATCGCAAGAACTATAATAAATATAGGTATTGCTTTCATTATCATCAATATAACATGCATTATTACCCATATAATGGAGGTATTATCGCTAGAACTGTAATAATTATTCTTATTACTTATATTATTATCAATATAACATGCATTATTACCCATTTTATGCAGTTATTATCGATAGAACTGTAATAAATACACTTACTACTTTTACTATTATCAATATATCATGCACTATTAGCCATATTTTACTATTATTATCGCTAGAACTATAATAATTATACTTATTACTCCCGATGTTGTCAATATAACATGCATTATTACCCATATAATGCAGTTATTATCGCTACAACTGTAATAATTATACTTATTACTTATATTGTTAGCAATATAACGTGCATTATTACCCATATTATGCAGTTATTGTCGATAGAACTGTAATAAATATACTTATTACTTTTATTATTATCAATATAACATGCACTATTTGCCATATTTTACTATTATTATCGCTAGAACTATAATAATTATACTTATTACTCCCGATATTATCAATATAACATGCATTATTACCCATATTATGCAGTTATGATCGCCAGAACTATAATAAATATACTTATTACTCCCAATATTATCAATGTAACATGCACTATTACCCATATAATGCAGTTATTATCGCTAGAACTGTAATAATTATACTTATTACTTATATTGTTAGCAATATAACGTGCATTATTACCCATATAATGCAGTTATTATCGCTAGAACTGTAATAATTATACTTATTACTCATATTATTATCAATATAACATGCATTATTACCCATATTATGCAGTTATTATCGCTAGAACTGTAATAAATATACTTATTACTCCCGATGTTATCAATATAACATGCATTATTACCCATATAATGCAGTTATTATCGCTAGAACTGTAATAATTATACTTATTACTTATATTATTATCAACATAACATGTATTATTACCCATATAATGGAGGTATTATTGCTAGAACTGTAATAATTATACTTATTACTTACACTATTAGCAATATAACGTGCATTGTTACCCATATAATGCAGTTATTATCGCCAGAACTGTAATAATTATACTTATTACTTATATTATTCTCAATATAACATGCATTATTACCCATATTATGCAGTTATTATCGCAAGAACTATAATAAATATAGGTATTACTTTCATTATCATCAATATAACATGCATTATTACCCATATAATGGAGGTATTATCGCTAGAACTGTAATAATTATTCTTATTACTTATATTATTATCAATATAACATGCATTATTACCCATTTTATGCAGTTATTATCGATAGAACTGTAATAAATACACTTACTACTTTTACTATTATCAATATATCATGCACTATTAGCCATATTTTACTATTATTATCGCTAGAACTATAACAATTATACTTATTACTCCCGATGTTATCAATATAACATGCATTATTACCCATATAATGCAGTTAATATCGCTAGAACTGTAATAATTATACTTATTACTTATATTATTCTCAATATAACATGCATTATTACCCATATAATGCAGTTATTATCGCTAGAACTGTAATAATTATACTTATTACTTATATTATTATCAACATAACATGTATTATTACCCATATAATGGAGGTATTATTGCTAGAACTGTAATAATTATACTTATTACTTACACTATTAGCAATATAACGTGCATTGTTACCCATATAATGCAGTTATTATCGCCAGAACTGTAATAATTATACTTATTGCTTATATTATTCTCAATATAACATGCATTATTACCCATATTATGCAGTTATTATCGCAAGAACTATAATAAATATAGGTATTACTTTCATTATCATCAATATAACATGCATTATTACCCATATAATGGAGGTATTATCGCTAGAACTGTAATAATTATTCTTATTACTTATATTATTATCAATATAACATGCATTATTACCCATTTTATGCAGTTATTATCGATAAAACTGTAATAAATACACTTACTACTTTTACTATTATCAATATATCATGCACTATTAGCCATATTTTACTATTATTATCGCTAGAACTATAATAATTATACTTATTACTCCCGATGTTATCAATATAACATGCATTATTACCCATATAATGCAGTTATTATCGCTAGAACTGTAATAATTATACTTATTACTTATATTATTCTCAATATAACATGCATTATTACCCATATAATGCAGTTATTATCGCCAGAACTGTAATAATTATACTTATTACTTATATTATTCTCAATATAACATGCATTATTACCCATATTATGCAGTTATTATCGCAAGAACTATAATAAATATAGGTATTACTTTCATTATCATCAATATAACATGCATTATTACCCATATAATGGAGGTATTATCGCTAGAACTGTAATAATTATTCTTATTACTTATATTATTATCAATATTACATGCATTATTACCCATTTTATGCAGTTATTATCGATAGAACTGTAATAAATACACTTACTACTTTTACTATTATCAATATATCATGCACTATTAGCCATATTTTACTATTATTATCGCTAGAACTATAACAATTATACTCATTACTCCCGATGTTATCAATATAACATGCATTATTACCCATATAATGCAGTTAATATCGCTAGAACTGTAATAATTATACTTATTACTTATATTATTCTCAATATAACATGCATTATTACCCATATAATGCAGTTATTATCGCTAGAACTGTAATAATTATACTTATTACTTATATTATTATCAATATAACATGCATTATTACCCATATAATGGAGGTATTATCGCAAGAACTGTAATAATTATACTTATTACTTATACTATTAGCAATATAACGTGCATTATTACCCATATAATGCAGTTATTATCGCCAGAACTGTAATAATTATACTTATCACTTATATTATTCTCAATATAACATGCATTATTACCCACATTATGCAGTCATTATCGCTAGAACTATAATAAATATACGTATTACATTCATTGTCATCAATATAACATGCATTATTACCCATATAATGGAGGTATTATCGCTAGAACTGTAATAATTATACTTATTACTTATATTATTATCAATATAACATGCATTATTACGCATATTATGCAGTTATTATCGATAGAACTGTAATAAATACCTTTATTACTTTTACTATTATCAATATATCATGCACTATTAGCCATATTTTACTATTATTATCGCTAGAACTATAATAATTATACTTATTACTCCCGATGTTATCAATATAACATGCCTTATTACCCATATAATGCAGTTATTATCGCTAGAACTGTAATAATTATACTTATTACTTATATTATTCTCAATATAACATGCATTATTACCCATATAATGCAGTTATTATCGCTAGAACTGTAATACTTATACTTATTACTTATATTATTATCAACATAACATGCACCATTACCCATATTATGCAGTTATTATCGCTAGAACTGTAATAATTATACTTATTACTTATATCATTATCAATATAACATGCATTATTACCCATATAATGGAGGTATTATCGCTTGAACTGTAATAATTATACTTATTACTTATACTATTAGCAATATAACGTGCATTGTTACCCATATAATGCAGTTATTATCGCTAGAACTGTAATAATTATACTTATTACTTATATTATTATCGATATAACATGCATTATTGCCCATATAATGCAGTTATTATCGCTAGAACTGTAATAATTGTACTCATTACTTATATTATTTGCAATATAACGTGCATTATTACCCATATTATGCAGTTATTATCGCTAGAACTGTAATAATTATACTAATTACTTATATCATTATCAATATAACATGCATTATTACCCATATAATGGAGGTATTATCGCTTGAACTGTAATAATTATACTTATTACTTATACTATTAGCAATATAACGTGCATTGTTACCCATATAATGCAGTTATTATCGCTAGAACTGTAATAATTATACTTATTACTTATATTATTCTCAATATAACATGCATTATTACCCATATTATGCAGTTATTATCGCTAGAACTATAATAAATATACGTATTACTTTCATTATCATCAACATAACATGCATTATTACCCATATAATGGAGGTATTATCGCTAGAACTGTAATAATTATACTGATTACTTATATTATTATCAATATAACTTTCATTATTACCCATATTATGCAGTTATTATCCCTAGAACCATAATAAATATACTTATTACTCCCAATATTATCAATATAACATGCATTTTTACCCATATAATGCAGTTATTATCGCTAGAACTGTAATAATTATACTTATTACTTATATTATTATCGATATAACATGCATTATTACGCATATAATGCAGTTATTATCGCTAGAACTGTAATAATTGTACTCATTACTTATATTATTATCAATATAACATGCATTATTACCCATATTATGCAGTTATTATCTCTAGAACCATAATAAATATACTTATTACTCCCAATATTATCAATATAACATGCATTTTTACCCATATAATGCAGTTATTATCGCTAGAACTGTAATAATTATACTTATTACTTATATTGTTAGCAATATAACGTGCATTATTACCCATATAATGCAGTTATTATCGCTAGAACTATAATAAATATACGTATTACTTTTATTATCATCAATATAACATGCATTATTACCCATATTATGCAGTTATTATGGATAGGACTGTAATAAATATACTTATTACTTTTATTATTATCAATATAACATGCACTATTTGCCATATTTTACTATTATTATCGCTAGAACTATAATAATTATACTTATTACTCCCGATATTATCAATATAACATGCATTATTACCCATATAATGCAGTTATTATCGCTAGAACTGTAATAATTATACTTATTACTTATATTGTTAGCAATATAACGTGCATTATTACCCATATAATGCAGTTATTATCGCTAGAACTGTAATAATTATACTTATTACTTATATTATTATCAATATAACATGCATTATTACCCATATTATGCAGTTATTATCGCTAGAACTATAATAAATATACGTATTAATTTTATTATCATCAATACAACATGCATTATTACCCATATTATGCAGTTATTGTCGATAGAACTGTAATAAATATACTTATTACTTTTATTATTATCAATATAACATGCACTATTTGCCATATTTTACTATTATTATCGCTAGAACTATAATAATTATACTTATTACTCCCGATATTATCAATATAACATGCATTATTACCCATATAATGCAGTTATTATCGCTAGAACTGTAATAATTATACTTATTACTTATATTATTCTCAATATAACATGCATTATTACCCATATTATGCAGTTATTATCGCTAGAACTATAATAAATATACGTATTACTTTCATTATCATCAACATAACATGCATTATTACCCATATAATGGAGGTATTATCGCTAGAACTGTAATAATTATACTGATTACTTATGTTATTATCAATATAACATGCATTATTACCCATATTATGCAGTTATTATCCCTAGAACCATAATAAATATACTTATTACTCCCAATATTATCAATATAACATGCATTTTTACCCATATAATGCAGTTATTATCGCTAGAACTGTAATAATTATACTTATTACTTATATTGTTATCGATATAACATGCATTATTACCCATATTATGCAGTTATTATCGCTAGAACTGTAATAATTATACTTATTACTTATATCATTATCAATATAACATGCATTATTACCCATATAATGGAGGTATTATCGCTTGAAGTGTAATAATTATACTTATTACTTATACTATTAGCAATATAGCGTGCATTGTTACCCATATAATGCAGTTATTATCGCTAGAACTGTAATAATTATACTTATTACTTATATTGTTAGCAATATAACGTGCATTATTACCCATATTATGCAGTTATTGTCGATAGAACTGTAATAAATATACTTATTACTTTTATTATTATCAATATAACATGCACTATTTGCCATATTTTACTATTATTATCGCTAGAACTATACTAATTATACTTATTACTCCCGATATTATCAATATAACATGCATTATTACCCATATAATGCAGTTATTATCGCTAGAACTGTAATAATTATACTTATTGCTTATATTGTTAGCAATATAACGTGCATTATTACCCATATAATGCAGTTATTATCGCTAGAACTGTAATAATTGTACTCATTACTTATATTATTAGCAATATAACGTGCATTATTACCCATATTATGCAGTTATTATCGCTAGAACTATAATAAATATACGTATTACTTTCATTATCATCAATATAACATGCATTATTACCCATATAATGGAGGTATTATAGCTAGAACTGTAATAATTATACTTATTACTTATATTATTATCAATATAACATGCATTATTACCCATATTATGCAGTTATTATCGCTAGAACTATAATAAATATACGTATTACTTTCATTATCATCAGTATAACATGCATTATTACCCATATAATAGAGGTATTATCGCTAGAACTGTAATAATTATACTTATTACTTATATTATTCTCAATATAACATGCATTATTACCCATATTATGCAGTTATTATCGCTAGAACTATAATAAATATACGTATTACTTTCATTATCATCAACATAACATGCATTATTACCCATATAATGGAGGTATTATCGCTAGAACTGTAATAATTGTACTGATTACTTATATTATTATCAATATAACTTGCATTATTACCCATATTATGCAGTTATTATCCCTAGAACCATAATAAATATACTTATTACTCCCAATATTATCAATATAACGTGCATTATTACCCATATTATGCAGTTATTATCGCTAGAACTGTAATAATTATACTTATTACTTATATTGTTAGCAATATAACGTGCATTATTACCCATATAATGCAGTTATTATCGCTAGAACTATAATAAATATACGTATTACTTTTATTATCATCAATATAACATGCATTATTACCCATATTATGCAGTTATTATGGATAGGACTGTAATAAATATACTTATTACTTTTATTATTATCAATATAACATGCACTATTTGCCATATTTTACTATTATTATCGCTAGAACTATAATAATTATACTTATTACTCCCGATATTATCAATATAACATGCATTATTACCCATATAATGCAGTTATTATCGCTAGAACTGTAATAATTATACTTATTACTTATATTATTCTCAATATAACATGCATTATTACCCATATTATGCAGTTATTATCGCTAGAACTATAATAAATATACGTATTACTTTCATTATCATCAACATAACATGCATTATTACCCATATAATGGAGGTATTATCGCTAGAACTGTAATAATTATACTGATTACTTATGTTATTATCAATATAACATGCATTATTACCCATATTATGCAGTTATTATCCCTAGAACCATAATAAATATACTTATTACTCCCAATATTATCAATATAACATGCATTTTTACCCATATAATGCAGTTATTATCGCTAGAACTGTAATAATTATACTTATTACTTATATTGTTATCGATATAACATGCATTATTACCCATATTATGCAGTTATTATCGCTAGAACTGTAATAATTATACTTATTACTTATATCATTATCAATATAACATGCATTATTACCCATATAATGGAGGTATTATCGCTTGAAGTGTAATAATTATACTTATTACTTATACTATTAGCAATATAGCGTGCATTGTTACCCATATAATGCAGTTATTATCGCTAGAACTGTAATAATTATACTTATTACTTATATTGTTAGCAATATAACGTGCATTATTACCCATATTATGCAGTTATTGTCGATAGAACTGTAATAAATATACTTATTACTTTTATTATTATCAATATAACATGCACTATTTGCCATATTTTACTATTATTATCGCTAGAACTATACTAATTATACTTATTACTCCCGATATTATCAATATAACATGCATTATTACCCATATAATGCAGTTATTATCGCTAGAACTGTAATAATTATACTTATTGCTTATATTGTTAGCAATATAACGTGCATTATTACCCATATAATGCAGTTATTATCGCTAGAACTGTAATAATTGTACTCATTACTTATATTATTAGCAATATAACGTGCATTATTACCCATATTATGCAGTTATTATCGCTAGAACTATAATAAATATACGTATTACTTTCATTATCATCAATATAACATGCATTATTACCCATATAATGGAGGTATTATAGCTAGAACTGTAATAATTATACTTATTACTTATATTATTATCAATATAACATGCATTATTACCCATATTATGCAGTTATTATCGCTAGAACTATAATAAATATACGTATTACTTTCATTATCATCAGTATAACATGCATTATTACCCATATAATAGAGGTATTATCGCTAGAACTGTAATAATTATACTTATTACTTATATTATTCTCAATATAACATGCATTATTACCCATATTATGCAGTTATTATCGCTAGAACTATAATAAATATACGTATTACTTTCATTATCATCAACATAACATGCATTATTACCCATATAATGGAGGTATTATCGCTAGAACTGTAATAATTGTACTGATTACTTATATTATTATCAATATAACTTGCATTATTACCCATATTATGCAGTTATTATCCCTAGAACCATAATAAATATACTTATTACTCCCAATATTATCAATATAACGTGCATTATTACCCATATTATGCAGTTATTATCGCTAGAACTGTAATAATTATACTTATTACTTATATTGTTAGCAATATAACGTGCATTATTACCCATATAATGCAGTTATTATCGCTAGAACTATAATAAATATACGTATTACTTTTATTATCATCAATATAACATGCATTATTACCCATATTATGCAGTTATTATGGATAGGACTGTAATAAATATACTTATTACTTTTATTATTATCAATATAACATGCACTATTTGCCATATTTTACTATTATTATCGCTAGAACTATAATAATTATACTTATTACTCCCGATATTATCAATATAACATGCATTATTACCCATATAATGCAGTTATTATCGCTAGAACTGTAATAATTATACTTATTACTTATATTGTTAGCAATATAACGTGCATTATTACCCATATAATGCAGTTATTATCGCTAGAACTGTAATAATTATACTTATTACTTATATTATTATCAATATAACATGCATTATTACCCATATTATGCAGTTATTATCGCTAGAACTATAATAAATATACGTATTACTTTTATTATCATCAATACAACATGCATTATTACCCATATTATGCAGTTATTGTCGATAGAACTGTAATAAATATACTTATTACTTTTATTATTATCAATATAACATGCACTATTTGCCATATTTTACTATTATTATCGCTAGAACTATAATAATTATACTTATTACTCCCGATATTATCAATATAACATGCATTATTACCCATATAATGCAGTTATTATCGCTAGAACTGTAATAATTATACTTATTACTTATATTATTCTCAATATAACATGCATTATTGCCCATATAATGCAGTTATTATCGCTAGAACTGTAATAATTATACTTATTACTTATATTATTATCAACATAACATGTATTATTACCCATATAATGGAGGTATTATTGCTAGAACTGTAATAATTATACTTATTACTTACACTTTTAGCAATATAACGTGCATTGTTACCCATATAATGCAGTTATTATCGCCAGAACTGTAATAATTATACTTATTACTTATATTATTCTCAATATAACATGCATTATTACCCATATTATGCAGTTATTATCGCAAGAACTATAATAAATATAGGTATTACTTTCATTATCATCAATATAACATGCATTATTACCCATATAATGGAGGTATTATCGCTAGAACTGTAATAATTATTCTTATTACTTATATTATTATCAATATAACATGCATTATTACCCATTTTATGCAGTTATTATCGATAGAACTGTAATAAATACACTTACTACTTTTACTATTATCAATATATCATGCACTATTAGCCATATTTTACTATTATTATCGCTAGAACTATAATAATTATACTTATTACTCCCGATGTTGTCAATATAACATGCATTATTACCCATATAATGCAGTTATTATCGCTACAACTGTAATAATTATACTTATTACTTATATTGTTAGCAATATAACGTGCATTATTACCCATATTATGCAGTTATTGTCGATAGAACTGTAATAAATATACTTATTACTTTTATTATTATCAATATAACATGCACTATTTGCCATATTTTACTATTATTATCGCTAGAACTATAATAATTATACTTATTACTCCCGATATTATCAATATAACATGCATTATTACCCATATTATGCAGTTATGATCGCCAGAACTATAATAAATATACTTATTACTCCCAATATTATCAATGTAACATGCACTATTACCCATATAATGCAGTTATTATCGCTAGAACTGTAATAATTATACTTATTACTTATATTATTATCAACATAACATGTATTATTACCCATATAATGGAGGTATTATTGCTAGAACTGTAATAATTATACTTATTACTTACACTATTAGCAATATAACGTGCATTGTTACCCATATAATGCAGTTATTATCGCCAGAACTGTAATAATTATACTTATTACTTATATTATTCTCAATATAACATGCATTATTACCCATATTATGCAGTTATTATCGCAAGAACTATAATAAATGTAGGTATTACTTTCATTATCATCAATATAACATGCATTATTACCCATATAATGGAGGTATTATCGCTAGAACTGTAATAATTATTCTTATTACTTATATTATTATCAATATAACATGCATTATTACCCATTTTATGCAGTTACTATCGATAGAACTGTAATAAATACACTTACTACTTTTACTATTATCAATATATCATGCACTATTAGCCATATTTTACTATTATTATCGCTAGAACTATAATAATTATACTTATTACTCCCGATGTTATCAATATAACATGCATTATTACCCATATAATGCAGTTATTATCGCTAGAACTGTAATAATTATACTTATTACTTATATTATTCTCAATATAACATGCATTATTACCCATATAATGCAGTTATTATCGCCAGAACTGTAATAATTATACTTATTACTTATATTATTCTCAATATAACATGCATTATTACCCATATTATGCAGTTATTATCGCAAGAACTATAATAAATATAGGTATTACTTTCATTATCATCAATATAACATGCATTATTACCCATATAATGGAGGTATTATCGCTAGAACTGTAATAATTATTCTTATTACTTATATTATTATCAATATTACATGCATTATTACCCATTTTATGCAGTTATTATCGATAGAACTGTAATAAATACACTTACTACTTTTACTATTATCAATATATCATGCACTATTAGCCATATTTTACTATTATTATCGCTAGAACTATAACAATTATACTTATTACTCCCGATGTTATCAATATAACATGCATTATTACCCATATAATGCAGTTAATATCGCTAGAACTGTAATAATTATACTTATTACTTATATTATTCTCAATATAACATGCATTATTACCCATGTAATGCAGTTATTATCGCTAGAACTGTAATAATTATACTTATTACTTATATTATTATCAACATAACATGTATTATTACCCATATAATGGAGGTATTATTGCTAGAACTGTAATAATTATACTTATTACTTACACTATTAGCAATATAACGTGCATTGTTACCCATATAATGCAGTTATTATCGCCAGAACTGTAATAATTATACTTATTGCTTATATTATTCTCAATATAACATGCATTATTACCCATATTATGCAGTTATTATCGCAAGAACTATAATAAATATAGGTATTACTTTCATTATCATCAATATAA
This sequence comes from Megachile leachella, assembly GCA_963576845.1. Lineage (NCBI taxonomy): Eukaryota > Metazoa > Arthropoda > Insecta > Hymenoptera > Megachilidae > Megachile > Megachile leachella. Next base: position 133,725 of record CAUYWW010000048.1, on the reverse strand, counting down.
CATGCATTATTACCCATATAATGGAGGTATTATCGCTAGAACTGTAATAATTATTCTTATTACTTATATTATTATCAATATAACATGCATTATTACCCATTTTATGCAGTAATTATCGATAGAACTGTATTAAATACACTTACTACTTTTACTATTATCAATATATCATGCACTATTAGCCATATTTTACTATTATTATCGCTAGAACTATAATAATTATACTTATTACTCCCGATGTTATCAATATAACATGCATTATTACCCATATAATGCAGTTATTATCGCTAGAACTGTAATAATTATACTTATTACTTATATCATTATCAATATAACATGCATTATTACCCATATAATGGAAGTATTATCGCTTGAACTGTAATAATTATACTTATTACTTATACTATTAGCAATATAACGTGCATTGTTACCCATATAATGCAGTTATTATCGCTAGAACTGTAATAATTATACTTATTACTTATATTGTTAGCAATATAACGTGCATTATTACCCATATTATGCAGTTATTGTCGATAGAACTGTAACAAATATACTTATTACTTTTATTATTATCAATATAACATGCACTATTTGCCATATTTTACTATTATTATCGCTAGAACTATAATAATTATACTTATTACTCCCGATATTATCAATATAACATGCATTATTACCCATATCATGCAGTTATGATCGCCAGAACTATAATAAATATACTTATTACTCCCAATATTATCAATGTGACATGCATTATTACCCATATAATGCAGTTATTATCGCTAGAACTGTAATAATTATACTTATTACTTATATTGTTAGCAATATAACGTGCATTATTACCCACATAATGCAGTTATTATCGCTAGAACTGTAATAATTGTACTCATTACTCATATTATTAGCAATATAACATGCATTATTACCCATATTATGCAGTTATTATCGCTAGAACTGTAATAATGATACTTATTACTTATATCATAATCAATATAACATGCATTATTACCCATATAATAGAGGTATTATCGCTAGAACTATAATAATTATACTTATTACTTATACTATTAGCAATATAACGTCCATTCTTACCCATATAATGCAGTTATTATCGCTAGAACTGTAATAATTATACTTATTACTTATATTGTTAGCAATATAACGTGCATTATTACCCATATAATGCAGTTATTATCGCTAGAACTGTAATAATTATACTTATTACTGATATTATTCTCAATATAACATGCATTATTACCCATATTATGCAGTTACTATCGCTAGAACTATAATAAATATACGTATTACTTTTATTAACATCAATATAACATGCATTATTACCCATATTATGCAGTTATTATCGATAGAACTGTAATAAATACACTTACTACTTTTACTATTATCAATATATCATGCACTATTAGCCATATTTTACTATTATTATCGCTAGAACTATAATAATTATACTTATTACTCCCGATGTTATCAATATAACATGCATTATTACCCATATAATGCAGTTATTATCGCTAGAACTGTAATAAATATACTTATTACTTTTATTATTATCAATATAACATGCACTATTAGCCATATTTTACTATTATTATCGCTAGAACTATAATAATTATACTTATTACTCCCGATGTTATCAATATAACATGCATTATTACCCATATAATGCAGTTATTATCGCTAGAACTGTAATAATTATACTTATTACTTATATTATTATGAATATAACATGCATTATTACCCATATTATGCAGTTATTATCCCTAGAACCATAATAAATATACTTATTACTCCCAATATTATCAATATAACATGCATTTTTACCCATATAATGCAGTTATTATCGCTAGAACTGTAATAATTATACTTATTACTTATATTATTATCGATATAACATGCATTATTACCCATATAATAGAGGTATTATCGCTAGAACTGTAATAATTATACTTATTACTTGTACTATTAGCAATATAACGTCCATTCTTACCCATATAATGCAGTTATTATCGCTAGAACTGTAATAATTATACTTATTACTTATATTGTTAGCAATATAACGTGCATTATTACCCATATAATGCAGTTATTATCGCTAGAACTGTAATAATTATACTTATTACTTATATTATTCTCAATATAATATGCATTATTACCCATATAATGCAGTTATTATCGCTAGAACTGTAATAATTATACTTATTACTTATATTGTTAGCAATATAACGTGCATTATTACCCATATAATGCAGTTATTATCGCTAGAACTGTAATAATTATACTTATTACTTATATTATTCTCAATATAATATGCATTATTACCCATATAATGCAGTTATTATCGCTAGAACTGTAATAATTATACTTATTACTTATATTATTCTCAATATAACATGCATTATTACCCATATAATGCAGTTATTATCGCTAGAACTGTAATAATTGTACTCATTACTTATATTATTTGCAATATAACGTGCATTATTACCCATATTATGCAGTTATTATCGCTAGAACTGTAATAATTATACTTATTACTTATATCATTATCAATATAACATGCATTATTACCCATATAATGGAAGTATTATCGCTTGAACTGTAATAATTATACTTATTACTTATACTATTAGCAATATAACGTGCATTGTTACCCATATAATGCAGTTATTATCGCTAGAACTGTAATAATTATACTTATTACTTATATTGTTAGCAATATAACGTGCATTATTACCCATATTATGCAGTTATTGTCGATAGAACTGTAACAAATATACTTATTACTTTTATTATTATCAATATAACATGCACTATTTGCCATATTTTACTATTATTATCGCTAGAACTATAATAATTATACTTATTACTCCCGATATTATCAATATAACATGCATTATTACCCATATCATGCAGTTATGATCGCCAGAACTATAATAAATATACTTATTACTCCCAATATTATCAATGTGACATGCATTATTACCCATATAATGCAGTTATTATCGCTAGAACTGTAATAATTATACTTATTACTTATATTGTTAGCAATATAACGTGCATTATTACCCACATAATGCAGTTATTATCGCTAGAACTGTAATAATTGTACTCATTACTCATATTATTAGCAATATAACATGCATTATTACCCATATTATGCAGTTATTATCGCTAGAACTGTAATAATGATACTTATTACTTATATCATAATCAATATAACATGCATTATTACCCATATAATAGAGGTATTATCGCTAGAACTATAATAATTATACTTATTACTTATACTATTAGCAATATAACGTCCATTCTTACCCATATAATGCAGTTATTATCGCTAGAACTGTAATAATTATACTTATTACTTATATTGTTAGCAATATAACGTGCATTATTACCCATATAATGCAGTTATTATCGCTAGAACTGTAATAATTATACTTATTACTGATATTATTCTCAATATAACATGCATTATTACCCATATTATGCAGTTACTATCGCTAGAACTATAATAAATATACGTATTACTTTTATTAACATCAATATAACATGCATTATTACCCATATTATGCAGTTATTATCGATAGAACTGTAATAAATACACTTACTACTTTTACTATTATCAATATATCATGCACTATTAGCCATATTTTACTATTATTATCGCTAGAACTATAATAATTATACTTATTACTCCCGATGTTATCAATATAACATGCATTATTACCCATATAATGCAGTTATTATCGCTAGAACTGTAATAAATATACTTATTACTTTTATTATTATCAATATAACATGCACTATTAGCCATATTTTACTATTATTATCGCTAGAACTATAATAATTATACTTATTACTCCCGATGTTATCAATATAACATGCATTATTACCCATATAATGCAGTTATTATCGCTAGAACTGTAATAATTATACTTATTACTTATATTATTATGAATATAACATGCATTATTACCCATATTATGCAGTTATTATCCCTAGAACCATAATAAATATACTTATTACTCCCAATATTATCAATATAACATGCATTTTTACCCATATAATGCAGTTATTATCGCTAGAACTGTAATAATTATACTTATTACTTATATTATTATCGATATAACATGCATTATTACCCATATAATGCAGTTATTATCGCTAGAACTGTAATAATTGTACTCATTACTTATATTATTTGCAATATAACGTGCATTATTACCCATATTATGCAGTTATTATCGCTAGAACTGTAATAATTATACTTATTACTTATATCATTATCAATATAACATGCATTATTACCCATATAATGGAGGTATTATCGCTTGAACTGTAATAATTATACTTATTACTTATACTATTAGCAATATAACGTGCATTGTTACCCATATAATGCAGTTATTATCGCTAGAACTGTAATAATTATACTTATTACTTATATTGTTAGCAATATAACGTGCATTATTACCCATATTATGCAGTTATTGTCGATAGAACTGTAATAAATATACTTATTACTTTTATTATTATCAATATAACATGCACTATTTGCCATATTTTACTATTATTATCGCTAGAACTATAATAATTATACTTATTACTCCCGATATTATCAATATAACATGCATTATTACCCATATAATGCAGTTATTATCGCTAGAACTGTAATAATTATACTTATTGCTTATATTGTTAGCAATATAACGTGCATTATTACCCATATAATGCAGTTATTATCGCTAGAACTGTAATAATTATACTTATTACTTATATTATTATCAATATAACATGCATTATTACCCATATTACGCAGTTATTATCGCTAGAACTATAATAAATATACGTATTACTCCCAATATTATCAATATAACATGCATTATTACCTATATTATGCAGTTATTATCGCTAGAACTGTAATAATTGTACTCATTACTTTTATTATTAGCAATATAACGTGCATTATTACCCATATTATGCAGTTATTATCGCTAGAACTGTAATGATTATACTTATTACTTATATTATTCTCAATATAACATGCATTATTAGCCATATTATGCAGTTATTATCGCTAGAACTGTAATAAATATACTTACTACTTTCATTATCATCAATATAACACGCATTATTACCCATATTAAGAAGTTATTATCGCTAGAACTGTAATAATTATACTTATTACTCATATTATTATCAATATAACATGCATTATTACCCATATTATGCAGTTATTATCGCTAGAACTATAATAAATATACGTATTACTTTTATTATCATCAATATAACATGCATTATTACCCATATTATGCAGTTATTATCGATAGAACTGTAATAAATATACTTATTACTTTTATTATTATCAACATAACATGCACTATTTGCCATATTTTACTATTATTATCGCTAGAACTATAATAATTATACTTATTACTCCCGATATTATCAATATAACATGCATTATTAGCCATATTATGCAGTTATTATGGCTAGAACTGTAATAAATATACTTACTACTTTCATTGTCATCAATATAACATGCATTATTACCCATATTAAGAAGTTATTATCGATAGAACTGTAATAAATATACTTATTACTTATATTATTATCAATATAACATGCATTATTACCCATATTATGCAGTTATTATCGCTAGAACTATAATAAATATACGTATTACTTTTATTATCATCAATATAACATGCATTATTACCCATATTATGCAGTTATTATCGATAGAACTGTAATAAATACACTTACTACTTTTACTATTATCAATATATCATGCACTATTAGCCATATTTTACTATTATTATCGCTAGAACTATAATAATTATACTTATTACTCCCGATGTTATCAATATAACATGCATTATTACCCATATAATGCAGTTATTATCGCTAGAACTGTAATAATTATACTTATTACTTATATTATTATCAATATAACATGCATTATTACCCATATAATGCAGTTATTATCGCTAGAACTGTAATAATTGTACTCATTACTCATATTATTAGCAATATAACGTGCATTATTACCCATATTATGCAGTTATTATCGCTAGAACTGTAATAATTATACTTATTACTTATATCATTATCAATATAACATGCATTATTACCCATATAATGGAGGTATTATCGCTTGAACTGTAATAATTATACTTATTACTTACACTATTAGCAATATAACGTGCATTGTTACCCATATAATGCAGTTATTATCGCCAGAACTGTAATAATTATACTTATTGCTTATATTATTCTCAATATAACATGCATTATTACCCATATTATGCAGTTATTATCGCAAGAACTATAATAAATATAGGTATTACTTTCATTATCATCAATATAACATGCATTATTACCCATATAATGGAGGTATTATCGCTAGAACTGTAATAATTATTCTTATTACTTATATTATTATCAATATAACATGCATTATTACCCATTTTATGCAGTTATTATCGATAGAACTGTAATAAATACACTTACTACTTTTACTATTATCAATATATCATGCACTATTAGCCATATTTTACTATTATTATCGCTAGAACTATAATAATTATACTTATTACTCCCGATGTTATCAATATAACATGCATTATTACCCATATAATGCAGTTATTATCGCTAGAACTGTAATAATTATACTTATTACTTATATTATTCTCAATATAACATGCATTATTACCCATATAATGCAGTTATTATCGCCAGAACTGTAATAATTATACTTATTACTTATATTATTCTCAATATAACATGCATTATTACCCATATTATGCAGTTATTATCGCAAGAACTATAATAAATATAGGTATTACTTTCATTATCATCAATATAACATGCATTATTACCCATATAATGGAGGTATTATCGCTAGAACTGTAATAATTATTCTTATTACTTATATTATTATCAATATTACATGCATTATTACCCATTTTATGCAGTTATTATCGATAGAACTGTAATAAATGCACTTACTACTTTTACTATTATCAATATATCATGCACTATTAGCCATATTTTACTATTATTATCGCTAGAACTATAACAATTATACTTATTACTCCCGATGTTATCAATATAACATGCATTATTTCCCATATAATGCAGTTAATATCGCTAGAACTGTAATAATTATACTTATTACTTATATTATTCTCAATATAACATGCATTATTACCCATATAATGCAGTTATTATCGCTAGAACTGTAATAATTATACTTATTACTTATATTATTATCAACATAACATGTATTATTACCCATATAATGGAGGTATTATTGCTAGAACTGTAATAATTATACTTATTACTTACACTATTAGCAATATAACGTGCATTGTTACCCATATAATGCAGTTATTATCGCCAGAACTGTAATAATTATACTTATTGCTTATATTATTCTCAATATAACATGCATTATTACCCATATTATGCAGTTATTATCGCAAGAACTATAATAAATATAGGTATTACTTTCATTATCATCAATATAACATGCATTATTACCCATATAATGGAGGTATTATCGCTAGAACTGTAATAATTATTCTTATTACTTATATTATTATCAATATAACATGCATTATTACCCATTTTATGCAGTTATTATCGATAGAACTGTAATAAATACACTTACTACTTTTACTATTATCAATATATCATGCACTATTAGCCATATTTTACTATTATTATCGCTAGAACTATAATAATTATACTTATTACTCCCGATGTTATCAATATAACATGCATTATTACCCATATAATGCAGTTATTATCGCTAGAACTGTAATAATTATACTTATTACTTATATTATTCTCAATATAACATGCATTATTACCCATATAATGCAGTTATTATCGCTAGAACTGTAATAATTGTACTCATTACTTATATTATTAGCAATATAACGTGCATTATTACCCATATTATGCAGTTATTATCGCTAGAACTGTAATAATTATACTTATTACTTATATCATTATCAATATAACATGCATTATTACCCATATAATAGAGGTATTATCGCTAGAACTGTAATAATTATACTTATTACTTGTACTATTAGCAATATAACGTCCATTCTTACCCATATTATGCAGTTATTGTCGATAGAACTGTAACAAATATACTTATTACTTTTATTATTATCAATATAACATGCACTATTTGCCATATTTTACTATTATTATCGCTAGAACTATAATAATTATACTTATTACTCCCGATATTATCAATATAACATGCATTATTACCCATATCATGCAGTTATGATCGCCAGAACTATAATAAATATACTTATTACTCCCAATATTATCAATGTGACATGCATTATTACCCATATAATGCAGTTATTATCGCTAGAACTGTAATAATTATACTTATTACTTATATTGTTAGCAATATAACGTGCATTATTACCCATATAATGCAGTTATTATCGCTAGAACTGTAATAATTGTACTCATTACTCATATTATTAGCAATATAACATGCATTATTACCCATATTATGCAGTTATTATCGCTAGAACTGTAATAATGATACTTATTACTTATATCATAATCAATATAACATGCATTATTACCCATATAATAGAGGTATTATCGCTAGAACTATAATAATTATACTTATTACTTATACTATTAGCAATATAACGTCCATTCTTACCCATATAATGCAGTTATTATCGCTAGAACTGTAATAATTATACTTATTACTTATATTGTTAGCAATATAACGTGCATTATTACCCATATAATGCAGTTATTATCGCTAGAACTGTAATAATTATACTTATTACTGATATTATTCTCAATATAACATGCATTATTACCCATATTATGCAGTTACTATCGCTAGAACTATAATAAATATACGTATTACTTTTATTAACATCAATATAACATGCATTATTACCCATATTATGCAGTTATTATCGATAGAACTGTAATAAATACACTTACTACTTTTACTATTATCAATATATCATGCACTATTAGCCATATTTTACTATTATTATCGCTAGAACTATAATAATTATACTTATTACTCCCGATGTTATCAATATAACATGCATTATTACCCATATAATGCAGTTATTATCGCTAGAACTGTAATAAATATACTTATTACTTTTATTATTATCAATATAACATGCACTATTAGCCATATTTTACTATTATTATCGCTAGAACTATAATAATTATACTTATTACTCCCGATGTTATCAATATAACATGCATTATTACCCATATAATGCAGTTATTATCGCTAGAACTGTAATAATTATACTTATTACTTATATTATTATGAATATAACATGCATTATTACCCATATAATGCAGTTATTATCGCTAGAACTGTAATAATTGTACTCATTACTTATATTATTAGCAATATAACGTGCATTATTACCCATATTATGCAGTTATTATCGCTAGAACTGTAATAATTATACTTATTACTTATATCATTATCAACTTAACATGCATTATTACCCATATAATGGAGGTATTATCGCTTGAACTGTAATAATTATACTTATTACTTATACTATTAGCAATATAACGTGCATTGTTACCCATATAATGCAGTTATTATCGCTAGAACTGTAATAATTATACTTATTACTTATATTGTTAGCAATATAACGTGCATTATTACCCATATTATGCAGTTATTGTCGATAGAACTGTAATAAATATACTTATTACTTTTATTATTATCAATATAACATGCATTATTACCCATATTATGCAGTTATTATCGCTAGAACTATAATAAATATACGTACTACTTTCATTATCATCAACATAACATGCATTATTACCCATATAATGGAGGTATTATCGCTAGAACTGTAATAATTATACTGATTACTTATATTATTATCAATATAACATGCATTATTACCCATATTATGCAGTTATTATCCCTAGAACCATAATAAATATACTTATTACTCCCAATATTATCAATATAACATGCATTTTTACCCATATAATGCAGTTATTATCGCTAGAACTGTAATAATTATACTTATTACTTATATTATTATCGATATAACATGCATTATTACCCATATAATGCAGTTATTATCGCTAGAACTGTAATAATTGTACTCATTACTTATATTATTTGCAATATAACGTGCATTATTACCCATATTATGCAGTTATTATCGCTAGAACTGTAATAATTATACTTATTACTTATATCATTATCAATATAACATGCATTATTACCCATATAATGGAGGTATTATCGCTTGAACTGTAATAATTATACTTATTACTTATACTATTAGCAATATAACGTGCATTGTTACCCATATAATGCAGTTATTATCGCTAGAACTGTAATAATTATACTTATTACTTATATTGTTAGCAATATAACGTGCATTATTACCCATATTATGCAGTTATTGTCGATAGAACTGTAATAAATATACTTATTACTTTTATTATTATCAATATAACATGCACTATTTGCCATATTTTACTATTATTATCGCTAGAACTATAATAATTATACTTATTACTCCCGATATTATCAATATAACATGCATTATTACCCATATAATGCAGTTATTATCGCTAGAACTGTAATAATTATACTTATTGCTTATATTGTTAGCAATATAACGTGCATTATTACCCATATAATGCAGTTATTATCGCTAGAACTGTAATAATTATACTTATTACTTATATTATTATCAATATAACATGCATTATTACCCATATTACGCAGTTATTATCGCTAGAACTATAATAAATATACGTATTACTCCCAATATTATCAATATAACATGCATTATTACCTATATTATGCAGTTATTATCGCTAGAACTGTAATAATTGTACTCATTACTTTTATTATTAGCAATATAACGTGCATTATTACCCATATTATGCAGTTATTATCGCTAGAACTGTAATGATTATACTTATTACTTATATTATTCTCAATATAACATGCATTATTAGCCATATTATGCAGTTATTATCGCTAGAACTGTAACAAATATACTTACTACTTTCATTATCATCAATATAACACGCATTATTACCCATATTAAGAAGTTATTATCGCTAGAACTGTAATAATTATACTTATTACTCATATTATTATCAATATAACATGCATTATTACCCATATTATGCAGTTATTATCGCTAGAACTATAATAAATATACGTATTACTTTTATTATCATCAATATAACATGCATTATTACCCATATTATGCAGTTATTATCGATAGAACTGTAATAAATATACTTATTACTTTTATTATTATCAACATAACATGCACTATTTGCCATATTTTACTATTATTATCGCTAGAACTATAATAATTATACTTATTACTCCCGATATTATCAATATAACATGCATTATTAGCCATATTATGCAGTTATTATGGCTAGAACTGTAATAAATATACTTACTACTTTCATTGTCATCAATATAACATGCATTATTACCCATATTAAGAAGTTATTATCGATAGAACTGTAATAAATATACTTATTACTTATATTATTATCAATATAACATGCATTATTACCCATATTATGCAGTTATTATCGCTAGAACTATAATAAATATACGTATTACTTTTATTATCATCAATATAACATGCATTATTACCCATATTATGCAGTTATTATCGATAGAACTGTAATAAATACACTTACTACTTTTACTATTATCAATATATCATGCACTATTAGCCATATTTTACTATTATTATCGCTAGAACTATAATAATTATACTTATTACTCCCGATGTTATCAATATAACATGCATTATTACCCATATAATGCAGTTATTATCGCTAGAACTGTAATAATTATACTTATTACTTATATTATTATCAATATAACATGCATTATTACCCATATAATGCAGTTATTATCGCTAGAACTGTAATAATTGTACTCATTACTCATATTATTAGCAATATAACGTGCATTATTACCCATATTATGCAGTTATTATCGCTAGAACTGTAATAATTATACTTATTACTTATATCATTATCAATATAACATGCATTATTACCCATATAATGGAGGTATTATCGCTTGAACTGTAATAATTATACTTATTACTTATACTATTAGCAATATAACGTGCATTGTTACCCATATAATGCAGTTATTATCGCTAGAACTGTAATAATTATACTTATTACTTATATTGTTAGCAATATAACGTGCATTATTACCCATATTATGCAGTTATTGTCGATAGAACTGTAACAAATATACTTATTACTTTTATTATTATCAATATAACATGCACTATTTGCCATATTTTACTATTATTATCGCTAGAACTATAATAATTATACTTATTACTCCCGATATTATCAATATAACATGCATTATTACCCATATCATGCAGTTATGATCGCCAGAACTATAATAAATATACTTATTACTCCCAATATTATCAATGTGACATGCATTATTACCCATATAATGCAGTTATTATCGCTAGAACTGTAATAATTATACTTATTACTTATATTGTTAGCAATATAACGTGCATTATTACCCATATAATGCAGTTATTATCGCTAGAACTGTAATAATTGTACTCATTACTCATATTATTAGCAATATAACATGCATTATTACCCATATTATGCAGTTATTATCGCTAGAACTGTAATAATGATACTTATTACTTATATCATAATCAATATAACATGCATTATTACCCATATAATAGAGGTATTATCGCTAGAACTATAATAATTATACTTATTACTTATACTATTAGCAATATAACGTCCACTCTTACCCATATAATGCAGTTATTATCGCTAGAACTGTAATAATTATACTTATTACTTATATTGTTAGCAATATAACGTGCATTATTACCCATATAATGCAGTTATTATCGCTAGAACTGTAATAATTATACTTATTACTGATATTATTCTCAATATAACATGCATTATTACCCATATTATGCAGTTACTATCGCTAGAACTATAATAAATATACGTATTACTTTTATTATCATCAATATAACATGCATTATTACCCATATTATGCAGTTATGATCGATAGAACTGTAATAAATACACTTACTACATTTACTATTATCAATATATCATGCACTATTAGCCATATTTTACTATTATTATCGCTAGAACTATAATAATTATACTTATTACTCCCGATGTTATCAATATAACATGCATTATTACCCATATAATGCAGTTATTATCGCTAGAACTGTAATAAATATACTTATTACTTTTATTATTATCAATATAACATGCACTATTAGCCATATTTTACTATTATTATCGCTAGAACTATAATGATTATACTTATTACTCCCGATGTTATCAATATAACATGCATTATTACCCATATAATGCAGTTATTATCGCTAGAACTGTAATAATTATACTTATTACTTATATTATTATGAATATAACATGCATTATTACCCATATAATGCAGTTATTATCGCTAGAACTGTAATAATTGTACTCATTACTTATATTACTAGCAATATAACGTGCATTATTACCCATATTATGCAGTTATTATCGCTAGAACTGTAATAATTATACTTATTACTTATATCATTATCAACTTAACATGCATTATTACCCATATAATGGAGGTATTATCGCTTGAACTGTAATAATTATACTTATTACTTATACTATTAGCAATATAACGTGCATTGTTACCCATATAATGCAGTTATTATCGCTAGAACTGTAATAATTATACTTATTACTTATATTGTTAGCAATATAACGTGCATTATTACCCATATTATGCAGTTATTGTCGATAGAACTGTAATAAATATACTTATTACTTTTATTATTATCAATATAACATGCATTATTACCCATATTATGCAGTTATTATCGCTAGAACTATAATAAATATACGTACTACTTTCATTATCATCAACATAACATGCATTATTACCCATATAATGGAGGTATTATCGCTAGAACTGTAATAATTATACTGATTACTTATATTATTATCAATATAACATGCATTATTACCCATATTATGCAGTTATTATCCCTAGAACCATAATAAATATACTTATTACTCCCAATATTATCAATATAACATGCATTTTTACCCATATAATGCAGTTATTATCGCTAGAACTGTAATAATTATACTTATTACTTATATTATTATCGATATAACATGCATTATTACCCATATAATGCAGTTATTATCGCTAGAACTGTAATAATTGTACTCATTACTTATATTATTTGCAATATAACGTGCATTATTACCCATATTATGCAGTTATTATCGCTAGAACTGTAATAATTATACTTATTACTTATATCATTATCAATATAACATGCATTATTACCCATATAATGGAGGTATTATCGCTTGAACTGTAATAATTATACTTATTACTTATACTATTAGCAATATAACGTGCATTGTTACCCATATAATGCAGTTATTATCGCTAGAACTGTAATAATTATACTTATTACTTATATTGTTAGCAATATAACGTGCATTATTACCCATATTATGCAGTTATTGTCGATAGAACTGTAATAAATATACTTATTACTTTTATTATTATCAATATAACATGCACTATTTGCCATATTTTACTATTATTATCGCTAGAACTATAATAATTATACTTATTACTCCCGATATTATCAATATAACATGCATTATTACCCATATAATGCAGTTATTATCGCTAGAACTGTAATAATTATACTTATTGCTTATATTGTTAGCAATATAACGTGCATTATTACCCATATAATGCAGTTATTATCGCTAGAACTGTAATAATTATACTTATTACTTATATTATTATCAATATAACATGCATTATTACCCATATTACGCAGTTATTATCGCTAGAACTATAATAAATATACGTATTACTCCCAATATTATCAATATAACATGCATTATTACCTATATTATGCAGTTATTATCGCTAGAACTGTTATAATTGTACTCATTACTTTTATTATTAGCAATATAACGTGCATTATTACCCATATTATGCAGTTATTATCGCTAGAACTGTAATGATTATACTTATTACTTATATTATTCTCAATATAACATGCATTATTAGCCATATTATGCAGTTATTATCGCTAGAACTGTAATAAATATACTTACTACTTTCATTATCATCAATATAACACGCATTATTACCCATATTAAGAAGTTATTATCGCTAGAACTGTAATAATTATACTTATTACTCATATTATTATCAATATAACATGCATTATTACCCATATTATGCAGTTATTATCGCTAGAACTATAATAAATATACGTATTACTTTTATTATCATCAATATAACATGCATTATTACCCATATTATGCAGTTATTATCGATAGAACTGTAATAAATATACTTATTACTTTTATTATTATCAACATAACATGCACTATTTGCCATATTTTACTATTATTATCGCTAGAACTATAATAATTATACTTATTACTCCCGATATTATCAATATAACATGCATTATTAGCCATATTATGCAGTTATTATGGCTAGAACTGTAATAAATATACTTACTACTTTCATTGTCATCAATATAACATGCATTATTACCCATATTAAGAAGTTATTATCGATAGAACTGTAATAAATATACTTATTACTTATATTATTATCAATATAACATGCATTATTACCCATATTATGCAGTTATTATCGCTAGAACTATAATAAATATACGTATTACTTTTATTATCATCAATATAACATGCATTATTACCCATATTATGCAGTTATTATCGATAGAACTGTAATAAATACACTTACTACTTTTACTATTATCAATATATCATGCACTATTAGCCATATTTTACTATTATTATCGCTAGAACTATAATAATTATACTTATTACTCCCGATGTTATCAATATAACATGCATTATTACCCATATAATGCAGTTATTATCGCTAGAACTGTAATAATTATACTTATTACTTATATTATTATCAATATAACATGCATTATTACCCATATAATGCAGTTATTATCGCTAGAACTGTAATAATTGTACTCATTACTCATATTATTAGCAATATAACGTGCATTATTACCCATATTATGCAGTTATTATCGCTAGAACTGTAATAATTATACTTATTACTTATATCATTATCAATATAACATGCATTATTACCCATATAATAGAGGTATTATCGCTAGAACTGTAATAATTATACTTATTACTTATATCATTATCAATATAACGTCCATTCTTACCCATATAATGCAGTTATTATCGCTAGAACTGTAATAATTATACTTATTACTTATACTATTAGCAATATAACGTCCATTCTTACCCATATAATGCAGTTATTATCGCTAGAACTCTAATAATTATACTTATTGCTTATATTGTTAGCAATATAACGTGCATTATTACCCATATAATGCAGTTATTATCGCTAGCACTGTAATAATTATACTTATTACTTATATTATTATCAATATAACATGTATTATTACCCATATTATGCAGTTATTATCGCTAGAACTATAATAAATATACGTATTACTTTTATTATCATCAATACTACATGCATTATTACCCATATTATGCAGTTATTGTCGATAGACCTGTAATAAATATACTTATTACTTTTATTATTATCAATATAACATGCACTATTTGCCATATTTTACTATTATTATCGCTAGAACTATAATAATTATACTTATTACTCCCGAAATTATCAATATAACATGCATTATTACCCATATAATGCAGTTATTATCGCTAGAACTGTAATAATTATACTTATTACTTATATTATTCTCAATATAACATGCATTATTACCCATATAATGCAGTTATTATCGCTAGAACTATAATAAATATACGTATTACTTTCATTATCATCAACATAACATGCATTATTACCCATATAATGGAGGTATTATCGCTAGAACTGTAATAATTATACTGATTACTTATATTATTATCAATATAACATGCATTATTACCCATATAATGCAGTTATTATCGCTAGAACTGTAATAATTGTACTCATTACTTATATTATTTGCAATATAACGTGCATTATTACCCATATTATGCAGTTATTATCGCTAGAACTGTAATAATTATACTTATTACTTATATCATTATCAATGTAACATGCATTATTACCTATATAATGGAGGTATTATCGATTGAACTGTAATAATTATACTTATTACTTATACTATTAGCAATATAACGTGCATTGTTACCCATATAATGCAGTTATTATCGCTAGAACTGTAATAATTATACTTATTACTTATATTGTTAGCAATATAACGTGCATTATTAACCATATTATGCAGTTATTGTCGATAGAACTGTAACAAATATACTTATTACTTTTATTATTATCAATATAACATGCACTATTTGCCATATTTTACTATTATTATCGCTAGAACTATAATAATTATACTTATTACTTATATTGTTAGCAATATAACGTGCATTATTACCCATATAATGCAGTTATTATCGCTAGAACTGTAATAATTATACTCATTACTGATATTATTCTCAATATAACATGCATTATTACCCATATTATGCAGTTACTATCGCTAGAACTATAATAAATATACGTATTACTTTTATTATCATCAATATAACATGCATTATTACCCATATTATGCAGTTATGATCGATAGAACTGTAATAAATACACTTACTACTTTTACTATTATCAATATATCATGCACTATTAGCCATATTTTACTATTATTATCGCTAGAACTATAATAATTATACTTATTACTCCCGATGTTATCAATATAACATGCATTATTACCCATATAATGCAGTTATTATCGCTAGAACTGTAATAAATATACTTATTACTTTTATTATTATCAATATAACATGCACTATTAGCCATATTTTACTATTATTATCGCTAGAACTATAATAATTATACTTATTACTCCCGATGTTATCAATATAACATGCATTATTACCCATATAATGCAGTTATTATCGCTAGAACTGTAATAATTATACTTATTACTTATATTATTATGAATATAACATGCATTATTACCCATATAATGCAGTTATTATCGCTAGAACTGTAATAATTGTACTCATTACTTATATTATTAGCAATATAACGTGCATTATTACCCATATTATGCAGTTATTATCGCTAGAACTGTAATAATTATACTTATTACTTATATCATTATCAACTTAACATGCATTATTACCCATATAATGGAGGTATTATCGCTTGAACTGTAATAATTATACTTATTACTTATACTATTAGCAATATAACGTGCATTGTTACCCATATAATGCAGTTATTATCGCTAGAACTGTAATAATTATACTTATTACTTATATTGTTAGCAATATAACGTGCATTATTACCCATATTATGCAGTTATTGTCGATAGAACTGTAATAAATATACTTATTACTTTTATTATTATCAATATAACATGCATTATTACCCATATTATGCAGTTATTATCGCTAGAACTATAATAAATATACGTACTACTTTCATTATCATCAACATAACATGCATTATTATCCATATAATGGAGGTATTATCGCTAGAACTGTAATAATTATACTGATTACTTATATTATTATCAATATAACATGCATTATTACCCATATTATGCAGTTATTATCCCTAGAACCATAATAAATATACTTATTACTCCCAATATTATCAATATAACATGCATTTTTACCCATATAATGCAGTTATTATCGCTAGAACTGTAATAATTATACTTATTACTTATATTATTATCGATATAACATGCATTATTACCCATATAATGCAGTTATTATCGCTAGAACTGTAATAATTGTACTCATTACTTATATTATTTGCAATATAACGTGCATTATTACCCATATTATGCAGTTATTATCGCTAGAACTGTAATAATTATACTTATTACTTATATCATTATCAATATAACATGCATTATTACCCATATAATGGAGGTATTATCGCTTGAACTGTAATAATTATACTTATTACTTATACTATTAGCAATATAACGTGCATTGTTACCCATATAATGCAGTTATTATCGCTAGAACTGTAATAATTATACTTATTACTTATATTGTTAGCAATATAACGTGCATTATTACCCATATTATGCAGTTATTGTCGATAGAACTGTAATAAATATACTTATTACTTTTATTATTATCAATATAACATGCACTATTTGCCATATTTTACTATTATTATCGCTAGAACTATAATAATTATACTTATTACTCCCGATATTATCAATATAACATGCATTATTACCCATATAGTGCAGTTATTATCGCTAGAACTGTAATAATTATACTTATTGCTTATATTGTTAGCAATATAACGTGCATTGTTACCCATATAATGCAGTTATTATCGCTAGAACTGTAATAATTATACTTATTACTTATATTATTATCAATATAACATGCATTATTACCCATATTATGCAGTTATTATCGCTAGAACTATAATAAATATACGTATTACTCCCAATATTATCAATATAACATGCATTATTACCTATATTATGCAGTTATTATCGCTAGAACTGTAATAATTGTACTCATTACTTTTATTATTAGCAATATAACGTGCATTATTACCCATATTATGCAGTTATTATCGCTAGAACTGTAATGATTATACTTATTACTTATATTATTCTCAATATAACATGCATTATTAGCCATATTATGCAGTTATTATCGCTAGAACTGTAATAAATATACTTACTACTTTCATTATCATCAATATAACACGCATTATTACCCATATTAAGAAGTTATTATCGCTAGAACTGTAATAATTATACTTATTACTCATATTATTATCAATATAACATGCATTATTACCCATATTATGCAGTTATTATCGCTAGAACTATAATAAATATACGTATTACTTTTATTATCATCAATATAACATGCATTATTACCCATATTATGCAGTTATTATCGATAGAACTGTAATAAATATACTTATTACTTTTATTATTATCAACATAACATGCACTATTTGCCATATTTTACTATTATTATCGCTAGAACTATAATAATTATACTTATTACTCCCGATATTATCAATATAACATGCATTATTAGCCATATTATGCAGTTATTATGGCTAGAACTGTAATAAATATACTTACTACTTTCATTGTCATCAATATAACATGCATTATTACCCATATTAAGAAGTTATTATCGATAGAACTGTAATAAATATACTTATTACTTATATTATTATCAATATAACATGCATTATTACCCATATTATGCAGTTATTATCGCTAGAACTATAATAAATATACGTATTACTTTTATTATCATCAATATAACATGCATTATTACCCATATTATGCAGTTATTATCGATAGAACTGTAATAAATACACTTACTACTTTTACTATTATCAATATATCATGCACTATTAGCCATATTTTACTATTATTATCGCTAGAACTATAATAATTATACTTATTACTCCCGATGTTATCAATATAACATGCATTATTACCCATATAATGCAGTTATTATCGCTAGAACTGTAATAATTATACTTATTACTTATATTATTATCAATATAACATGCATTATTACCCATATAATGCGGTTATTATCGCTAGAACTGTAATAATTGTACTCATTACTCATATTATTAGCAATATAACGTGCATTATTACCCATATTATGCAGTTATTATCGCTAGAACTGTAATAATTATACTTATTACTTATATCATTATCAATATAACATGCATTATTACCCATATAATAGAGGTATTATCGCTAGAACTGTAATAATTATACTTATTACTTATATCATTATCAATATAACGTCCATTCTTACCCATATAATGCAGTTATTATCGCTAGAACTGTAATAATTATACTTATTACTTATACTATTAGCAATATAACGTCCATTCTTACCCATATAATGCAGTTATTATCGCTAGAACTCTAATAATTATACTTATTGCTTATATTGTTAGCAATATAACGTGCATTATCACCCATATAATGCAGTTATTATCGCTAGCACTGTAATAATTATACTTATTACTTATACTATTATCAATATAACATGTATTATTACCCATATTATGCAGTTATTATCGCTAGAACTATAATAAATATACGTATTACTTTTATTATCATCAATACTACATGCATTATTACCCATATTATGCAGTTATTGTCGATAGACCTGTAATAAATATACTTATTACTTTTATTATTATCAATATAACATGCACTATTTGCCATATTTTACTATTATTATCGCTAGAACTATAATAATTATACTTATTACTCCCGAAATTATCAATATAACATGCATTATTACCCATATAATGCAGTTATTATCGCTAGAACTGTAATAATTATACTTATTACTTATATTATTCTCAATATAACATGCATTATTACCCATATAATGCAGTTATTATCGCTAGAAACGTAATAATTATACTTATTACTTATATTATTATCAACATAACATGCATTATTACCCATATAATGGAGGTATTATTGCTAGAACTGTAATAATTATACTTATTACTTACACTATTAGCAATATAACGTGCATTGTTACCCATATAATGCAGTTATTATCGCCAGAACTATAATAAATATACGTATTACTCCCAATATTATCAATATAATATGCATTATTACCTATATTATGCAGTTATTATCGCTAGAACTGTAATAATTGTACTCATTACTTTTATTATTAGCAATATAACGTGCATTATTACCCATATTATGCAGTTATTATCGCTAGAACTGTAATGATTATACTTATTACTTATATTATTCTCAATATAACATGCATTATTAGCCATATTATGCAGTTATTATCGCTAGAACTGTAATAAATATACTTACTACTTTCATTATCATCAATATAACATGCATTATTACCCATATTAAGAAGTTATTATCGCTAGAACTGTAATAACTATACTTATTACTCATATTATTATCAATATAACATGCATTATTACCCATATTATGCAGTTATTATCGCTAGAACTATAATAAATATACGTATTACTTTTATTATCATCAATATAACATGCATTATTACCCATATTATGCAGTTATTATCGCTAGAACTATAATAAATATACGTATTACTTTTATTATCATCAATATAACATGCATTATTACCCATATTATGCAGTTATTATCGATAGAACTGTAATAAATATACTTATTACTTTTATTATTATCAACATAACATGCACTATTTGCCATATTTTACTATTATTATCGCTAGAACTATAATAATTATACTTATTACTCCCGATATTATCAATATAACATGCATTATTAGCCATATTATGCAGTTATTATCGCTAGAACTGTAATAAATATACTTTCTACTTTCATTATCATCAATATAACATGCATTATTACCCATATTAAGAAGTTATTATCGATAGAACTGTAATAAATATACATATTACTTATAGTATTATCAATATAACATGCATTATTACCCATATTATGCAGTTATTATCGCTAGAACTATAATAAATATACGTATTACTTTTATTATCATCAATATAACATGCATTATTACCCATATTATGCAGTTATTATCGATAGAACTGCAATAAATATACTTATTACTTAGATTATTATCAATATAACATCCATTATTACCCATATTATGCAGTTATTATCGATAGAACTGTAATAAATATACTTATTACTTTTATTATTATCAACATAACATGCACTATTTGCCATATTTTAATATTATTATCGCTAGAACTATAATAATTATACTTATTACTCCCGATATTATCAATATAACATGCATTATTACCCATATAATGCAGTTATTATCGCTAGAACTGTAATGATTATACTTATTACTTTGATTATTATCAATATAACATCCATTATTACCCATATTATGCAGTTATTATGGATAGGACTGTAATAAATATACTTATTACTTTTATTATTATCAATATAACATGCACTATTTGCCATATTTTACTATTATTATCGCTAGAACTATAATAATTATACTTATTACTCCCGATATTATCAATATAACATGCATTATTACCCATATAATGCAGTTATTATCGCTAGAACTGTTATAATTATACTTATTACTTATATTATTATCAATATAACATGCATTATTACACATATTATGCAGTTATTATCTCTAGAACCATAATAAATATACTTATTACTCCCAATATTATCAATATAACATGCATTTTTACCCATATAATGCAGTTATTATCGCTAGAACTGTAATAATTATACTTATTACTTATATTGTTAGCAATATAACATGCATTATTACCCATATAATGCAGTTATTATCGCTAGAACTATAATAAATATACGTATTACTTTTATTATCATCAATATAACATGCATTATTACCCATATTATGCAGTTATTATGGATAGGACTGTAATAAATATACTTATTACTTTTATTATTATCAATATAACATGCACTATTTGCCATATTTTACTATTATTATCGCTGGAACTATAATAATTATACTTATTACTCCCGATATTATCAATATAACATGCATTATTACCCATATAATGCAGTTATTATCGCTAGAACTGTAATAATTATACTTATTACTTATATTATTATCAATATAACATGCATTATTACCCATATTATGTAGTTATTATCGCTAGAACTATAATAAATATACGTATTACTTTCATTATCATCAATATAACATGCATTATTACCCATATAATGCAGTTATTATCGCTAGAACTGTAATAATTATACTTATTACTTATATTGTTAGCAATATAACGTGCATTATTACCCATATTATGCAGTTATTATCGCTAGAACTATAATAAATATACGTATTACTTTCATTATCATCAGTATAACATGCATTATTACCCACATAATGGAGGTATTATCGCTAGAACTGTAATAATTATACTTATTACTTATATTATTCTCAATATAACATGCATTATTACCCATATTATGCAGTTATTATCGATAGAACTGTAATAAATATACTTATTACTTTTACTATTATCTATATATCATGCACTACTAGCCATATTTTACTATTATTATCGCTAGAACTATAATAATTATACTTATTACTCCCAATATTATCAATATAACATGCCTTATTACGCATATAATGCAGTTATTATCGCTAGAACTGCAATAAATATACTTACTACTTTCATTATCATCAATATAACATGCATTATTACCCATATTATGCAGTTATTATCGATAGAACTGTAATCAATATACTTATTACTTTTACTATTATCAATATATCATGCACTATTAGTCATATTTTACTATTATTATCGCTAGAACTGTAATAATTATACTTAATACTTATATTATTAGCAATATAACGTGCATTATTACCTATATTATGCAGTTATTATCGCTAGAACTGTAGCAGTTATACTTATTACTTATATCATTATCAATATAACATGCATTATTACCCATATAATGGAGGTATTATCGCTAGAACTGTAATAATTATACTTATTACTTATACTATTAGCAATATAACGTGCGTTATTACCCATATAATGCAGTTATTATCGCCAGAATTGTAATAATTATACTTATTACTTATATTATTCTCAATATAACATGTATTATTACCCATATTATGCAGTTATTATCGCTAGAAATGTAATAATTATACTTATTACTTAGATTATTATCAATATAACATGCATTATTACCCATATTATGCAGTTATTATCGCTAGAACTGTAATAAATATAAGTATTACTTTTATTATCATCAATATAACATGCATTATTACCCATATTATGCCGTTATTATCGATAGAACTGTAATAAATATATTTATTACTTTTATTATTATCAATATAACATGCACTATTTGCCATATTTTACTATTATTATCGCTAGAACTATAATAATTATACTTATTACTCCCGATATTATCAATATAACATGCATTATTACCCATATAATGCAGTTATTATCGCTAGAACTGTAATAATGATACTTATTGCTTATATTGTTAGCAATATAACGTGCATTATTACCCATATAATGCAGTTATTATCGCTAGAACTGTAATAATTATACTTATTACTTATATTATTATCAATATAACATGCATTATTACCCATATTATGCAGTTATTATCGCCAGTACTATAATAAATATGCGTATTACTCCTAATATTATCAATATAACATGCATTATTACCTATATTATGCAGTTATTATCGCTAGAACTGTAATAATTGTACTCATTACTTTTATTATTAGCAATATAACGTGCATTATTACCCATATTATGCAGTTATTATCGCTAGAACTGTAATGATTATACTTATTACTTATATTATTCTCAATATAACATGCATTATTAGCCATATTATGCAGTTATTATCGCTAGAACTGTAATAAATATACTAACTACAGTCATTATCATCAATATAACATGCATTATTACCCATATTAAGAAGTTATTATCGCTAGAACTGTAATAACTATACTTATTACTCATATTATTATCAATATAACATGCATTATTACCCATATTATGCAGTTATTATCGCTAGAACTATAATAAATATACGTATTACTTTTATTATCATCAATATAACATGCATTATTACCCATATTATGCAGTTATTATCGATAGAACTGTAATAAATATACTTATTACTTTTATTATTATCAACATAACATGCACTATTTGCCATATTTTACTATTATTATCGCTAGAACTATAATAATTATACTTATTACTCCCGATATTATCAATATAACATGCATTATTAGCCATATTATGCAGTTATTATCGCTAGAACTGTAATAAATATACTTTCTACTTTCATTATCATCAATATAACATGCATTATTACCCATATTAAGAAGTTATTATCGATAGAACTGTAATAAATATACATATTACTTATAGTATTATCAATATAACATGCATTATTACCCATATTATGCAGTTATTATCGCTAGAACTATAATAAATATACGTATTACTTTTATTATCATCAATATAACATGCATTATTACCCATATTATGCAGTTATTATCGATAGAACTGTAATAAATATACTTATTACTTTTATTATTATCAACATAACAAGCACTATTTGCCATATTTTACTATTATTATCGCTAGAACTATAATAATTATACTTATTACTCCCGATATTATCAATATAACATGCATTATTACCCATATAATGCAGTTATTATCGCTAGAACTGTAATGATTATACTTATTACTTAGATTATTATCAATATAACATCCATTATTACCCATATTATGCAGTTATTATGGATAGGACTGTAATAAATATACTTATTACTTTTATTATTATCAATATAACATGCACTATTTGCCATATTTTACTATTATTATCGCTAGAACTATAATAATTATACTTATTACTCCCGATATTATCAATATAACATGCATTATTACCCATATAATGCAGTTATTATCGCTAGAACTGTTATAATTATACTTATTACTTATATTATTATCAATATAACATGCATTATTACCCATATTATGCAGTTATTATCTCTAGAACCATAATAAATATACTTAATACTCCCAATATTATCAATATAACATGCATTTTTACCCATATAATGCAGTTATTATCGCTAGAACTGTAATAATTATACTTATTACTTATATTGTTAGCACTATAACGTGCATTATTACCCATATAATGCAGTTATTATCGCTAGAACTATAATAAATATACGTATTACTTTTATTATCATCAATATAACATGCATTATTACCCATATTATGCAGTTATTATGGATAGGACTGTAATAAATATACTTATTACTTTTATTATTATCAATATAACATGCACTATTTGCCATATTTTACTATTACTATCGCTAGAACTATAATAATTATACTTATTACTCCCGATATTATCAATATAACATGCATTATTACCCATATAATGCAGTTATTATCGCTAGAACTGTTATAATTATACTCATTACTTATATTATTATCAATATAACATGCATTATTACCCATATTATGCAGTTATTATCTCTAGAACCATAATAAATATACTTATTACTCCCAATATTATCAATATAACATGCATTTTTACCCATATAATGCAGTTATTATCGCTAGAACTGTAATAATTATACTTATTACTTATATTGTTAGCAATATAACGTGCATTATTACCCATATAATGCAGTTATTATCGCTAGAACTATAATAAATATACGTATTACTTTTATTATCATCAATATAACATGCATTATTACCCATATTATGCAGTTATTCTGGATAGGACTGTAATAAATATACTTATTACTTTTATTATTTTCAATATAACATGCACTATTTGCCATATTTTACTATTATTATCGCTAGAACTATAATAATTATACTTATTACTCCCGATATTATCAATATAACATGCATTATTACCCACATAATGCAGTTATTATCGCTAGAACTGTAATAATTATACTTATTACTTATATTATTATCAATATAACATGCATTATTACCCATATTATGTAGTTATTATCGCTAGAACTATAATAAATATACGTATTACTTTCATTATCATCAATATAACATGCATTATTACCCATATAATGCAGTTATTATCGCTAGAACTGTAATAATTATACTTATTACTTATATTGTTAGCAATATAACGTGCATTATTACCCATATTATGCAGTTATTATCGCTAGAACTATAATAAATATACGTATTACTTTCATTATCATCAGTATAACATGCATTATTACCCACATAATGGAGGTATTATCGCTAGAACTGTAATAATTATACTTATTACTTATATTATTCTCAATATAACATGCATTATTACCCATATTATGCAGTTATTATCGATAGAACTGTAATAAATATACTTATTACTTTTACTATTATCAATATATCATGCACTACTAGCCATATTTTACTATTATTATCGCTAGAACTATAATAATTATACTTATTACTCCCAATATTATCAATATAACATGCCTTATTACGCATATAAGGCAGTTATTATCGCTAGAACTGTAATAAATATACTTACTACTTTCATTATCATCAATATAACATGCATTATTACCCATATTATGCAGTTATTATCGATAGAACTGTAATCAATATACTTATTACTTTTACTGTTATCAATATATCATGCACTATTAGTCATATTTTACTATTATTATCGCTAGAACTGTAATAATTATACTTATTACTTATATTATTAGCAATATAACGTGCATTGTTACCCATATAATGCAGTTATTATCGCTAGAACTGTAATAATTATACTTATTACTTATATTGTTAGCAATATAACGTGCATTATTACCCATATTATGCAGTTATTGTCGATAGAACTGTAATAAATATACTTATTACTTTTATTATTATCAATATAACATGCACTATTTGCCATATTTTACTATTATTATCGCTAGAACTGTAATAATTATACTTATTACTTATATTATTAGCAATATAACGTGCATTATTACCTATATTATGCAGTTATTATCGCTAGAACTGTAGCAGTTATACTTATTACTTATATCATTATCAATATAACATGCATTATTACCCATATAATGGAGGTATTATCGCTAGAACTGTAATAATTATACTTATTACTTAGATTATTATCAATATAACATGCATTATTACCCATATTATGCAGTTATTATCGCTAGAACTGTAATAAATATACTTACTACTTTCATTATCATCAATATAACATGCATTATTACCCATATTATGCAGTTATTATCGATAGAACTGTAATAAATATACTTACTACTTTCATTATCATCAATATAACATGCATTATTACCCATATTATGCAGTTATTATCGATAGAACTGTAATCAATATACTTATTACTTTTACTATTATCAATATATCATGCACTATTAGTCATATTTTACTATTATTATCGCTAGAACTATAATAATTATACTTATTACTCCCGATATTATCAATATAACATGCATTATTACCCATATAATGCAGTTATTATCGCTAGAAATGTAATAATTACACTTATTACTTATACTATTAGCAATAAAACGTGCATTGTTACCCATATAATGCAGTTATTATCGCTAGAACTATAATAATTATACTTATTACTCCCGATATTATCAATATAACATGCATTATTACCCATATAATGCAGTTATTATCGCCAGAACTGTAATAATTATACTTATTACTTTTATTATCATCAATATAACATGCATTATTACCCATATTATGCCGTTATTATCGATAGAACTGTAATAAATATATTTATTACTTTTATTATTATCAATATAACATGCACTATTTGCCATATTTTACTATTATTATCGCTAGAACTATAATAATTATACTTATTACTCCCGATATTATCAATATAACATGCATTATTACCCATATAATGCAGTTATTATCGCTAGAACTGTAATAATGATACTTATTGCTTATATTGTTAGCAATATAACGTGCATTATTACCCATATAATGCAGTTATTATCGCTAGAACTGTAATAATTATACTTATTACTTATATTATTATCAATATAACATGCATTATTACCCATATTATGCAGTTATTATCGCCAGTACTATAATAAATATGCGTATTACTCCCAATATTATCAATATAACATGCATTATTACCTATATTATGCAGTTATTATCGCTAGAACTGTAATAATTGTACTCATTACTTTTATTATTAGCAATATAACGTGCATTATTACCCATATTATGCAGTTATTATCGCTAGAACTGTAATGATTATACTTATTACTTATATTATTCTCAATATAACATGCATTATTAGCCATATTATGCAGTTATTATCGCTAGAACTGTAATAAATATACTAACTACTTTCATTATCATCAATATAACATGCATTATTACCCATATTAAGAAGTTATTATCGCTAGAACTGTAATAACTATACTTATTACTCATATTATTATCAATATAACATGCATTATTACCCATATTATGCAGTTATTATCGCTAGAACTATAATAAATATACGTATTACTTTTATTATCATCAATATAACATGCATTATTACCCATATTATGCAGTTATTATCGATAGAACTGTAATAAATATACTTATTACTTTTATTATTATCAACATAACATGCACTATTTGCCATATTTTACTATTATTATCGCTAGAACTATAATAATTATACTTATTACTCCCGATATTATCAATATAACATGCATTATTAGCCATATTATGCAGTTGTTATCGCTAGAACTGTAATAAATATACTTTCTACTTTCATTATCATCAATATAACATGCATTATTACCCATATTAAGAAGTTATTATCGATAGAACTGTAATAAATATACATATTACTTATAGTATTATCAATATAACATGCATTATTACCCATATTATGCAGTTATTATCGCTAGAACTATAATAAATATACGTATTACTTTTATTATCATCAATATAACATGCATTATTACCCATATTATGCAGTTATTATCGATAGAACTGTAATAAATATACTTATTACTTTTATTATTATCAACATAACATGCACTATTTGCCATATTTTACTATTATTATCGCTAGAACTATAATAATTATACTTATTACTCCCGATATTATCAATATAACATGCATTATTAGCCATATTATGCAGTTGTTATCGCTAGAACTGTAATAAATATACTTTCTACTTTCATTATCATCAATATAACATGCATTATTACCCATATTAAGAAGTTATTATCGATAGAACTGTAATAAATATACATATTACTTATAGTATTATCAATATAACATGCATTATTACCCATATTATGCAGTTATTATCGCTAGAACTATAATAAATATACGTATTACTTTTATTATCATCAATATAACATGCATTATTACCCATATTATGCAGTTATTATCGATAGAACTGTAATAAATATACTTATTACTTTTATTATTATCAATATAACATGCACTATTTGCCATATTTTACTATTATTATCGCTAGAACTATAATAATTATACTTATTACTCCCGATATTATCAATATAACATGCATTATTACCCATATAATGCAGTTATTATCGCTAGAACTGTTATAATTATACTTATTACTTATATTATTATCAATATAACATGCATTATTACCCATATTATGCAGTTATTATCTCTAGAACCATAATAAATATACTTAATACTCCCAATATTATCAATATAACATGCATTTTTACCCATATAATGCAGTTATTATCGCTAGAACTGTAATAATTATACTTATTACTTATATTGTTAGCACTATAACGTGCATTATTACCCATATAATGCAGTTATTATCGCTAGAACTATAATAAATATACGTATTACTTTTATTATCATCAATATAACATGCATTATTACCCATATTATGCAGTTATTATGGATAGGACTGTAATAAATATACTTATTACTTTTATTATTATCAATATAACATGCACTATTTGCCATATTTTACTATTACTATCGCTAGAACTATAATAATTATACTTATTACTCCCGATATTATCAATATAACATGCATTATTACCCATATAATGCAGTTATTATCGCTAGAACTGTTATAATTATACTCATTACTTATATTATTATCAATATAACATGCATTATTACCCATATTATGCAGTTATTATCTCTAGAACCATAATAAATATACTTATTACTCCCAATATTATCAATATAACATGCATTTTTACCCATATAATGCAGTTATTATCGCTAGAACTGTAATAATTATACTTATTACTTATATTGTTAGCAATATAACGTGCATTATTACCCATATAATGCAGTTATTATCGCTAGAACTATAATAAATATACGTATTACTTTTATTATCATCAATATAACATGCATTATTACCCATATTATGCAGTTATTATGGATAGGACTGTAATAAATATACTTATTACTTTTATTATTATCAATATAACATGCACTATTTGCCATATTTTACTATTATTATCGCTAGAACTATAATAATTATACTTATTACTCCCGATATTATCAATATAACATGCATTATTACCCATATAATGCAGTTATTATCGCTAGAACTGTAATAATTATACTTATTACTTATATTATTATCAATATAACATGCATTATTACCCATATTATGTAGTTATTATCGCTAGAACTATAATAAATATACGTATTACTTTCATTATCATCAATATAACATGCATTATTACCCATATAATGCAGTTATTATCGCTAGAACTGTAATAATTATACTTATTACTTATATTGTTAGCAATATAACGTGCATTATTACCCATATTATGCAGTTATTATCGCTAGAACTATAATAAATATACGTATTACTTTCATTATCATCAGTATAACATGCATTATTACCCACATAATGGAGGTATTATCGCTAGAACTGTAATAATTATACTTATTACTTATATTATTCTCAATATAACATGCATTATTACCCATATTATGCAGTTATTATCGATAGAACTGTAATAAATATACTTACTACTTTCATTATCATCAATATAACATGCATTATTACCCATATTATGCAGTTATTATCGATAGAACTGTAATCAATATACTTATTACTTTTACTGTTATCAATATATCATGCACTATTAGTCATATTTTACTATTATTATCGCTAGAACTGTAATAATTATACTTATTACTTATACTATTAGCAATATAACGTGCATTGTTACCCATATAATGCAGTTATTATCGCTAGAACTGTAATAATTATACTTATTACTTATATTGTTAGCAATATAACGTGCATTATTACCCATATTATGCAGTTATTGTCGATAGAACTGTAATAAATATACTTATTACTTTTATTATTATCAATATAACATGCACTATTTGCCATATTTTACTATTATTATCGCTAGAACTGTAATAATTATACTTATTACTTATATTATTAGCAATATAACGTGCATTATTACCTATATTATGCAGTTATTATCGCTAGAACTGTAGCAGTTATACTTATTACTTATATCATTATCAATATAACATGCATTATTACCCATATAATGGAGGTATTATCGCTAGAACTGTAATAATTATACTTATTACTTAGATTATTATCAATATAACATGCATTATTACCCATATTATGCAGTTATTATCGCTAGAACTGTAATAAATATACTTACTACTTTCATTATCATCAATATAACATGCATTATTACCCATATTATGCAGTTATTATCGATAGAACTGTAATAAATATACTTACTACTTTCATTATCATCAATATAACATGCATTATTACCCATATTATGCAGTTATTATCGATAGAACTGTAATCAATATACTTATTACTTTTACTATTATCAATATATCATGCACTATTAGTCATATTTTACTATTATTATCGCTAGAACTATAATAATTATACTTATTACTCCCGATATTATCAATATAACATGCATTATTACCCATATAATGCAGTTATTATCGCTAGAACTATAATAAATATACGTATTACTTTTATTATCATCAATATAACATGCATTATTACCCATATTATGCAGTTATTATGGATAGGACTGTAATAAATATACTTATTACTTTTATTATTATCAATATAACATGCACTATTTGCCATATTTTACTATTATTATCGCTAGAACTATAATAATTATACTTATTACTCCCGATATTATCAATATAACATGCATTATTACCCATATAATGCAGTTATTATCGCTAGAACTGTAATAATTATACTTATTACTTATATTATTATCAATATAACATGCATTATTACCCATATTATGTAGTTATTATCGCTAGAACTATAATAAATATACGTATTACTTTCATTATCATCAATATAACATGCATTATTACCCATATAATGCAGTTATTATCGCTAGAACTGTAATAATTATACTTATTACTTATATTGTTAGCAATATAACGTGCATTATTACCCATATTATGCAGTTATTATCGCTAGAACTATAATAAATATACGTATTACTTTCATTATCATCAGTATAACATGCATTATTACCCACATAATGGAGGTATTATCGCTAGAACTGTAATAATTATACTTATTACTTATATTATTCTCAATATAACATGCATTATTACCCATATTATGCAGTTATTATCGATAGAACTGTAATAAATATACTTATTACTTTTACTATTATCAATATATCATGCACTACTAGCCATATTTTACTATTATTATCGCTAGAACTATAATAATTATACTTATTACTCCCAATATTATCAATATAACATGCCTTATTACGCATATAATGCAGTTATTATCGCTAGAACTGTAATAAATATACTTACTACTTTCATTATCATCAATATAACATGCATTATTACCCATATTATGCAGTTATTATCGATAGAACTGTAATCAATATACTTATTACTTTTACTATTATCAATATATCATGCACTATTAGTCATATTTTACTATTATTATCGCTAGAACTGTTATAATTATACTTATTACTTATATTATTAGCAATATAACGTGCGTTATTACCCATATAATGCAGTTATTATCGCCAGAATTGTAATAATTATACTTATTACTTATATTATTCTCAATATAACATGTATTATTACCCATATTATGCAGTTATTATCGCTAGAACTATAATAATTATACTTATTACTCCCGATATTATCAATATAACATGCATTATTACCCATATAATGCAGTTATTATCGCTAGAACTGTTATAATTATACTTATTACTTATATTATTATCAATATAACATGCATTATTACCCATATTATGCATTTATTATCTCTAGAACCATAATAAATATACTTAATACTCCCAATATTATCAATATAACATGCATTTTTACCCATATAATGCAGTTATTATCGCTAGAACTGTAATAATTATACTTATTACTTATATTGTTAGCACTATAACGTGCATTATTACCCATATAATGCAGTTATTATCGCTAGAACTATAATAAATATACGTATTACTTTTATTATCATCAATATAACATGCATTATTACCCATATTATGCAGTTATTATGGATAGGACTGTAATAAATATACTTATTACTTTTATTATTATCAATATAACATGCACTATTTGCCATATTTTACTATTATTATCGCTAGAACTATAATAATTATACTTATTACTCCCGATATTATCAATATAACATGCATTATTACCCATATAATGCAGTTATTATCGCTAGAACTGTTATAATTATACTTATTACTTATATTATTATCAATATAACATGCATTATTACCCATATTATGCAGTTATTATCTCTAGAACCATAATAAATATACTTATTACTCCCAATATTATCAATATAACATGCATTTTTACCCATATGATGCAGTTATTATCGCTAGAACTGTAATAATTATACTTATTACTTATATTGTTAGCAATATAACGTGCATTATTACCCATATAATGCAGTTATTATCGCTAGAACTATAATAAATATACGTATTACTTTTATTATCATCAATATAACATGCATTATTACCCATATTATGCAGTTATTATGGATAGGACTGTAATAAATATACTTATTACTTTTATTATTATCAATATAACATGCACTATTTGCCATATTTTACTATTATTATCGCTAGAACTATAATAATTATACTTATTACTCCCGATATTATCAATATAACATGCATTATTACCCATATAATGCAGTTATTATCGCTAGAACTGTAATAATTATACTTATTACTTATATTATTATCAATATAACATGCATTATTACCCATATTATGTAGTTATTATCGCTAGAACTATAATAAATATACGTATTACTTTCATTATCATCAATATAACATGCATTATTACCCATATAATGCAGTTATTATCGCTAGAACTGTAATAATTATACTTATTACTTATATTGTTAGCAATATAACGTGCATTATTACCCATATTATGCAGTTATTATCGCTAGAACTATAATAAATATACGTATTACTTTCATTATCATCAGTATAACATGCATTATTACCCACATAATGGAGGTATTATCGCTAGAACTGTAATAATTATACTTATTACTTATATTATTCTCAATATAACATGCATTATTACCCATATTATGCAGTTATTATCGATAGAACTGTAATAAATATACTTATTACTTTTACTATTATCAATATATCATGCACTACTAGCCATATTTTACTATTATTATCGCTAGAACTATAATAATTATACTTATTACTCCCAATATTATCAATATAACATGCCTTATTACGCATATAATGCAGTTATTATCGCTAGAACTGTAATAAATATACTTACTACTTTCATTATCATCAATATAACATGCATTATTACCCATATTATGCAGTTATTATCG
Source organism: Megachile leachella (assembly GCA_963576845.1). NCBI lineage: Eukaryota > Metazoa > Arthropoda > Insecta > Hymenoptera > Megachilidae > Megachile > Megachile leachella. Next base: position 97,087 of record CAUYWW010000048.1, on the reverse strand, counting down.
ATAGAACTGTAATCAATATACTTATTACTTTTACTGTTATCAATATATCATGCACTATTAGTCATATTTTACTATTATTATCGCTAGAACTGTAATAATTATACTTATTACTTATACTATTAGCAATATAACGTGCATTGTTACCCATATAATGCAGTTATTATCGCTAGAACTGTAATAATTATACTTATTACTTATATTGTTAGCAATATAACGTGCATTATTACCCATATTATGCAGTTATTGTCGATAGAACTGTAATAAATATACTTATTACTTTTATTATTATCAATATAACATGCACTATTTGCCATATTTTACTATTATTATCGCTAGAACTGTAAGAATTATACTTATTACTTATATTATTAGCAATATAACGTGCATTATTACCTATATTATGCAGTTATTATCGCTAGAACTGTAGCAGTTATACTTATTACTTATATCATTATCAATATAACATGCATTATTACCCATATAATGGAGGTATTATCGCTAGAACTGTAATAATTATACTTATTACTTAGATTATTATCAATATAACATGCATTATTACCCATACTATGCAGTTATTATCGCTAGAACTGTAATAAATATACTTACTACTTTCATTATCATCAATATAACATGCATTATTACACATATTATGCAGTTATTATCGATAGAACTGTAATCAATATACTTATTACTTTTACTATTATCAATATATCATGCACTATTTGCCATATTTTACTATTATTATCGCTAGAACTATAATAATTATACTTATTACTCCCGATATTATCAATATAACATGCATTATTACCCATATAATGCAGTTATTATCGCTAGAACTGTTATAATTATACTTATTACTTATATTATTATCAATATAACATGCATTATTACACATATTATGCAGTTATTATCTCTAGAACCATAATAAATATACTTATTACTCCCAATATTATCAATATAACATGCATTTTTACCCATATAATGCAGTTATTATCGCTAGAACTGTAATAATTACACATATTACTTATATTGTTAGCAATATAACATGCATTATTACCCATATAATGCAGTTATTATCGCTAGAACTATAATAAATATACGTATTACTTTTATTATCATCAATATAACATGCATTATTACCCATATTATGCAGTTATTATGGATAGGACTGTAATAAATATACTTATTACTTTTATTATTATCAATATAACATGCACTATTTGCCATATTTTACTATTATTATCGCTAGAACTATAATAATTATACTTATTACTCCCGATATTATCAATATAACATGCATTATTACCCATATAATGCAGTTATTATCGCTAGAACTGTAATAATTATACTTATTACTTATATTATTATCAATATAACATGCATTATTACCCATATTATGTAGTTATTATCGCTAGAACTATAATAAATATACGTATTACTTTCATTATCATCAATATAACATGCATTATTACCCATATAATGCAGTTATTATCGCTAGAACTGTAATAATTATACTTATTACTTATATTGTTAGCAATATAACGTGCATTATTACCCATATTATGCAGTTATTATCGCTAGAACTATAATAAATATACGTATTACTTTCATTATCATCAGTATAACATGCATTATTACCCACATAATGGAGGTATTATCGCTAGAACTGTAATAATTATACTTATTACTTATATTATTCTCAATATAACATGCATTATTACCCATATTATGCAGTTATTATCGATAGAACTGTAATAAATATACTTATTACTTTTACTATTATCAATATATCATGCACTACTAGCCATATTTTACTATTATTATCGCTAGAACTATAATAATTATACTTATTACTCCCAATATTATCAATATAACATGCCTTATTACGCATATAATGCAGTTATTATCGCTAGAACTGTAATAAATATACTTACTACTTTCATTATCGTCAATATAACATGCATTATTACCCATATTATGCAGTTATTATCGATAGAACTGTAATCAATATACTTATTACTTTTACTATTTTCAATATATCATGCACTATTAGTCATATTTTACTATTATTATCGCTAGAACTGTAATAATTATACTTATTACTTATATTATTAGCAATATAACGTGCGTTATTACCCATATAATGCAGTTATTATCGCCAGAATTGTAATAATTATACTTATTACTTATATTATTCTCAATATAACATGTATTATTACCCATATTATGCAGTTATTATCGCTAGAAATATAATAATTATACTTATTACTTAGATTATTATCAATATAACATGCATTATTACCCATATTATGCAGTTATTATCCCTAGAACTGTAATAAATATACGTATTACTTTTATTATCATCAATATAACATGCATTATTACCCATATTATGCCGTTATTATCGATAGAACTGTAATAAATATATTTATTACTTTTATTATTATCAATATAACATGCACTATTTGCCATATTTTACTATTATTATCGCTAGAACTATAATAATTATACTTATTACTCCCGATATTATCAATATAACATGCATTATTACCCATATAATGCAGTTATTATCGCTAGAACTGTAATAATTGTACTCATTACTTATATTATTAGCAATATAACGTGCATTATTACCCATATTATGCAGTTATTATCGCTAGAACTATAATAAATATACGTATTACTTTCATTATCATCACTATAACATGCATTATTACCCATATAATGGAGGTATTATCGCTAGAACTGTAATAATTATACTTATTACTTATATTATTATCAATATAACATGCATTATTACCCATATTATGCACTTATTATCGACAGAACTGTAATAAATACACTTACTACTTTTACTATTATCAATATATCATGCACTATTAGCCATATGTTACTATTATTATCACTAGAACTATAATAATTATACTTATTACTCCCGATGTTATCAATATAACATGCCTTATTACCCATATAATGCAGTTATTATCGCTAGAACTGTAATAATTATACTTATTACTTATATTATTCTCAATATAACATGCATTATTACCCATATTATGCAGTTATTATCGCTGGAGCTGTAATAATTGTACTCATTACTTATATTATTAGCAATATAACCTGCATTATTACCCATATTATGCAGTTATTATCGCTAGAACTGTAATAATTATACTTATTACTTATATCATTATCAATATAACATGCATTATAACCCATATAATAGAGGTATTATCGCTAGAACTGTAATAATTATACTTATTACTTATACTATTAGCAATATAACGTGCATTATTACCTATATTATGCAGTTATTATCGCTAGAACTGTAGCAGTTATACTTATTACTTATATCATTATCAATATAACATGCATTATTACCCATATAATGGAGGTATTATCGCTAGAACTGTAATAATTATACTTATTACTTAGATTATTATCAATATAACATGCATTATTACCCATACTATGCAGTTATTATCGCTAGAACTATAATAAATATACGTATTACTTTTATTATCATCAATATAACATGCATTATTACCCATATTATGCAGTTATTATCGATAGAACTGTAATAAATATACTTATTACTTTTATTATTATCAATATAACATGCACTATTTGCCATATTTTACTATTAATATCGCTAGAACTATAATAATTATACTTATTACTCCCGATATTATCAATATAACATGCATTATTACCCATATAATGCAGTTATTATCGCTAGAACTGTAATAATTATACTTATTACTTATATTATTCTCAATATAACATGCATTATTACCCATATTATGCAGTTATTATCGCTAGAACTATAATAAATATACGTATTACTTTCATTATCATCAACATAACATGCATTATTACCCATATAATGGAGGTATTATCGCTAGAACTGTAATAATAATACTGATTACTTATATTATTATCAATATAACATGCATTATTACCCATATTATGCAGTTATTATCCCTAGAACCATAATAAATATACTTATTACTCCCAATATTATCAATATAACATGCATTTTTACCCATATAATGCAGTTATTATCGCTAGAACTGTAATAATTATACTTATTACTTATATCATTATCAATATAACATGCATTATTACCCATATAATGGAGGTATTATCGCTTGAACTGTAATAATTATACTTATTACTTATACTATTAGCAATATAACGTGCATTGTTACCCATATAATGCAGTTATTATCGCTAGAACTGTAATAATTATACTTATTACTTATATTGTTAGCAATATAACGTGCATTATTACCCATATTATGCAGTTATTGTCGATAGAACTGTAATAAATATACTTATTACTTTTATTATTATCAATATAACATGCACTATTTGCCATATTTTACTATTATTATCGCTAGAACTATACTAATTATACTTATTACTCCCGATATTATCAATATAACATGCATTATTACCCATATAATGCAGTTATTATCGCTAGAACTGTAATAATTATACTTATTGCTTATATTGTTAGCAATATAACGTGCATTATTACCCATATAATGCAGTTATTATCGCTAGAACTGTAATAATTATACTTATTACTTATATTATTATCAATATAACATGCATTATTACCCTTATTATGCAGTTATTATCGCTAGAACTATAATAAATATACGTATTTCTCCCAATATTATCAATATAACATGCATTATTACCTATATTATGCAGTTATTATCGCTAGAACTGTAATAATTGTACTCATTACTTTTATTATTAGCAATATAACGTGCATTATTACCCATATTATGCAGTTATTATCGCTAGAACTGTAATGATTATACTTATTACTTATATTATTCTCAATATAACATGCATTATTAGCCATATTATGCAGTTATTATCTCTAGAACCATAATAAATATACTTATTACTCCCAATATTATCAATATAACATGCATTTTTACCCATATAATGCAGTTATTATCGCTAGAACTGTAATAATTATACATATTACTTATATTGTTAGCAATATAACATGCATTATTACCCATATTATGCAGTTATTATGGATAGGACTGTAATAAATATACTTATTACTTTTATTATTATCAATATAACATGCACTATTTGCCATATTTTACTATTATTATCGCTAGAACTATAATAATTATACTTATTACTCCCGATATTATCAATATAACATGCATTATTACCCATATAATGCAGTTATTATCGCTAGAACTGTAATAATTATACTTATTACTTATATTATTATCAATATAACATGCATTATTACCCATATTATGTAGTTATTATCGCTAGAACTATAATAAATATACGTATTACTTTCATTATCATCAATATAACATGCATTATTACCCATATAATGCAGTTATTATCGCTAGAACTGTAATAATTATACTTATTACTTATATTGTTAGCAATATAACGTGCATTATTACCCATATTATGCAGTTATTATCGCTAGAACTATAATAAATATACGTATTACTTTCATTATCATCAGTATAACATGCATTATTACCCACATAATGGAGGTATTATCGCTAGAACTGTAATAATTATACTTATTACTTATATTATTCTCAATATAACATGCATTATTACCCATATTATGCAGTTATTATCGATAGAACTGTAATAAATATACTTATTACTCTTACTATTATCAATATATCATGCACTACTAGCCATATTTTACTATTATTATCGCTAGAACTATAATAATTATACTTATTACTCCCAATATTATCAATATAACATGCCTTATTACGCATATAATGCAGTTATTATCGCTAGAACTGTAATAAATATACTTACTACTTTCATTATCGTCAATATAACATGCATTATTACCCATATTATGCAGTTATTATCGATAGAACTGTAATCAATATACTTATTACTTTTACTATTTTCAATATATCATGCACTATTAGTCATATTTTACTATTATTATCGCTAGAACTGTAATAATTATACTTATTACTTATATTATTAGCAATATAACGTGCGTTATTACCCATATAATGCAGTTATTATCGCCAGAATTGTAATAATTATACTTATTACTTATATTATTCTCAATATAACATGTATTATTACCCATATTATGCAGTTATTATCGCTAGAAATATAATAATTATACTTATTACTTAGATTATTATCAATATAACATGCATTATTACCCATATTATGCAGTTATTATCGCTAGAACTGTAATAAATATACGTATTACTTTTATTATCATCAATATAACATGCATTATTACCCATATTATGCCGTTATTATCGATAGAACTGTAATAAATATATTTATTACTTTTATTATTATCAATATAACATGCACTATTTGCCATATTTTACTATTATTATCGCTAGAACTATAATAATTATACTTATTACTCCCGATATTATCAATATAACATGCATTATTACCCATATAATGCAGTTATTATCGCTAGAACTGTAATAATTGTACTCATTACTTATATTATTAGCAATATAACGTGCATTATTACCCATATTATGCAGTTATTATCGCTAGAACTATAATAAATATACGTATTACTTTCATTATCATCACTATAACATGCATTATTACCCATATAATGGAGGTATTATCGCTAGAACTGTAATAATTATACTTATTACTTATATTATTATCAATATAACATGCATTATTACCCATATTATGCACTTATTATCGACAGAACTGTAATAAATACACTTACTACTTTTACTATTATCAATATATCATGCACTATTAGCCATATGTTACTATTATTATCACTAGAACTATAATAATTATACTTATTACTCCCGATGTTATCAATATAACATGCCTTATTACCCATATAATGCAGTTATTATCGCTAGAACTGTAATAATTATACTTATTACTTATATTATTCTCAATATAACATGCATTATTACCCATATTATGCAGTTATTATCGCTGGAGCTGTAATAATTGTACTCATTACTTATATTATTAGCAATATAACCTGCATTATTACCCATATTATGCAGTTATTATCGCTAGAACTGTAATAATTATACTTATTACTTATATCATTATCAATATAACATGCATTATAACCCATATAATAGAGGTATTATCGCTAGAACTGTAATAATTATACTTATTACTTATACTATTAGCAATATAACGTGCATTATTACCCATATTATGCAGTTATTATCGCTAGAACTATAATAAATATACGTATTACTTTTATTATCATCAATATAACATGCATTATTACCCATATTATGCAGTTATTATCGATAGAACTGTAATAAATATACTTATTACTTTTATTATTATCAATATAACATGCACTATTTGCCATATTTTACTATTAATATCGCTAGAACTATAATAATTATACTTATTACTCCCGATATTATCAATATAACATGCATTATTACCCATATAATGCAGTTATTATCGCTAGAACTGTAATAATTATACTTATTACTTATATTATTCTCAATATAACATGCATTATTACCCATATTATGCAGTTATTATCGCTAGAACTATAATAAATATACGTATTACTTTCATTATCATCAACATAACATGCATTATTACCCATATAATGGAGGTATTATCGCTAGAACTGTAATAATAATACTGATTACTTATATTATTATCAATATAACATGCATTATTACCCATATTATGCAGTTATTATCCCTAGAACCATAATAAATATACTTATTACTCCCAATATTATCAATATAACATGCATTTTTACCCATATAATGCAGTTATTATCGCTAGAACTGTAATAATTATACTTATTACTTATATCATTATCAATATAACATGCATTATTACCCATATAATGGAGGTATTATCGCTTGAACTGTAATAATTATACTTATTACTTATACTATTAGCAATATAACGTGCATTGTTACCCATATAATGCAGTTATTATCGCTAGAACTGTAATAATTATACTTATTACTTATATTGTTAGCAATATAACGTGCATTATTACCCATATTATGCAGTTATTGTCGATAGAACTGTAATAAATATACTTATTACTTTTATTATTATCAATATAACATGCACTATTTGCCATATTTTACTATTATTATCGCTAGAACTATACTAATTATACTTATTACTCCCGATATTATCAATATAACATGCATTATTACCCATATAATGCAGTTATTATCGCTAGAACTGTAATAATTATACTTATTGCTTATATTGTTAGCAATATAACGTGCATTATTACCCATATAATGCAGTTATTATCGCTAGAACTGTAATAATTATACTTATTACTTATATTATTATCAATATAACATGCATTATTACCCATATTATGCAGTTATTATCGCTAGAACTATAATAAATATACGTATTTCTCCCAATATTATCAATATAACATGCATTATTACCTATATTATGCAGTTATTATCGCTAGAACTGTAATAATTATACTTATTACTTATATTGTTAGCAATATAACGTGCATTATTACCCATATTATGCAGTTATTGTCGATAGAACTGTAATAAATATACTTATTACTTTTATTATTGTCAATATAACATGCACTATTTGCCATATTTTACTATTATTATCGCTAGAACTATAATAATTATACTTATTACTCCCGATATTATCAATATAACATGCATTATTACCCATATAATGCAGTTATTATCGCTAGAACTGTAATAATTATACTTATTGCTTATATTGTTAGCAATATAACGTGCATTATTACCCATATAATGCAGTTATTATCGCTAGAACTGTAATAAATATACTTACTACTTTCATTATCATCAATATAACATGCATTATTACCCATATTAAGAAGTTATTATCGCTAGAACTGTAATAATTATACTTATTACTCCTATTATTATCAATATAACATGCATTATTACCCATATAATGCAGTTATTATCGCTAGAACTGTAATAATTATACTTATTACTTATATTATTATCAACATAACATGCATTATTACCCATATAATGGAGGTATTATTGCTAGAACTGTAATAATTATACTTATTACTTACACTATTAGCAATATAACGTGCATTGTTACCCATATAATGCAGTTATTATCGCCAGAACTGTAATAATTATACTTATTACTTATATTATTCTCAATATAACATGCATTATTACCCATATTATGCAGTTATTATCGCAAGAACTATAATAAATATACGTATTACTTTTATTATCATCAATATAACTTGCATTATTACCCATATTATGCAGTTATTATCGATAGAACTGTAATAAATATATTTATTAGTTTTATTATTATCAATATAACATGCACCATTTGCCATATTTTACTATTATTATCGCTAGAACTATAATAATTATACTTATTACTCCCGATATTATCAATATAACATGCATTATTACCCATATAATGCAGTTATTATCGCCAGAACTGTAATAATTATACTTATTACTTATATTATTCTCAATATAACATGCATTATTACCCATATTATGCAGTTCTTATCGGTAGAACTATAATAAATATACGTATTACTTTCATTATCATGAATATAACATGCACTATTTGCCATATTTTACTATTATTATCGCTAGAACTATAATAATTATACTTATTACTCCCGATATTATCAATATAACATGCATTATTACCCATATAATGCAGTTATTATCGCTAGAACTGTAATAATTATACTTATTACTTATATTATTATCAATATAACATGCATTATTACCCATATTATGTAGTTATTATCGCTAGAACTATAATAAATATACGTATTACTTTCATTATCATCAATATAACGTGCATTATTACCCATATTATGCAGTTATTATCGCTAGAACTGTAATAATTATACTTATTACTCATATTATTATCAATATAACCTGCATTATTACCCATATAATGGAGGTATTATCGCTAGAACTGTAATAATTATACTTATTACTTATACTATTAGCAATATAACGTGCATTATCACCCATATAATGCAGTTATTATCGCTAGAACTATAATAAATATACGTATTACTTTCATTATCATCAATATAACATGCATTATTACCCATATAATGCAGTTATTATCGCTAGAACTGTAATAATTATACTTATTACTTATATTATTATCAATATAACGTGCATTGTTACCCATATAATGCAGTTATTATCGCCAGAACTGTAATAATTATACTTATTACTTATATTATTCTCAATATAACATGCATTATTACCCATATTATGCAGTTATTATCGCAAGAACTATAATAAATATACGTATTACTTTTATTATCATCAATATAACTTGCATTATTACCCATATTATGCAGTTATTATCGATAGAACTGTAATAAATATATTTATTAGTTTTATTATTATCAATATAACATGCACCATTTGCCATATTTTACTATTGTTATCGCTAGAACTATAATAATTATACTTATTACTCCCGATATTATCAATATAACATGCATTATTACCCATATAATGCAGTTATTATCGCCAGAACTGTAATAATTATACTTATTACTTATATTATTCTCAATATAACATGCATTATTACCCATATTATGCAGTTATTATCGCTAGAACTATAATAAATATACGTATTACTTTCATTATCATCAATATAACATGCATTATTACCCATATAATGGAGGTATTATCGCTAGAACTGTAATAATTATACTTATTACTTATATTATTATCAATATAACATGCATTATTACCCATATTATGCAGTTATTATCTCCAGAACCATAATAAATATACTCATTACTCCCAATATTATCAATATAACCCGCATTATTACCCATATTATGCAGTTATTATCGCTAGAACTATAATAAATATACGTATTACTTTTATTATCATCAATATAACATGCATTATTACCCATATTATGCAGTTCTTATCGGTAGAACTGTAATAAAGATACTTATTACTTTTATTATTATCAATATAACATGCACTATTTGCCATATTTTACTATTATTATCGCTAGAACTATAATAATTATACTTATTACTCCCGATATTATCAATATAACATGCATTATTACCCATATAATGCAGTTATTATCGCTAGAACTGTAATAATTATACTTATTACTTATATTATTATCAATATAACATGCATTATTACCCATATTATGTAGTTATTATCGCTAGAACTATAATAAATATACGTATTACTTTCATTATCATCAATATAACATGCATTATTACCCATATAATGCAGTTATTATCGCTAGAACTGTAATAATTATACTTATTACTTATATTGTTAGCAATATAACGTGCATTATTACCCATATTATGCAGTTATTATCGCTAGAACTATAATAAATATACGTATTACTTTCATTATCATCAGTATAACATGCATTATTACCCACATAATGGAGGTATTATCGCTAGAACTGTAATAATTATACTTATTACTTATATTATTCTCAATATAACATGCATTATTACCCATATTATGCAGTTATTATCGCTAGAACTATAATAAATATACGTATTACTTTCATTATCATCAGCATAACATGCATTATTACCCACATAATGGAGGTATTATCGCTAGAACTGTAATAATTATACTTATTACTTATATTATTATCAATATAACATGCCTTATTACCCATATAATGCTGTTATTATCGCTAGAACTGTAATAATTATACTCATTAATTATATTATTAGCAATATAACGTGCATTATTACCCATATTATACAGTTATTATCGCTAGAACTGTAATAATTAAACTTATTACATATATCATTATCAATCTAACATGCATTATTACCCATATAATGGAGGAATTATCGCTAGAACTGTAATAATTACACTTATTACTTATATTATTATCAACATAACATGCATTATTACCCATATAATGGTGGTATTATTGCTAGAACTGTAATAATTATACTTATTACTCATATCATTATCAATATAACCTGCATTATTACCCATATAATGGAGGTATTATCGCTAGAACTGTAATAATTATACTTATTACTTATACTATTAGCAATATAACGTGCATTATCACCCATATAATGCAGTTATTATCGCTAGAACTATAATAAATATACGTATTACTTTCATTATCATCAATATAACATGCATTATTACCCATATTATGCAGTTATTATCGATGGAACTGTAATAAATATACTTATTACTTTTACTATTATCAATATATGATGCACTACTAGCCATATTTTACTATTATTATCGCTAGAACTATAATAATTATACTTATTACTCCCAATGTTATCAATATAACATGCCTTATTACGCATATAATGCAGTTATTATCGCTAGAACTGTAATAAATATACTTACTACTTTCATTATCATCAATATAACATGCATTATTACCCATATTATGCAGTTATTATCGATAGAACTGTAATCAATATACTTATTACTTTTACTATTATCAATATATCATGCACTATTAGTCGTATATTACTATTATTATCGCTAGAACTGTAATAATTATACTTATTACTTATATTATTAGCAATATAACGTGCATTATTACCTATATTATGCAGTTATTATCGGTAGAACTGTAACAGTTATACTTATTACTTATATCATTATCAATATAACATGCATTATTACCCATATAATGGAGGTATTATCGCTAGAACTGTAATAATTATACTTATTACTTATACTATTAGCAATACAACGTGCGTTATTACCCATATAATGCAGTTATTATCGCCAGAATTGTAATAATTATACTTATTACTTATATTATTCTCAATATAACATGTATTATTACCCATATGATGCAGTTATTACCGCTAGAAATGTAATAATTATACTTATTACTTAGATTATTATCAATATAACATGCATTATTACCCATATTATGCAGTTATTATCGACAGAACTGTAATAAATACACTTACTACTTTTACTATTATCCATATATCATGCACTATTAGCCATATTTTACTATTATTATCACTAGAACTATAATAATTATACTTATTACTCCCGATATTATCAATATAACATGCATTATTACCCATATAATGCAGTTATTATCGCTAGAACTGTAATAATTATACTTATTGCTTATATTGTTAGCAATATAACGTGCATTATTACCCATATAATGCAGTTATTATCGCTAGAACTGTAATAAATATACTTACTACTTTCATTATCATCAATATAACATGCATTATTACCCATATTAAGAAGTTATTATCGCTAGAACTGTAATAATTATACTTATTACTCCTATTATTATCAATATAACATGCATTATTACCCATATAATGCAGTTATTATCGCTAGAACTGTAATAATTATACTTATTACTTATATTATTATCAACATAACATGCATTATTACCCATATAATGGAGGTATTATTGCTAGAACTGTAATAATTATACTTATTACTTACACTATTAGCAATATAACGTGCATTGTTACCCATATAATGCAGTTATTATCGCCAGAACTGTAATAATTATACTTATTACTTATATTATTCTCAATATAACATGCATTATTACCCATATTATGCAGTTATTATCGCAAGAACTATAATAAATATACGTATTACTTTTATTATCATCAATATAACTTGCATTATTACCCATATTATGCAGTTATTATCGATAGAACTGTAATAAATATATTTATTAGTTTTATTATTATCAATATAACATGCACCATTTGCCATATTTTACTATTATTATCGCTAGAACTATAATAATTATACTTATTACTCCCGATATTATCAATATAACATGCATTATTACCCATATAATGCAGTTATTATCGCCAGAACTGTAATAATTATACTTATTACTTATATTATTCTCAATATAACATGCATTATTACCCATATTATGCAGTTATTATCGCTAGAACTATAATAAATATACGTATTACTTTCATTATCATCAATATAACATGCATTATTACCCATATAATGGAGGTATTATCGCTAGAACTGTAATAATTATACTTATTACTTATATTATTATCAATATAACATGCATTATTACCCATATTATGCAGTTATTATCTCCAGAACCATAATAAATATACTCATTACTCCCAATATTATCAATATAACCCGCATTATTACCCATATTATGCAGTTATTATCGCTAGAACTATAATAAATATACGTATTACTTTTATTATCATCAATATAACATGCATTATTACCCATATTATGCAGTTCTTATCGGTAGAACTGTAATAAATATACTTATTACTTTTATTATTATCAATATAACATGCACTATTTGCCATATTTTACTATTATTATCGCTAGAACTATAATAATTATACTTATTACTCCCGATATTATCAATATAACATGCATTATTACCCATATAATGCAGTTATTATCGCTAGAACTGTAATAATTATACTTATTACTTATATTATTATCAATATAACATGCATTATTACCCATATTATGTAGTTATTATCGCTAGAACTATAATAAATATACGTATTACTTTCATTATCATCAATATAACATGCATTATTACCCATATAATGCAGTTATTATCGCTAGAACTGTAATAATTATACTTATTACTTATATTGTTAGCAATATAACGTGCATTATTACCCATATTATGCAGTTATTATCGCTAGAACTATAATAAATATACGTATTACTTTCATTATCATCAGTATAACATGCATTATTACCCACATAATGGAGGTATTATCGCTAGAACTGTAATAATTATACTTATTACTTATATTATTCTCAATATAACATGCATTATTACCCATATTATGCAGTTATTATCGCTAGAACTATAATAAATATACGTATTACTTTCATTATCATCAGCATAACATGCATTATTACCCACATAATGGAGGTATTATCGCTAGAACTGTAATAATTATACTTATTACTTATATTATTATCAATATAACATGCCTTATTACCCATATAATGCTGTTATTATCGCTAGAACTGTAATAATTATACTCATTAATTATATTATTAGCAATATAACGTGCATTATTACCCATATTATACAGTTATTATCGCTAGAACTGTAATAATTAAACTTATTACATATATCATTATCAATCTAACATGCATTATTACCCATATAATGGAGGAATTATCGCTAGAACTGTAATAATTACACTTATTACTTATATTATTATCAACATAACATGCATTATTACCCATATAATGGTGGTATTATTGCTAGAACTGTAATAATTATACTTATTACTCATATCATTATCAATATAACCTGCATTATTACCCATATAATGGAGGTATTATCGCTAGAACTGTAATAATTATACTTATTACTTATACTATTAGCAATATAACGTGCATTATCACCCATATAATGCAGTTATTATCGCTAGAACTATAATAAATATACGTATTACTTTCATTATCATCAATATAACATGCATTATTACCCATATTATGCAGTTATTATCGATGGAACTGTAATAAATATACTTATTACTTTTACTATTATCAATATATCATGCACTACTAGCCATATTTTACTATTATTATCGCTAGAACTATAATAATTATACTTATTACTCCCAATGTTATCAATATAACATGCCTTATTACGCATATAATGCAGTTATTATCGCTAGAACTGTAATAAATATACTTACTACTTTCATTATCATCAATATAACATGCATTATTACGCATATTATGCAGTTATTATCGATAGAACTGTAATCAATATACTTATTACTTTTACTATTATCAATATATCATGCACTATTAGTCGTATATTACTATTATTATCGCTAGAACTGTAATAATTATACTTATTACTTATATTATTAGCAATATAACGTGCATTATTACCTATATTATGCAGTTATTATCGGTAGAACTATAACAGTTATACTTATTACTTATATCATTATCAATATAACATGCAGTATTACCCATATAATGGAGGTATTATCGCTAGAACTGTAATAATTATACTTATTACTTATACTATTAGCAATATAACGTGCGTTATTACCCATATAATGCAGTTATTATCGCCAGAATTGTAATAA
The DNA here is from genome assembly GCA_963576845.1 of Megachile leachella. Lineage (NCBI taxonomy): Eukaryota > Metazoa > Arthropoda > Insecta > Hymenoptera > Megachilidae > Megachile > Megachile leachella. The sequence continues at coordinate 80,970 of CAUYWW010000048.1, read as the reverse complement.
TTATACTTATTACTTATATTATTCTCAATATAACATGTATTATTACCCATATGATGCAGTTATTACCGCTAGAAATGTAATAATTATACTTATTACTTAGATTATTATCAATATAACATGCATTATTACCCATATTATGCAGTTATTATCGACAGAACTGTAATAAATACACTTACTACTTTTACTATTATCCATACATCATGCACTATTAGCCATATTTTACTATTATTATCACTAGAACTATAATAATTATACTTATTACTCCCGATGTTATCAATATAACATGCCTTATTACCCATATAATGCAGTTATTATCGCTAGAACTGTAATAATTATACTTATTACTTATATTATTCTCAATATAACATGCATTATTACCCATATTATGCAGTTATTATCGCTGGAGCTGTAATAATTGTACTCATTACTTATATTATTAGCAATATAACCTGCATTATTACCCATATTATGCAGTTATTATCGCTAGAACTGTAATAATTATACTTATTACTTATATCATTATCAATATAACATGCATTATAACCCATATAATAGAGGTATTATCGCTAGAACTGTAATAATTATACTTATTACTTATACTATTAGCAATATAACGTGCATTGTTACCCATGTAATGCAGTTATTATCGCCAGAACTGTAATAATTATACTTATTACTTATATTATTCTCAATATAACATGCATTACTACCCATATTATGCAGTTATTATCGCTAGAACTATAATAAATATACGTATTACTTTTATTATCATCAATATAACTTGCATTATTACCCATATTATGCAGTTATTATCGATAGAACTGTAATAAATATATTTATTAGTTTTATTATTATCAATATAACATGCACCATTTGCCATATTTTACTATTATTATCGCTAGAACTATAATAATTATACTTATTACTCCCGATATTATCAATATAACATGCATTATTACCCATATAATGCAGTTATTATCGCCAGAACTGTAATAATTATACTTATTACTTATATTATTCTCAATATAACATGCATTATTACCCATATTATGCAGTTCTTATCGGTAGAACTATAATAAATATACGTATTACTTTCATTATCATGAATATAACATGCACTATTTGCCATATTTTACTATTATTATCGCTAGAACTATAATAATTATACTTATTACTCCCGATATTATCAATATAACATGCATTATTACCCATATAATGCAGTTATTATCGCTAGAACTGTAATAATTATACTTATTACTTATATTATTATCAATATAACATGCATTATTACCCATATTATGTAGTTATTATCGCTAGAACTATAATAAATATACGTATTACTTTCATTATCATCAATATAACGTGCATTATTACCCATATTATGCAGTTATTATCGCTAGAACTGTAATAATTATACTTATTACTCATATTATTATCAATATAACCTGCATTATTACCCATATAATGGAGGTATTATCGCTAGAACTGTAATAATTATACTTATTACTTATACTATTAGCAATATAACGTGCATTATCACCCATATAATGCAGTTATTATCGCTAGAACTATAATAAATATACGTATTACTTTCATTATCATCAATATAACATGCATTATTACCCATATAATGCAGTTATTATCGCTAGAACTGTAATAATTATACTTATTACTTATATTATTATCAATATAACGTGCATTGTTACCCATATAATGCAGTTATTATCGCCAGAACTGTAATAATTATACTTATTACTTATATTATTCTCAATATAACATGCATTATTACCCATATTATGCAGTTATTATCGCAAGAACTATAATAAATATACGTATTACTTTTATTATCATCAATATAACTTGCATTATTACCCATATTATGCAGTTATTATCGATAGAACTGTAATAAATATATTTATTAGTTTTATTATTATCAATATAACATGCACCATTTGCCATATTTTACTATTGTTATCGCTAGAACTATAATAATTATACTTATTACTCCCGATATTATCAATATAACATGCATTATTACCCATATAATGCAGTTATTATCGCCAGAACTGTAATAATTATACTTATTACTTATATTATTCTCAATATAACATGCATTATTACCCATATTATGCAGTTATTATCGCTAGAACTATAATAAATATACGTATTACTTTCATTATCATCAATATAACATGCATTATTACCCATATAATGGAGGTATTATCGCTAGAACTGTAATAATTATACTTATTACTTATATTATTATCAATATAACATGCATTATTACCCATATTATGCAGTTATTATCTCCAGAACCATAATAAATATACTCATTACTCCCAATATTATCAATATAACCCGCATTATTACCCATATTATGCAGTTATTATCGCTAGAACTATAATAAATATACGTATTACTTTTATTATCATCAATATAACATGCATTATTACCCATATTATGCAGTTCTTATCGGTAGAACTGTAATAAATATACTTATTACTTTTATTATTATCAATATAACATGCACTATTTGCCATATTTTACTATTATTATCGCTAGAACTATAATAATTATACTTATTACTCCCGATATTATCAATATAACATGCATTATTACCCATATAATGCAGTTATTATCGCTAGAACTGTAATAATTATACTTATTACTTATATTATTATCAATATAACATGCATTATTACCCATATTATGTAGTTATTATCGCTAGAACTATAATAAATATACGTATTACTTTCATTATCATCAATATAACATGCATTATTACCCATATAATGCAGTTATTATCGCTAGAACTGTAATAATTATACTTATTACTTATATTGTTAGCAATATAACGTGCATTATTACCCATATTATGCAGTTATTATCGCTAGAATTATAATAAATATACGTATTACTTTCATTATCATCAGTATAACATGCATTATTACCCACATAATGGAGGTATTATCGCTAGAACTGTAATAATTATACTTATTACTTATATTATTCTCAATATAACATGCATTATTACCCATATTATGCAGTTATTATCGCTAGAACTATAATAAATATACGTATTACTTTCATTATCATCAGCATAACATGCATTATTACCCACATAATGGAGGTATTATCGCTAGAACTGTAATAATTATACTTATTACTTATATTATTATCAATATAACATGCCTTATTACCCATATAATGCTGTTATTATCGCTAGAACTGTAATAATTATACTCATTAATTATATTATTAGCAATATAACGTGCATTATTACCCATATTATACAGTTATTATCGCTAGAACTGTAATAATTAAACTTATTACATATATCATTATCAATCTAACATGCATTATTACCCATATAATGGAGGAATTATCGCTAGAACTGTAATAATTACACTTATTACTTATATTATTATCAACATAACATGCATTATTACCCATATAATGGTGGTATTATTGCTAGAACTGTAATAATTATACTTATTACTCATATCATTATCAATATAACCTGCATTATTACCCATATAATGGAGGTATTATCGCTAGAACTGTAATAATTATACTTATTACTTATACTATTAGCAATATAACGTGCATTATCACCCATATAATGCAGTTATTATCGCTAGAACTATAATAAATATACGTATTACTTTCATTATCATCAATATAACATGCATTATTACCCATATTATGCAGTTATTATCGATGGAACTGTAATAAATATACTTATTACTTTTACTATTATCAATATATGATGCACTACTAGCCATATTTTACTATTATTATCGCTAGAACTATAATAATTATACTTATTACTCCCAATGTTATCAATATAACATGCCTTATTACGCATATAATGCAGTTATTATCGCTAGAACTGTAATAAATATACTTACTACTTTCATTATCATCAATATAACATGCATTATTACCCATATTATGCAGTTATTATCGATAGAACTGTAATCAATATACTTATTACTTTTACTATTATCAATATATCATGCACTATTAGTCGTATATTACTATTATTATCGCTAGAACTGTAATAATTATACTTATTACTTATATTATTAGCAATATAACGTGCATTATTACCTATATTATGCAGTTATTATCGGTAGAACTGTAACAGTTATACTTATTACTTATATCATTATCAATATAACATGCATTATTACCCATATAATGGAGGTATTATCGCTAGAACTGTAATAATTATACTTATTACTTATACTATTAGCAATACAACGTGCGTTATTACCCATATAATGCAGTTATTATCGCCAGAATTGTAATAATTATACTTATTACTTATATTATTCTCAATATAACATGTATTATTACCCATATGATGCAGTTATTACCGCTAGAAATGTAATAATTATACTTATTACTTAGATTATTATCAATATAACATGCATTATTACCCATATTATGCAGTTATTATCGACAGAACTGTAATAAATACACTTACTACTTTTACTATTATCCATATATCATGCACTATTAGCCATATTTTACTATTATTATCACTAGAACTATAATAATTATACTTATTACTCCCGATATTATCAATATAACATGCATTATTACCCATATAATGCAGTTATTATCGCTAGAACTGTAATAATTATACTTATTGCTTATATTGTTAGCAATATAACGTGCATTATTACCCATATAATGCAGTTATTATCGCTAGAACTGTAATAAATATACTTACTACTTTCATTATCATCAATATAACATGCATTATTACCCATATTAAGAAGTTATTATCGCTAGAACTGTAATAATTATACTTATTACTCCTATTATTATCAATATAACATGCATTATTACCCATATAATGCAGTTATTATCGCTAGAACTGTAATAATTATACTTATTACTTATATTATTATCAACATAACATGCATTATTACCCATATAATGGAGGTATTATTGCTAGAACTGTAATAATTATACTTATTACTTACACTATTAGCAATACAACGTGCATTGTTACCCATATAATGCAGTTATTATCGCCAGAACTGTAATAATTATACTTATTACTTATATTATTCTCAATATAACATGCATTATTACCCATATTATGCAGTTATTATCGCAAGAACTATAATAAATATACGTATTACTTTTATTATCATCAATATAACTTGCATTATTACCCATATTATGCAGTTATTATCGATAGAACTGTAATAAATATATTTATTAGTTTTATTATTATCAATATAACATGCACCATTTGCCATATTTTACTATTATTATCGCTAGAACTATAATAATTATACTTATTACTCCCGATATTATCAATATAACATGCATTATTACCCATATAATGCAGTTATTATCGCCAGAACTGTAATAATTATACTTATTACTTATATTATTCTCAATATAACATGCATTATTACCCATATTATGCAGTTATTATCGCTAGAACTATAATAAATATACGTATTACTTTCATTATCATCAATATAACATGCATTATTACCCATATAATGGAGGTATTATCGCTAGAACTGTAATAATTATACTTATTACTTATATTATTATCAATATAACATGCATTATTACCCATATTATGCAGTTATTATCTCCAGAACCATAATAAATATACTCATTACTCCCAATATTATCAATATAACCCGCATTATTACCCATATTATGCAGTTATTATCGCTAGAACTATAATAAATATACGTATTACTTTTATTATCATCAATATAACATGCATTATTACCCATATTATGCAGTTCTTATCGGTAGAACTGTAATAAATATACTTATTACTTTTATTATTATCAATATAACATGCACTATTTGCCATATTTTACTATTATTATCGCTAGAACTATAATAATTATACTTATTACTCCCGATATTATCAATATAACATGCATTATTACCCATATAATGCAGTTATTATCGCTAGAACTGTAATAATTATACTTATTACTTATATTATTATCAATATAACATGCATTATTACCCATATTATGTAGTTATTATCGCTAGAACTATAATAAATATACGTATTACTTTCATTATCATCAATATAACATGCATTATTACCCATATAATGCAGTTATTATCGCTAGAACTGTAATAATTATACTTATTACTTATATTGTTAGCAATATAACGTGCATTATTACCCATATTATGCAGTTATTATCGCTAGAACTATAATAAATATACGTATTACTTTCATTATCATCAGTATAACATGCATTATTACCCACATAATGGAGGTATTATCGCTAGAACTGTAATAATTATACTTATTACTTATATTATTCTCAATATAACATGCATTATTACCCATATTATGCAGTTATTATCGCTAGAACTATAATAAATATACGTATTACTTTCATTATCATCAGCATAACATGCATTATTACCCACATAATGGAGGTATTATCGCTAGAACTGTAATAATTATACTTATTACTTATATTATTATCAATATAACATGCCTTATTACCCATATAATGCTGTTATTATCGCTAGAACTGTAATAATTATACTCATTAATTATATTATTAGCAATATAACGTGCATTATTACCCATATTATACAGTTATTATCGCTAGAACTGTAATAATTAAACTTATTACATATATCATTATCAATCTAACATGCATTATTACCCATATAATGGAGGAATTATCGCTAGAACTGTAATAATTACACTTATTACTTATATTATTATCAACATAACATGCATTATTACCCATATAATGGTGGTATTATTGCTAGAACTGTAATAATTATACTTATTACTCATATCATTATCAATATAACCTGCATTATTACCCATATAATGGAGGTATTATCGCTAGAACTGTAATAATTATACTTATTACTTATACTATTAGCAATATAACGTGCATTATCACCCATATAATGCAGTTATTATCGCTAGAACTATAATAAATATACGTATTACTTTCATTATCATCAATATAACATGCATTATTACCCATATTATGCAGTTATTATCGATGGAACTGTAATAAATATACTTATTACTTTTACTATTATCAATATATCATGCACTACTAGCCATATTTTACTATTATTATCGCTAGAACTATAATAATTATACTTATTACTCCCAATGTTATCAATATAACATGCCTTATTACGCATATAATGCAGTTATTATCGCTAGAACTGTAATAAATATACTTACTACTTTCATTATCATCAATATAACATGCATTATTACGCATATTATGCAGTTATTATCGATAGAACTGTAATCAATATACTTATTACTTTTACTATTATCAATATATCATGCACTATTAGTCGTATATTACTATTATTATCGCTAGAACTGTAATAATTATACTTATTACTTATATTATTAGCAATATAACGTGCATTATTACCTATATTATGCAGTTATTATCGGTAGAACTATAACAGTTATACTTATTACTTATATCATTATCAATATAACATGCATTATTACCCATATAATGGAGGTATTATCGCTAGAACTGTAATAATTATACTTATTACTTATACTATTAGCAATATAACGTGCGTTATTACCCATATAATGCAGTTATTATCGCCAGAATTGTAATAATTATACTTATTACTTATATTATTCTCAATATAACATGTATTATTACCCATATGATGCAGTTATTACCGCTAGAAATGTAATAATTATACTTATTACTTAGATTATTATCAATATAACATGCATTATTACCCATATTATGCAGTTATTATCGACAGAACTGTAATAAATACACTTACTACTTTTACTATTATCCATATATCATGCACTATTAGCCATATTTTACTATTATTATCACTAGAACTATAATAATTATACTTATTACTCCCGATGTTATCAATATAACATGCCTTATTACCCATATAATGCAGTTATTATCGCTAGAACTGTAATAATTATACTTATTACTTATATTATTCTCAATATAACATGCATTATTACCCATATTATGCAGTTATTATCGCTGGAGCTGTAATAATTGTACTCATTACTTATATTATTAGCAATATAACCTGCATTATTACCCATATTATGCAGTTATTATCGCTAGAACTGTAATAATTATACTTATTACTTATATCATTATCAATATAACATGCATTATAACCCATATAATAGAGGTATTATCGCTAGAACTGTAATAATTATACTTATTACTTATACTATTAGCAATATAACGTGCATTGTTACCCATGTAATGCAGTTATTATCGCCAGAACTGTAATAATTATACTTATTACTTATATTATTCTCAATATAACATGCATTACTACCCATATTATGCAGTTATTATCGCTAGAACTATAATAAATATACGTATTACTTTCATTATCATCAGTATAACATGCATTATTACCCATATAATAGAGGTATTATCGCTAGAACTGTAATAATTATACTTATTACTTATACTATTAGCAATATAACGTGCATTATTACCCATATAATGCAGTTATTATCGCCAGAACTGTAATAATTATACTTATTACTTATATTATTCTCAATATAACATGCATTATTACCCATATTATGCAGTTATTATCGCTAGAACTATAATAAATATACGTATTACTTTTATTATCATCAATATAACATGCATTATTACCCATATTATGCAGTTATTATCGATAGAACTGTAATAAATATACTTATTACTTTTATTATTATCAATATAACATGCACTATGTGCCATATTTTACTATTATTATCGCTAGAACTATAATAATTATACTTATTACTCCCGATATTATAAATATAACATGCATTATTACCCATATAATGCAGTTATTATCGCTAGAACTGTAATAATTATACTTATTACTTATATTATTCTCAATATAACATGCATTATTACCCATATTATGCAGTTATTATCGCTAGAACTATAATAAATATACGTATTACTTTCATTATCATCAACATAACATGCATTATTACCCATATAATGGAGGTATTATCGCTAGAACTGTAATAATTATACTGATTACTTATGTTATTATCAATATAACATGCATTATTACCCATATTATGCAGTTATTATCCCTAGAACCATAATAAATATACTTATTACTCCCAATATTATCAATATAACATGCATTTTTACCCATATAATGCAGTTATTATCGCTAGAACTGTAATAATTATACTTATTACTTATATTGTTATCGATATAACATGCATTATTACCCATATAATGCAGTTATTATCGCTAGAACTGTAATAATTGTACTCATTACTTATATTATTTGCAATATAACGAGCATTATTACCCATATTATGCAGTTATTATCGCTAGAACTGTAATAATTATACTTATTACTTATATCATTATCAATATAACATGCATTATTACCCATATAATGGAGGTATTATCGCTTGAAGTGTAATAATTATACTTATTACTTATACTATTAGCAATATAGCGTGCATTGTTACCCATATAATGCAGTTATTATCGCTAGAACTGTAATAATTATACTTATTACTTATATTGTTAGCAATATAACGTGCATTATTACCCATATTATGCAGTTATTGTCGATAGAACTGTAATAAATATACTTATTACTTTTATTATTATCAATATAACATGCACTATTTGCCATATTTTACTATTATTATCGCTAGAACTATACTAATTATACTTATTACTCCCGATATTATCAATATAACATGCATTATTACCCATATAATGCAGTTATTATCGCTAGAACTGTAATAATTATACTTATTGCTTATATTGTTAGCAATATAACGTGCATTATTACCCATATAATGCAGTTATTATCGCTAGAACTGTAATAATTATACTTATTACTTATATTATTATCAATATAACATGCATTATTACCCATATTATGCAGTTATTATCGCTAGAACTATAATAAATATACGTATTACTCCCAATATTATCAATATAACATGCATTATTACCTATATTATGCAGTTATTATCGCTAGAACTGTAATAATTATACTTATTACTTATATTATTAGCAATATAACGTGCATTATTACCTATATTATGCAGTTATTATCGCTAGAACTGTAACAGTTATACTTATTACTTATATCATTATCAATATAACATGCATTATTACCCATATAATGGAGGTATTATCGCTAGAACTGTAATAATTATACTTATTACTTATACTATTAGCAATATAACGTGCGTTATTACCCATATAATGCAGTTATTATCGCCAGAATTGTAATAATTATACTTATTACTTATATTATTCTCAATATAACATGTATTATTACCCATATGATGCAGTTATTACCGCTAGAAATGTAATAATTATACTTATTACTTAGATTATTATCAATATAACATGCATTATTACCCATATTATGCAGTTATTATCGCCAGAACTGTAATAAATATACGTATTACTTTTATTATCATCAATATAACATGCATTATTACCCATATTATGCAGTTATTATCGACAGAACTGTAATAAATACACTTACTACTTTTATTATTATCAATATAACATGCACTATTTGCCATATTTTACTATTATTATCGCTAGAACTATAATAATTATACTTATTACTCCCGATATTATCAATATAACATGCATTATTACCCATATAATGCAGTTATTATCGCTAGAACTGTAATAATTGTACTCATTACTTATATTATTAGCAATATAACGTGCATTATTACCCATATTATGCAGTTATTATCGCTAGAACTATAATAAATATACGTATTACTTTCATTATCATCAATATAACATGCATTATTACCCATATAATGGAGGTATTATAGCTAGAACTGTAATAATTATACTTATTACTTATATTATTATCAATATAACATGCATTATTACCCATATTATGCAGTTATTATCGACAGAACTGTAATAAATACACTTACTACTTTTACTATTATCAATATATCATGCACTATTAGCCATATTTTACTATTATTATCACTAGAACTATAATAATTATACTTATTACTCCCGATGTTATCAATATAACATGCCTTATTACCCATATAATGCAGTTATTATCGCTAGAACTGTAATAATTATACTTATTACTTATATTATTCTCAATATAACATGCATTATTACCCATATTATGCAGTTATTATCGCTGGAGCTGTAATAATTGTACTCATTACTTATATTATTAGCAATATAACCTGCATTATTACCCATATTATGCAGTTATTATCGCTAGAACTGTAATAATTATACTTATTACTTATATCATTATCAATATAACATGCATTATAACCCATATAATAGAGGTATTATCGCTAGAACTGTAATAATTATACTTATTACTTATACTATTAGCAATATAACGTGCATTGTTACCCATATAATGCAGTTATTATCGCCAGAACTGTAATAATTATACTTATTACTTATATTATTCTCAATATAACATGCATTATTACCCATATTATGCAGTTATTATCGCTAGAACTATAATAAATATACGTATTACTTTCATTATCATCAGTATAACATGCATTATTACCCATATAATAGAGGTATTATCGCTAGAACTGTAATAATTATACTTATTACTTATACTATTAGCAATATAACGTGCATTATTACCCATATAATGCAGTTATTATCGCCAGAACTGTAATAATTATACTTATTACTTATATTATTCTCAATATAACATGCATTATTACCCATATTATGCAGTTATTATCGCTAGAACTATAATAAATATACGTATTACTTTTATTATCATCAATATAACATGCATTATTACCCATATTATGCAGTTATTATCGATAGAACTGTAATAAATATACTTATTACTTTTATTATTATCAATATAACATGCACTATTTGCCATATTTTACTATTATTATCGCTAGAACCATAAAAATTATACTTATTACTCCCGATATTATCAATATAACATGCATTATTACCCATATAATGCAGTTATTATCGCTAGAACTGTAATAATTATACTTATTACTTATATCATTATCAATATAACATGCATTATTACCCATATAATGGAGGTATTATCGCTTGAACTGTAATAATTATACTTATTTCTTATATTTTTATCGATATAACATGCATTATTACCCATATAATGCAGTTATTATCGCTAGAACTGTAATAATTGTACTCATTACTTATATTATTTGCAATATAACGTGCATTATTACCCATATTATGCAGTTATTATCGCTAGAACTGTAATAATTATACTTATTACTTATATCATTATCAATATAACATGCATTATTACCCATATAATGGAGGTATTATCGCTTGAACTGTAATAATTATACTTATTACTTATACTATTAGCAATATAGCGTGCATTGTTACCCATATAATGCAGTTATTATCGCTAGAACTGTAATAATTATACTTATTACTTATATTATTCTCAATATAACATGCATTATTACCCATATTATGCAGTTATTATCGCTAGAACTATAATAAATATACGTATTACTTTCATTATCATCAACATAACATGCATTATTACCCATATAATGGAGGTATTATCGCTAGAACTGTAATAATTGTACTGATTACTTATTTTATTATCAATATAACTTGCATTATTACCCATATTATGCAGTTATTATCCCTAGAACCATAATAAATATACTTATTACTCCCAATATTATCAATATAACGTGCATTATTACCCATATTATGCAGTTATTATCGCTAGAACTGTAATAATTATACTTATTACTTATATCATTATCAATATAACATGCATTATTACCCATATAATGGAGGTATTATCGCTTGAACTGTAATAATTATACTTATTACTTATATTATTATCGATATAACATGCATTATTACCCATATAATGCAGTTATTATCGCTAGAACTGTAATAATTGTACTCATTACTTATATTATTTGCAATATAACGTGCATTATTACCCATATTATGCAGTTATTATCGCTAGAACTGTAATAATTATACTTATTACTTATATCATTATCAATATAACATGCATTATTACCCATATAATGGAGGTATTATCGCTTGAACTGTAATAATTATACTTATTACTTATACTATTAGCAATATAACGTGCATTGTTACCCATATAATGCAGTTATTATCGCTAGAACTGTAATAATTATACTTATTACTTATATTATTATCGATATAACATGCATTATTACCCATATAATGCAGTTATTATCGCTAGAACTGTAATAATTGTACTCATTACTTATATTATTTGCAATATAACGTGCATTATTACCCATATTATGCAGTTATTATCGCTAGAACTGTAATAATTATACTTATTACTTATATCATTATCAATATAACATGCATTATTACCCATATAATGGAGGTATTATCGCTTGAACTGTAATAATTATACTTATTACTTATACTATTAGCAATATAGCGTGCATTGTTACCCATATAATGCAGTTATTATCGCTAGAACTGTAATAATTATACTTATTACTTATATTATTCTCAATATAACATGCATTATCACCCATATTATGCAGTTATTATCGCTAGAACTATAATAAATATACGTATTACTTTCATTATCACCAACATAACATGCATTATTACCCATATAATGGAGGTATTATCGCTAGAACTGTAATAATTGTACTGATTACTTATATTATTATCAATATAACTTGCATTATTACCCATATTATGCAGTTATTATCCCTAGAACCATAATAAATATACTTATTACTCCCAATATTATCAATATAACATGCATTTTTACCCATATAATGCAGTTATTATCGCTAGAACTGTAATAATTATACTTATTACTTATATTATTATCGATATAACATGCATTATTACGCATATAATGCAGTTATTATCGCTAGAACTGTAATAATTGTACTCATTACTTATATTATTTGCAATATAACGTGCATTATTACCCATATTATGCAGTTATTATCACTAGAACTGTAATAATTATACTTATTACTTATATCATTATCAATATAACATGCATTATTACCCATATAATGGAGGTTTTATCGCTGCAACTGTAATAATTAAACTTATTACTTATACTATTAGCAATATAACGTGCATTGTTACCCATATAATGCAGTTATTATCGCTAGAACTGTAATAATTATACTTATTACTTATATTATTATCAATATAACATGCATTATTACCCATATTATGCAGTTATTATCGCTAGAACTATAATAAATATACGTATTACTTTTATTATCATCAATACAACATGCATTATTACCCATATTATGCAGTTATTGTCGATAGAACTGTAATAAATATACTTATTACTTTTATTATTATCAATATAACATGCACTATTTGCCATATTTTACTATTATTATCGCTAGAACTATAATAATTATACTTATTACTCCCGATATTATCAATATAACATGCATTATTACCCATATAATGCAGTTATTATCGCTAGAACTGTAATAATTATACTTATTACTTATATTATTATCAATATAACATGCATTATTACCCATATAATGGAGGTATTATCGCAAGAACTATAATAATTATACTTATTACTTATACTATTAGCAATATAACGTGCATTATTACCCATATAATACAGTTATTATCGCCAGAACTGTAATAATTATACTTATTACTTATATTATTCTCAATATAACATGCATTATTACCCACATTATGCAGTTATGATCGCCAGAACTATAATAAATATACTTATTACTCCCAATATTATCAATGTAACATGCATTATTACCCATATAATGCAGTTATTATCGCTAGAACTGTAATAATTATACTTATTACTTATATTGTTAGCAATATAACGTGCATTATTACCCATATAATGCAGTTATTATCGCTAGAACTGTAATAATTATACTTATTACTCATATTATTATCAATATAACATGCATTATTACCCATATTATGCAGTTATTATCGATAGAACTGTAATAAATATACTTATTACTTTTATTATTATCAATGTAACATGCACTATTTGCCATATTTTACTATTATTATCGCTAGAACTATAATAATTATACTTATTACTCCCGATATTATCAATATAACATGCATTATTACCCATATAATGCAGTTATTATCGCTAGAAATGTAATAATTACACTTATTACTTATACTATTAGCAATAAAACGTGCATTGTTACCCATATAATGCAGTTATTATCGCTAGAACTATAATAATTATACTTATTACTCCCGATATTATCAATATAACATGCATTATTACTCATATAATGCAGTTATTATCGCTAGAACTGTAATAATTATACTTATTACTTATATTGTTAGCAATATAACGTGCATTATTACCCATATAATGCAGTTATTATCGCTAGAACTGTAATAATTATACTTATTACTTATATTATTATCAATATAACATGCATTATTACCCATATAATGGAGGTATTATCGCAAGAACTGTAATAATTATACTTATTACTTATACTATTAGCAATATAACGTGCATTATTACCCATATAATGCAGTTATTATCGCCAGAACTGTAATAATTATACGTATTACTTATATTATTCTCAATATAACATGCATTATTACCCACATTATGCACTTATTATCGCTAGAACTATAATAAATATACGTATTACTTTCATTATCATCAATATAACATGCATTATTACCCATATAATAGAGGTATTATCGCTAGAACTGTAATAATTATACTTATTACTTATACTATTAGCAATAAAACGTGCATTGTTACCCATATAATGCAGTTATTATCGCTAGAACTATAATAATTATACTTATTACTCCCGATATTATCAATATAACATGCATTATTACCCATATAATGCAGTTATTATCGCTAGAACTGTAATAATTATACTTATTACTTATACTATTAGCAATATAACGTGCATTATTACCCATATAATGCAGTTATTATCGCTAGAACTGTAATAATTATACTTATTACTTATATTATTATCAATATAACATGCATTATTACCCATATAATGGAGGTATTATCGCAAGAACTGTAATAATTATACTTATTACTTATACTATTAGCAATGTAACGTGCATTATTACCCATATAATACAGTTATTATCGCCAGAACTGTAATAATTATACTTATTACTTATATTGTTCTCAATATAACATGCATTATTACCCACATTATGCAGTTATGATCGCCAGAACTATAATAAATATACTTATTACTCCCAATATTATCAATGTAACATGCATTATTACCCATATAATGCAGTTATTATCGCTAGAACTGTAATAATTATACTTATTACTTATATTATTAGCAATATAACGTGCATTGTTACCCATATAATGCAGTTATTATCGCTAGAACTGTAATAATTATACTTATTACTTATATTATTATCAATATAACATGCATTATTACCCATATAATGGAGGTATTATCGCAAGAACTGTAATAATTATACTTATTACTTATACTATTAGCAATATAACGTGCATTATTACCCATATAATGCAGTTATTATCGCCAGAACTGTAATAATTATACTTATCACTTATATTATTCTCAATATAACATGCATTATTACCCACATTATGCAGTTATTATCGCTAGAACTATAATAAATATACGTATTACATTCATTGTCATCAATATAACATGCATTATTACCCATATAATGGAGGTATTATCGCTAGAACTGTAATAATTATACTTATTACTTATATTATTATCAATATAACATGCATTATTACGCATATTATGCAGTTATTATCGATAGAACTGTAATAAATACCTTTATTACTTTTACTATTATCAATATATCATGCACTATTAGCCATATTTTACTATTATTATCGCTAGAACTATAATAATTATACTTATTACTCCCGATGTTATCAATATAACATGCCTTATTACCCATATAATGCAGTTATTATCGCTAGAACTGTAATAATTATACTTATTACTTATATTATTCTCAATATAACATGCATTATTACCCATATAATGCAGTTATTATCGCTAGAACTGTAATACTTATACTTATTACTTATATTATTATCAACATAACATGCACCATTACCCATATTATGCAGTTATTATCGATAGAACTGTAATAAATATATTTATTAGTTTTATTATTATCAATATAACATGCACTATTTGCCATATTTTACTATTATTATCGCTAGAACTATAATAATTATACTTATTACTCCCGATATTATCAATATAACAGGCATTATTACCCATATAATGCAGTTATTATCGCCAGAACTGTAATAATTATACTTATTACTTATATTATTATCGATATAACATGCATTATTACCCATATAATGCAGTTATTATCGCTAGAACTGTAATAATTGTACTCATTACTTATATTATTTGCAATATAACGTGCATTATTACCCATATTATGCAGTTATTATCGCTAGAACTGTAATAATTATACTTATTACTTATATCGTTATCAATATAACATGCATTATTACCCATATAATGGAGGTATTATCGCTTGAACTGTAATAATTATACTTATTACTTATACTATTAGCAATATAACGTGCATTGTTACCCATATAATGCAGTTATTATCGCTAGAACTGTAATAATTATACTTATTACTTATATTATTATCGATATAACATGCATTATTACCCATATAATGCAGTTATTATCGCTAGAACTGTAATAATTGTACTCATTACTTATATTATTTGCAATATAACGTGCATTATTACCCATATTATGCAGTTATTATCGCTAGAACTGTAATAATTATACTTATTACTTATATCATTATCAATATAACATGCATTATTACCCATATAATGGAGGTATTATCGCTTGAACTGTAATAATTATACTTATTACTTATACTATTAGCAATATAACGTGCATTGTTACCCATATAATGCAGTTATTATCGCTAGAACTGTAATAATTATACTTATTACTTATATTATTCTCAATATAACATGCATTATTACCCATATTATGCAGTTATTATCGCTAGAACTATAATAAATATACGTATTACTTTCATTATCATCAACATAACATGCATTATTACCCATATAATGGAGGTATTATCGCTAGAACTGTAATAATTATACTGATTACTTATATTATTATCAATATAACTTTCATTATTACCCATATTATGCAGTTATTATCCCTAGAACCATAATAAATATACTTATTACTCCCAATATTATCAATATAACATGCATTTTTACCCATATAATGCAGTTATTATCGCTAGAACTGTAATAATTATACTTATTACTTATATTATTATCGATATAACATGCATTATTACGCATATAATGCAGTTATTATCGCTAGAACTGTAATAATTGTACTCATTACTTATATTATTATCAATATAACATGCATTATTACCCATATTATGCAGTTATTATCTCTAGAACCATAATAAATATACTTATTACTCCCAATATTATCAATATAACATGCATTTTTACCCATATAATGCAGTTATTATCGCTAGAACTGTAATAATTATACTTATTACTTATATTGTTAGCAATATAACGTGCATTATTACCCATATAATGCAGTTATTATCGCTAGAACTATAATAAATATACGTATTACTTTTATTATCATCAATATAACATGCATTATTACCCATATTATGCAGTTATTATGGATAGGACTGTAATAAATATACTTATTACTTTTATTATTATCAATATAACATGCACTATTTGCCATATTTTACTATTATTATCGCTAGAACTATAATAATTATACTTATTACTCCCGATATTATCAATATAACATGCATTATTACCCATATAATGCAGTTATTATCGCTAGAACTGTAATAATTATACTTATTACTTATATTGTTAGCAATATAACGTGCATTATTACCCATATAATGCAGTTATTATCGCTAGAACTGTAATAATTATACTTATTACTTATATTATTATCAATATAACATGCATTATTACCCATATTATGCAGTTATTATCGCTAGAACTATAATAAATATACGTATTACTTTTATTATCATCAATACAACATGCATTATTACCCATATTATGCAGTTATTGTCGATAGAACTGTAATAAATATACTTATTACTTTTATTATTATCAATATAACATGCACTATTTGCCATATTTTACTATTATTATCGCTAGAACTATAATAATTATACTTATTACTCCCGATATTATCAATATAACATGCATTATTACCCATATAATGCAGTTATTATCGCTAGAACTGTAATAATTATACTTATTACTTATATTATTCTCAATATAACATGCATTATTGCCCATATAATGCAGTTATTATCGCTAGAACTGTAATAATTATACTTATTACTTATATTATTATCAACATAACATGTATTATTACCCATATAATGGAGGTATTATTGCTAGAACTGTAATAATTATACTTATTACTTACACTTTTAGCAATATAACGTGCATTGTTACCCATATAATGCAGTTATTATCGCCAGAACTGTAATAATTATACTTATTACTTATATTATTCTCAATATAACATGCATTATTACCCATATTATGCAGTTATTATCGCAAGAACTATAATAAATATAGGTATTACTTTCATTATCATCAATATAACATGCATTATTACCCATATAATGGAGGTATTATCGCTAGAACTGTAATAATTATTCTTATTACTTATATTATTATCAATATAACATGCATTATTACCCATTTTATGCAGTTATTATCGATAGAACTGTAATAAATACACTTACTACTTTTACTATTATCAATATATCATGCACTATTAGCCATATTTTACTATTATTATCGCTAGAACTATAATAATTATACTTATTACTCCCGATGTTGTCAATATAACATGCATTATTACCCATATAATGCAGTTATTATCGCTACAACTGTAATAATTATACTTATTACTTATATTGTTAGCAATATAACGTGCATTATTACCCATATTATGCAGTTATTGTCGATAGAACTGTAATAAATATACTTATTACTTTTATTATTATCAATATAACATGCACTATTTGCCATATTTTACTATTATTATCGCTAGAACTATAATAATTATACTTATTACTCCCGATATTATCAATATAACATGCATTATTACCCATATTATGCAGTTATGATCGCCAGAACTATAATAAATATACTTATTACTCCCAATATTATCAATGTAACATGCACTATTACCCATATAATGCAGTTATTATCGCTAGAACTGTAATAATTATACTTATTACTTATATTGTTAGCAATATAACGTGCATTATTACCCATATAATGCAGTTATTATCGCTAGAACTGTAATAATTATACTTATTACTCATATTATTATCAATATAACATGCATTATTACCCATATTATGCAGTTATTATCGCTAGAACTGTAATAAATATACTTATTACTCCCGATGTTATCAATATAACATGCATTATTACCCATATAATGCAGTTATTATCGCTAGAACTGTAATAATTATACTTATTACTTATATTATTATCAACATAACATGTATTATTACCCATATAATGGAGGTATTATTGCTAGAACTGTAATAATTATACTTATTACTTACACTATTAGCAATATAACGTGCATTGTTACCCATATAATGCAGTTATTATCGCCAGAACTGTAATAATTATACTTATTACTTATATTATTCTCAATATAACATGCATTATTACCCATATTATGCAGTTATTATCGCAAGAACTATAATAAATATAGGTATTACTTTCATTATCATCAATATAACATGCATTATTACCCATATAATGGAGGTATTATCGCTAGAACTGTAATAATTATTCTTATTACTTATATTATTATCAATATAACATGCATTATTACCCATTTTATGCAGTTATTATCGATAGAACTGTAATAAATACACTTACTACTTTTACTATTATCAATATATCATGCACTATTAGCCATATTTTACTATTATTATCGCTAGAACTATAACAATTATACTTATTACTCCCGATGTTATCAATATAACATGCATTATTACCCATATAATGCAGTTAATATCGCTAGAACTGTAATAATTATACTTATTACTTATATTATTCTCAATATAACATGCATTATTACCCATATAATGCAGTTATTATCGCTAGAACTGTAATAATTATACTTATTACTTATATTATTCTCAATATAACATGCATTATTACCCATATAATGCAGTTATTATCGCCAGAACTGTAATAATTATACTTATTACTTATATTATTCTCAATATAACATGCATTATTACCCATATTATGCAGTTATTATCGCAAGAACTATAATAAATATAGGTATTACTTTCATTATCATCAATATAACATGCATTATTACCCATATAATGGAGGTATTATCGCTAGAACTGTAATAATTATTCTTATTACTTATATTATTATCAATATTACATGCATTATTACCCATTTTATGCAGTTATTATCGATAGAACTGTAATAAATACACTTACTACTTTTACTATTATCAATATATCATGCACTATTAGCCATATTTTACTATTATTATCGCTAGAACTATAATAATTATACTTATTACTCCCGATGTTATCAATATAACATGCATTATTACCCATATAATGCAGTTATTATCGCTAGAACTGTAATAATTATACTTATTACTTACACTATTAGCAATATAACGTGCATTGTTACCCATATAATGCAGTTATTATCGCCAGAACTGTAATAATTATACTTATTGCTTATATTATTCTCAATATAACATGCATTGTTACCCATATTATGCAGTTATTATCGCAAGAACTATAATAAATATAGGTATTACTTTCATTATCATCAATATAACATGCATTATTACCCATATAATGGAGGTATTATCGCTAGAACTGTAATAATTATTCTTATTACTTATATTATTATCAATATAACATGCATTATTACCCATTTTATGCAGTTATTATCGCTAGAACTGTAATAATTGTACTCATTACTTATATTATTTGCAATATAACGTGCATTGTTACCCATATAATGCAGTTATTATCGCTAGAACTATAATAATTATACTTATTACTCCCGATATTATCAATATAACATGCATTATTACCCATATAATGCAGTTATTATCGCTAGAACTGTAATAATTATACTTATTACTTATACTATTAGCAATATAACGTGCATTATTACCCATATAATGCAGTTATTATCGCTAGAACTGTAATAATTATACTTATTACTTATATTATTATCAATATAACATGCATTATTACCCATATAATGGAGGTATTATCGCAAGAACTGTAATAATTATACTTATTACTTATACTATTAGCAATATAACGTGCATTATTACCCATATAATACAGTTATTATCGCCAGAACTGTAATAATTATACTTATTACTTATATTGTTCTCAATATAACATGCATTATTACCCACATTATGCAGTTATGATCGCCAGAACTATAATAAATATACTTATTACTCCCAATATTATCAATGTAACATGCATTATTACCCATATAATGCAGTTATTATCGCTAGAACTGTAATAATTATACTTATTACTTATATTATTAGCAATATAACGTGCATTGTTACCCATATAATGCAGTTATCATCGCTAGAACTGTAATAATTATACTTATTACTTATATTATTATCAATATAACATGCATTATTACCCATATAATGGAGGTATTATCGCAAGAACTGTAATAATTATACTTATTACTTATACTATTAGCAATATAACGTGCATTATTACCCATATAATGCAGTTATTATCGCCAGAACTGTAATAATTATACTTATCACTTATATTATTCTCAATATAACATGCATTATTACCCACATTATGCAGTCATTATCGCTAGAACTATAATAAATATACGTATTACATTCATTGTCATCATTATAACATGCATTATTACCCATATAATGGAGGTATTATCGCTAGAACTGTAATAATTATACTTATTACTTATATTATTATCAATATAACATGCATTATTACGCATATTATGCAGTTATTATCGATAGAACTGTAATAAATACCTTTATTACTTTTACTATTATCAATATATCATGCACTATTAGCCATATTTTACTATTATTATCGCTAGAACTATAATAATTATACTTATTACTCCCGATGTTATCAATATAACATGCCTTATTACCCATATAATGCAGTTATTATCGCTAGAACTGTAATAATTATACTTATTACTTATATTATTCTCAATATAACATGCATTATTACCCATATAATGCAGTTATTATCGCTAGAACTGTAATACTTATACTTATTACTTATATTATTATCAACATAACATGCACCATTACCCATATTATGCAGTTATTATCGATAGAACTGTAATAAATATATTTATTAGTTTTATTATTATCAATATAACATGCACTATTTGCCATATTTTACTATTATTATCGCTAGAACTATAATAATTATACTTATTACTCCCGATATTATCAATATAACAGGCATTATTACCCATTGAATGCAGTTATTATCGCCAGAACTGTAATAATTATACTTATTACTTATATTATTATCGATATAACATGCATTATTACCCATATAATGCAGTTATTATCGCTAGATCTGTAATAATTGTACTCATTACTTATATTATTTGCAATATAACGTGCATTATTACCCATATTATGCAGTTATTATCGCTAGAACTGTAATAATTATACTTATTACTTATATCATTATCAATATAACATGCATTATTACCCATATAATGGAGGTATTATCGCTTGAACTGTAATAATTATACTTATTACTTATACTATTAGCAATATAACGTGCATTGTTACCCATATAATGCAGTTATTATCGCTAGAACTGTAATAATTATACTTATTACTTATATTATTATCGATATAACATGCATTATTACCCATATAATGCAGTTATTATCGCTAGAACTGTAATAATTGTACTCATTACTTATATTATTTGCAATATAACGTGCATTATTACCCATATTATGCAGTTATTATCGCTAGAACTGTAATAATTATACTAATTACTTATATCATTATCAATATAACATGCATTATTACCCATATAATGGAGGTATTATCGCTTGAACTGTAATAATTATACTTATTACTTATACTATTAGCAATATAACGTGCATTGTTACCCATATAATGCAGTTATTATCGCTAGAACTGTAATAATTATACTTATTACTTATATTATTCTCAATATAACATGCATTATTACCCATATTATGCAGTTATTATCGCTAGAACTATAATAAATATACGTATTACTTTCATTATCATCAACATAACATGCATTATTACCCATATAATGGAGGTATTATCGCTAGAACTGTAATAATTATACTGATTACTTATATTATTATCAATATAACTTTCATTATTACCCATATTATGCAGTTATTATCCCTAGAACCATAATAAGTATACTTATTACTCCCAATATTATCAATATAACATGCATTTTTACCCATATAATGCAGTTATTATCGCTAGAACTGTAATAATTATACTTATTACTTATATTATTATCGATATAACATGCATTATTACGCATATAATGCAGTTATTATCGCTAGAACTGTAATAATTGTACTCATTACTTATATTATTATCAATATAACATGCATTATTACCCATATTATGCAGTTATTATCTCTAGAACCATAATAAATATACTTATTACTCCCAATATTATCAATATAACATGCATTTTTACCCATATAATGCAGTTATTATCGCTAGAACTGTAATAATTATACTTATTACTTATATTGTTAGCAATATAACGTGCATTATTACCCATATAATGCAGTTATTATCGCTAGAACTATAATAAATATACGTATTACTTTTATTATCATCAATATAACATGCATTATTACCCATATTATGCAGTTATTATGGATAGGACTGTAATAAATATACTTATTACTTTTATTATTATCAATATAACATGCACTATTTGCCATATTTTACTATTATTTTCGCTAGAACTATAATAATTATACTTATTACTCCCGATATTATCAATATAACATGCATTATTACCCATATAATGCAGTTATTATCGCTAGAACTGTAATAATTATACTTATTACTTATATTGTTAGCAATATAACGTGCATTATTACCCATATAATGCAGTTATTATCGCTAGAACTGTAATAATTATACTTATTACTTATATTATTATCAATATAACATGCATTATTACCCATATTATGCAGTTATTATCGCTAGAACTATAATAAATATACGTATTAATTTTATTATCATCAATACAACATGCATTATTACCCATATTATGCAGTTATTGTCGATAGAACTGTAATAAATATACTTATTACTTTTATTATTATCAATATAACATGCACTATTTGCCATATTTTACTATTATTATCGCTAGAACTATAATAATTATACTTATTACTCCCGATATTATCAATATAACATGCATTATTACCCATATAATGCAGTTATTATCGCTAGAACTGTAATAATTATACTTATTACTTATATTATTCTCAATATAACATGCATTATTACCCATATTATGCAGTTATTATCGCTAGAACTATAATAAATATACGTATTACTTTCATTATCATCAACATAACATGCATTATTACCCATATAATGGAGGTATTATCGCTAGAACTGTAATAATTATACTGATTACTTATGTTATTATCAATATAACATGCATTATTACCCATATTATGCAGTTATTATCCCTAGAACCATAATAAATATACTTATTACTCCCAATATTATCAATATAACATGCATTTTTACCCATATAATGCAGTTATTATCGCTAGAACTGTAATAATTATACTTATTACTTATATTGTTATCGATATAACATGCATTATTACCCATATTATGCAGTTATTATCGCTAGAACTGTAATAATTATACTTATTACTTATATCATTATCAATATAACATGCATTATTACCCATATAATGGAGGTATTATCGCTTGAAGTGTAATAATTATACTTATTACTTATACTATTAGCAATATAGCGTGCATTGTTACCCATATAATGCAGTTATTATCGCTAGAACTGTAATAATTATACTTATTACTTATATTGTTAGCAATATAACGTGCATTATTACCCATATTATGCAGTTATTGTCGATAGAACTGTAATAAATATACTTATTACTTTTATTATTATCAATATAACATGCACTATTTGCCATATTTTACTATTATTATCGCTAGAACTATACTAATTATACTTATTACTCCCGATATTATCAATATAACATGCATTATTACCCATATAATGCAGTTATTATCGCTAGAACTGTAATAATTATACTTATTGCTTATATTGTTAGCAATATAACGTGCATTATTACCCATATAATGCAGTTATTATCGCTAGAACTGTAATAATTGTACTCATTACTTATATTATTAGCAATATAACGTGCATTATTACCCATATTATGCAGTTATTATCGCTAGAACTATAATAAATATACGTATTACTTTCATTATCATCAATATAACATGCATTATTACCCATATAATGGAGGTATTATAGCTAGAACTGTAATAATTATACTTATTACTTATATTATTATCAATATAACATGCATTATTACCCATATTATGCAGTTATTATCGCTAGAACTATAATAAATATACGTATTACTTTCATTATCATCAGTATAACATGCATTATTACCCATATAATAGAGGTATTATCGCTAGAACTGTAATAATTATACTTATTACTTATATTATTCTCAATATAACATGCATTATTACCCATATTATGCAGTTATTATCGCTAGAACTATAATAAATATACGTATTACTTTCATTATCATCAACATAACATGCATTATTACCCATATAATGGAGGTATTATCGCTAGAACTGTAATAATTGTACTGATTACTTATATTATTATCAATATAACTTGCATTATTACCCATATTATGCAGTTATTATCCCTAGAACCATAATAAATATACTTATTACTCCCAATATTATCAATATAACGTGCATTATTACCCATATTATGCAGTTATTATCGCTAGAACTGTAATAATTATACTTATTACTTATATCATTATCAATATAACATGCATTATTACCCATATAATGGAGGTATTATCGCTTGAACTGTAATAATTATACTTATTACTTATACTATTAGCAATATAGCGTGCATTGTTACCCATATAATGCAGTTATTATCGCTAGAACTGTAATAATTATACTTATTACTTATATTATTCTCAATATAACATGCATTATCACCCATATTATGCAGTTATTATCGCTAGAACTATAATAAATATACGTATTACTTTCATTATCATCAACATAACATGCATTATTACCCATATAATGGAGGTATTATCGCTAGAACTGTAATAATTGTACTGATTACTTATATTATTATCAATATAACTTGCATTATTACCCATATTATGCAGTTATTATCCCTAGAACCATAATAAATATACTTATTACTCCCAATATTATCAATATAACATGCATTTTTACCCATATAATGCAGTTATTATCGCTAGAACTGTAATAATTATACTTATTACTTATATCATTATCAATATAACATGCATTATTACCCATATAATGGAGGTATTATCGCTGGAACTGTAATAATTAAACTTATTACTTATACTATTAGCAATATAACGTGCATTGTTACCCATATAATGCAGTTATTATCGCTAGAACTGTAATAATTATACTTATTACTTATATTATTATCAATATAACATGCATTATTACCCATATTATGCAGTTATTATCTCTAGAACCATAATAAATATACTTATTACTCCCAATATTATCAATATAACATGCATTTTTACCCATTTAATGCAGTCATTATCGCTAGAACTGTAATAATTATACTTATTACTTATATTGTTAGCAATATAACGTGCATTATTACCCATATAATGCAGTTATTATCGCTAGAACTATAATAAATATACGTATTACTTTTATTATCATCAATATAACATGCATTATTACCCATATTATGCAGTTATTATGGATAGGACTGTAATAAATATACTTATTACTTTTATTATTATCAATATAACATGCACTATTTGCCATATTTTACTATTATTATCGCTAGAACTATAATAATTATACTTATTACTCCCGATACTATCAATATAACATGCATTATTACCCATATAATGCAGTTATTATCGCTAGAACTGTAATAATTATACTTATCACTTATATTGTTAGCAATATAACGTGCATTATTACCCATATAATGCAGTTATTATCGCTAGAACTGTAATAATTATACTTATTACTTATATTATTATCAATATAACATGCATTATTACCCATATTATGCAGTTATTATCGCTAGAACTATAATAAATATACGTATTACTTTTATTATCATCAATACAACATGCATTATTACCCATATTATGCAGTTATTGTCGATAGAACTGTAATAAATATACTTATTACTTTTATTATTATCAATATAACATGCACTATTTGCCATATTTTACTATTATTATCGCTAGAACTATAATAATTATACTTATTACTCCCGATATTATCAATATAACATGCATTATTACCCATATAATGCAGTTATTATCGCTAGAACTGTAATAATTATACTTATTACTTATATTATTATCAATATAACATGCATTATTACCCATATAATGGAGGTATTATCGCAAGAACTATAATAATTATACTTATTACTTATACTATTAGCAATATAACGTGCATTATTACCCATATAATACAGTTATTATCGCCAGAACTGTAATAATTATACTTATTACTTATATTATTCTCAATATAACATGCATTATTACCCACATTATGCAGTTATGATCGCCAGAACTATAATAAATATACTTATTACTCCCAATATTATCAATGTAACATGCATTATTACCCATATAATGCAGTTATTATCGCTAGAACTGTAATAATTATACTTATTGCTTATATTGTTAGCAATATAACGTGCATTATTACCCATATAATGCAGTTATTATCGCTAGAACTGTAATAATTATACTTATTACTTATATTATTATCAATATAACATGCATTATTACCCATATTATGCAGTTATTATCGCTAGAACTATAATAAATATACGTATTACTTTTATTATCATCAATATAACATGCATTATTACCCATATTATGCAGTTATTATCGACAGAACTGTAATAAATACACTTACTACTTTTATTATTATCAATATAACATGCACTATTTGCCATATTTTACTATTATTATCGCTAGAACTATAATAATTATACTTATTACTCCCGATATTATCAATATAACATGCATTATTACCCATATAATGCAGTTATTATCGCTAGAACTGTAATAATTGTACTCATTACTTATATTATTAGCAATATAACGTGCATTATTACCCATATTATGCAGTTATTATCGCTAGAACTATAATAAATATACGTATTACTTTCATTATCATCAATATAACATGCATTATTACCCATATAATGGAGGTATTATAGCTAGAACTGTAATAATTATACTTATTACTTATATTATTATCAATATAACATGCATTATTACCCATATTATGCAGTTATTATCGCTAGAACTATAATAAATATACGTATTACTTTCATTATCATCAGTATAACATGCATTATTACCCATATAATAGAGGTATTATCGCTAGAACTGTAATAATTATACTTATTACTTATATTATTCTCAATATAACATGCATTATTACCCATATTATGCAGTTATTATCGCTAGAACTATAATAAATATACGTATTACTTTCATTATCATCAACATAACATGCATTATTACCCATATAATGGAGGTATTATCGCTAGAACTGTAATAATTGTACTGATTACTTATATTATTATCAATATAACTTGCATTATTACCCATATTATGCAGTTATTATCCCTAGAACCATAATAAATATACTTATTACTCCCAATATTATCAATATAACGTGCATTATTACCCATATTATGCAGTTATTATCGCTAGAACTGTAATAATTATACTTATTACTTATATCATTATCAATATAACATGCATTATTACCCATATAATGGAGGTATTATCGCTTGAACTGTAATAATTATACTTATTACTTATATTATTATCGATATAACATGCATTATTACCCATATAATGCAGTTATTATCGCTAGAACTGTAATAATTGTACTCATTACTTATATTATTTGCAATATAACGTGCATTATTACCCATATTATGCAGTTATTATCGCTAGAACTGTAATAATTATACTTATTACTTATATCATTATCAATATAACATGCATTATTACCCATATAATGGAGGTATTATCGCTTGAACTGTAATAATTATACTTATTACTTATACTATTAGCAATATAACGTGCATTGTTACCCATATAATGCAGTTATTATCGCTAGAACTGTAATAATTATACTTATTACTTATATTATTATCGATATAACATGCATTATTACCCATATAATGCAGTTATTATCGCTAGAACTGTAATAATTGTACTCATTACTTATATTATTTGCAATATAACGTGCATTATTACCCATATTATGCAGTTATTATCGCTAGAACTGTAATAATTATACTTATTACTTATATCATTATCAATATAACATGCATTATTACCCATATAATGGAGGTATTATCGCTTGAACTGTAATAATTATACTTATTACTTATACTATTAGCAATATAGCGTGCATTGTTACCCATATAATGCAGTTATTATCGCTAGAACTGTAATAATTATACTTATTACTTATATTATTATCAATATAACATGCATTATTACCCATATTATGCAGTTATTATCTCTAGAACCATAATAAATATACTTATTACTCCCAATATTATCAATATAACATGCATTTTTACCCATTTAATGCAGTCATTATCGCTAGAACTGTAATAATTATACTTATTACTTATATTGTTAGCAATATAACGTGCATTATTACCCATATAATGCAGTTATTATCGCTAGAACTATAATAAATATACGTATTACTTTTATTATCATCAATATAACATGCATTATTACCCATATTATGCAGTTATTATGGATAGGACTGTAATAAATATACTTATTACTTTTATTATTATCAATATAACATGCACTATTTGCCATATTTTACTATTATTATCGCTAGAACTATAATAATTATACTTATTACTCCCGATACTATCAATATAACATGCATTATTACCCATATAATGCAGTTATTATCGCTAGAACTGTAATAATTATACTTATTACTCCCGATACTATCAATATAACATGCATTATTACCCATATAATGCAGTTATTATCGCTAGAACTGTAATAATTATACTTATCACTTATATTGTTAGCAATATAACGTGCATTATTACCCATATAATGCAGTTATTATCGCTAGAACTGTAATAATTATACTTATTACTTATATTATTATCAATATAACATGCATTATTACCCATATTATGCAGTTATTATCGCTAGAACTATAATAAATATACGTATTACTTTTATTATCATCAATATAACATGCATTATTACCCATATTATGCAGTTATTGTCGATAGAACTGTAATAAATATACTTATTACTTTTATTATTATCAATATAACATGCACTATTTGCCATATTTTACTATTATTATCGCTAGAACTATAATAATTATACTTATTACTCCCGATATTATCAATATAACATGCATTATTACCCATATAATGCAGTTATTATCGCTAGAACTGTAATAATTATACTTATTACTTATATTATTATCAATATAACATGCATTATTACCCATATAATGGAGGTATTATCGCAAGAACTATAATAATTATACTTATTACTTATACTATTAGCAATATAACGTGCATTATTACCCATATAATACAGTTATTATCGCCAGAACTGTAATAATTATACTTATTACTTATATTATTCTCAATATAACATGCATTATTACTCACATTATGCAGTTATGATCGCCAGAACTATAATAAATATACTTATTACTCCCAATATTATCAATGTAACATGCATTATTACCCATATAATGCAGTTATTATCGCTAGAACTGTAATAATTATACTTATTACTTATATTGTTAGCAATATAACGTGCATTATTACCCATATAATGCAGTTATTATCGCTAGAACTGTAATAATTATACTTATTACTCATATTATTATCAATATAACATGCATTATTACCCATATTATGCAGTTATTATCGATAGAACTGTAATAAATATACTTATTACTTTTATTATTATCAATGTAACATGCACTATTTGCCATATTTTACTATTATTATCGCTAGAACTATAATAATTATACTTATTACTCCCGATATTATCAATATAACATGCATTATTACTCATATAATGCAGTTATTATCGCTAGAACTGTAATAATTATACTTATTACTTATATTGTTAGCAATATAACGTGCATTATTACCCATATAATGCAGTTATTATCGCTAGAACTGTAATAATTATACTTATTACTTATATTATTATCAATATAACATGCATTATTACCCATATAATGGAGGTATTATCGCAAGAACTGTAATAATTATACTTATTACTTATACTATTAGCAATATAACGTGCATTATTACCCATATAATGCAGTTATTATCGCCAGAACTGTAATAATTATACGTATTACTTATATTATTCTCAATATAACATGCATTATTACCCACATTATGCACTTATTATCGCTAGAACTATAATAAATATACGTATTACTTTCATTATCATCAATATAACATGCATTATTACCCATATAATAGAGGTATTATCGCTAGAACTATAATAATTATACTTATTACTTATACTATTAGCAATAAAACGTGCATTGTTACCCATATAATGCAGTTATTATCGCTAGAACTATAATAATTATACTTATTACTCCCGATATTATCAATATAACATGCATTATTACTCATATAATGCAGTTATTATCGCTAGAACTGTAATAATTATACTTATTACTTATATTATTAGCAATATAACGTGCATTATTACCCATATAATGCAGTTATTATCGCTAGAACTGTAGTAATTATACTTATTACTTATATTATTATCAATATAACATGCATTATTACCCATATAATGCAGTTATTATCGCTAGAACTGTAATAATTATACTTATTACTTATACTATTAGCAATATAACGTGCATTATTACCCATACAATGCAGTTATTATCGCCAGAACTTTAATAATTATACTTATTACTTATATTATTCTCAATATAACATGCATTATTACCCACATTATGCAGTTATTATCGCTAGAACTATAATAAATATACGTATTACTTTCATTATCATCAATATAACATGCATTATTACCCATATAATAGAGGTATTATCGCTAGAACTGTAATAATTATACTTATTACTCCCGATATTATCAATATAACATGCATTATTACCCATATAATGCAGTTATTATCGCTAGAACTGTAATAATTATACTTATTACTTATACTATTAGCAATATAACGTGCATTATTACCCATATAATGCAGTTATTATCGCTAGAACTGTAATAATTATACTTATTACTTATATTATTATCAATATAACATGCATTATTACCCATATAATGGAGGTATTATCGCAAGAACTGTAATAATTATACTTATTACTTATACTATTAGCAATATAACGTGCATTATTACCCATATAATACAGTTATTATCGCCAGAACTGTAATAATTATACTTATTACTTATATTGTTCTCAATATAACATGCATTATTACCCACATTATGCAGTTATGATCGCCAGAACTATAATAAATATACTTATTACTCCCAATATTATCAATGTAACATGCATTATTACCCATATAATGCAGTTATTATCGCTAGAACTGTAATAATTATACTTATTACTTATATTATTAGCAATATAACGTGCATTGTTACCCATATAATGCAGTTATTATCGCTAGAACTGTAATAATTATACTTATTACTTATATTATTATCAATATAACATGCATTATTACCCATATAATGGAGGTATTATCGCAAGAACTGTAATAATTATACTTATTACTTATACTATTAGCAATATAACGTGCATTATTACCCATATAATGCAGTTATTATCGCCAGAACTGTAATAATTATACTTATCACTTATATTATTCTCAATATAACATGCATTATTACCCACATTATGCAGTTATTATCGCTAGAACTATAATAAATATACGTATTACATTCATTGTCATCAATATAACATGCATTATTACCCATATAATGGAGGTATTATCGCTAGAACTGTAATAATTATACTTATTACTTATATTATTATCAATATAACATGCATTATTACGCATATTATGCAGTTATTATCGATAGAACTGTAATAAATACCTTTATTACTTTTACTATTATCAATATATCATGCACTATTAGCCATATTTTACTATTATTATCGCTAGAACTATAATAATTATACTTATTACTCCCGATGTTATCAATATAACATGCCTTATTACCCATATAATGCAGTTATTATCGCTAGAACTGTAATAATTATACTTATTACTTATATTATTCTCAATATAACATGCATTATTACCCATATAATGCAGTTATTATCGCTAGAACTGTAATACTTATACTTATTACTTATATTATTATCAACATAACATGCACCATTACCCATATTATGCAGTTATTATCGATAGAACTGTAATAAATATATTTATTAGTTTTATTATTATCAATATAACATGCACTATTTGCCATATTTTACTATTATTATCGCTAGAACTATAATAATTATACTTATTACTCCCGATATTATCAATATAACAGGCATTATTACCCATATAATGCAGTTATTATCGCCAGAACTGTAATAATTATACTTATTACTTATATTATTATCGATATAACATGCATTATTACCCATATAATGCAGTTATTATCGCTAGAACTGTAATAATTGTACTCATTACTTATATTATTTGCAATATAACGTGCATTATTACCCATATTATGCAGTTATTATCGCTAGAACTGTAATAATTATACTTATTACTTATATCGTTATCAATATAACATGCATTATTACCCATATAATGGAGGTATTATCGCTTGAACTGTAATAATTATACTTATTACTTATACTATTAGCAATATAACGTGCATTGTTACCCATATAATGCAGTTATTATCGCTAGAACTGTAATAATTATACTTATTACTTATATTATTATCGATATAACATGCATTATTACCCATATAATGCAGTTATTATCGCTAGAACTGTAATAATTGTACTCATTACTTATATTATTTGCAATATAACGTGCATTATTACCCATATTATGCAGTTATTATCGCTAGAACTGTAATAATTATACTTATTACTTATATCATTATCAATATAACATGCATTATTACCCATATAATGGAGGTATTATCGCTTGAACTGTAATAATTATACTTATTACTTATACTATTAGCAATATAACGTGCATTGTTACCCATATAATGCAGTTATTCTCGCTAGAACTGTAATAATTATACTTATTACTTATATTATTCTCAATATAACATGCATTATTACCCATATTATGCAGTTATTATCGCTAGAACTATAATAAATATACGTATTACTTTCATTATCATCAACATAACATGCATTATTACCCATATAATGGAGGTATTATCGCTAGAACTGTAATAATTATACTGATTACTTATATTATTATCAATATAACTTTCATTATTACCCATATTATGCAGTTATTATCCCTAGAACCATAATAAATATACTTATTACTCCCAATATTATCAATATAACATGCATTTTTACCCATATAATGCAGTTATTATCGCTAGAACTGTAATAATTATACTTATTACTTATATTATTATCGATATAACATGCATTATTACGCATATAATGCAGTTATTATCGCTAGAACTGTAATAATTGTACTCATTACTTATATTATTATCAATATAACATGCATTATTACCCATATTATGCAGTTATTATCTCTAGAACCATAATAAATATACTTATTACTCCCAATATTATCAATATAACATGCATTTTTACCCATATAATGCAGTTATTATCGCTAGAACTGTAATAATTATACTTATTACTTATATTGTTAGCAATATAACGTGCATTATTACCCATATAATGCAGTTATTATCGCTAGAACTATAATAAATATACGTATTACTTTTATTATCATCAATATAACATGCATTATTACCCATATTATGCAGTTATTATGGATAGGACTGTAATAAATATACTTATTACTTTTATTATTATCAATATAACATGCACTATTTGCCATATTTTACTATTATTATCGCTAGAACTATAATAATTATACTTATTACTCCCGATATTATCAATATAACATGCATTATTACCCATATAATGCAGTTATTATCGCTAGAACTGTAATAATTATACTTATTACTTATATTGTTAGCAATATAACGTGCATTATTACCCATATAATGCAGTTATTATCGCTAGAACTGTAATAATTATACTTATTACTTATATTATTATCAAAATAACATGCATTATTACCCATATTATGCAGTTATTATCGCTAGAACTATAATAAATATACGTATTACTTTTATTATCATCAATACAACATGCATTATTACCCATATTATGCAGTTATTGTCGATAGAACTGTAATAAATATACTTATTACTTTTATTATTATCAATATAACATGCACTATTTGCCATATTTTACTATTATTATCGCTAGAACTATAATAATTATACTTATTACTCCCGATATTATCAATATAACATGCATTATTACCCATATAATGCAGTTATTATCGCTAGAACTGTAATAATTATACTTATTACTTATATTATTCTCAATATAACATGCATTATTGCCCATATAATGCAGTTATTATCGCTAGAACTGTAATAATTATACTTATTACTTATATTATTATCAACATAACATGTATTATTACCCATATAATGGAGGTATTATTGCTAGAACTGTAATAATTATACTTATTACTTACACTTTTAGCAATATAACGAGCATTGTTACCCATATAATGCAGTTATTATCGCCAGAACTGTAATAATTATACTTATTACTTATATTATTCTCAATATAACATGCATTATTACCCATATTATGCAGTTATTATCGCAAGAACTATAATAAATATAGGTATTACTTTCATTATCATCAATATAACATGCATTATTACCCATATAATGGAGGTATTATCGCTAGAACTGTAATAATTATTCTTATTACTTATATTATTATCAATATAACATGCATTATTACCCATTTTATGCAGTTATTATCGATAGAACTGTAATAAATACACTTACTACTTTTACTATTATCAATATATCATGCACTATTAGCCATATTTTACTATTATTATCGCTAGAACTATAATAATTATACTTATTACTCCCGATGTTGTCAATATAACATGCATTATTACCCATATAATGCAGTTATTATCGCTACAACTGTAATAATTATACTTATTACTTATATTGTTAGCAATATAACGTGCATTATTACCCATATTATGCAGTTATTGTCGATAGAACTGTAATAAATATACTTATTACTTTTATTATTATCAATATAACATGCACTATTTGCCATATTTTACTATTATTATCGCTAGAACTATAATAATTATACTTATTACTCCCGATATTATCAATATAACATGCATTATTACCCATATTATGCAGTTATGATCGCCAGAACTATAATAAATATACTTATTACTCCCAATATTATCAATGTAACATGCACTATTACCCATATAATGCAGTTATTATCGCTAGAACTATAATAATTATACTTATTACTTATATTGTTAGCAATATAACGTGCATTATTACCCATATAATGCAGTTATTATCGCTAGAACTGTAATAATTATACTTATTACTCATATTATTATCAATATAACATGCATTATTACCCATATTATGCAGTTATTATCGCTAGAACTGTAATAAATATACTTATTACTCCCGATGTTATCAATATAACATGCATTATTACCCATATAATGCAGTTATTATCGCTAGAACTGTAATAATTATACTTATTACTTATATTATTATCAACATAACATGTATTATTACCCATATAATGGAGGTATTATTGCTAGAACTGTAATAATTATACTTATTACTTACACTATTAGCAATATAACGTGCATTGTTACCCATATAATGCAGTTATTATCGCCAGAACTGTAATAATTATACTTATTACTTATATTATTCTCAATATAACATGCATTATTACCCATATTATGCAGTTATTATCGCAAGAACTATAATAAATATAGGTATTACTTTCATTATCATCAATATAACATGCATTATTACCCATATAATGGAGGTATTATCGCTAGAACTGTAATAATTATTCTTATTACTTATATTATTATCAATATAACATGCATTATTACCCATTTTATGCAGTTATTATCGATAGAACTGTAATAAATACACTTACTACTTTTACTATTATCAATATATCATGCACTATTAGCCATATTTTACTATTATTATCGCTAGAACTATAACAATTATACTTATTACTCCCGATGTTATCAATATAACATGCATTATTACCCATATAATGCAGTTAATATCGCTAGAACTGTAATAATTATACTTATTACTTATATTATTCTCAATATAACATGCATTATTACCCATATAATGCAGTTATTATCGCTAGAACTGTAATAATTATACTTATTACTTATATTATTATCAACATAACATGTATTATTACCCATATAATGGAGGTATTATTGCTAGAACTGTAATAATTATACTTATTACTTACACTATTAGCAATATAACGTGCATTGTTACCCATATAATGCAGTTATTATCGCCAGAACTGTAATAATTATACTTATTGCTTATATTATTCTCAATATAACATGCATTATTACCCATATTATGCAGTTATTATCGCAAGAACTATAATAAATATAGGTATTACTTTCATTATCATCAATATAACATGCATTATTACCCATATAATGGAGGTATTATCGCTAGAACTGTAATAATTATTCTTATTACTTATATTATTATCAATATAACATGCATTATTACCCATTTTATGCAGTTATTATCGATAAAACTGTAATAAATACACTTACTACTTTTACTATTATCAATATATCATGCACTATTAGCCATATTTTACTATTATTATCGCTAGAACTATAATAATTATACTTATTACTCCCGATGTTATCAATATAACATGCATTATTACCCATATAATGCAGTTATTATCGCTAGAACTGTAATAATTATACTTATTACTTATATCATTATCAATATAACATGCATTATTACCCATATAATGGAGGTATTATCGCTGGAACTGTAATAATTAAACTTATTACTTATACTATTAGCAATATAACGTGCATTGTTACCCATATAATGCAGTTATTATCGCTAGAACTGTAATAATTATACTTATTACTTATATTATTATCAATATAACATGCATTATTACCCATATTATGCAGTTATTATCTCTAGAACCATAATAAATATACTTATTACTCCCAATATTATCAATATAACATGCATTTTTACCCATTTAATGCAGTCATTATCGCTAGAACTGTAATAATTATACTTATTACTTATATTGTTAGCAATATAACGTGCATTATTACCCATATAATGCAGTTATTATCGCTAGAACTATAATAAATATACGTATTACTTTTATTATCATCAATATAACATGCATTATTACCCATATTATGCAGTTATTATGGATAGGACTGTAATAAATATACTTATTACTTTTATTATTATCAATATAACATGCACTATTTGCCATATTTTACTATTATTATCGCTAGAACTATAATAATTATACTTATTACTCCCGATACTATCAATATAACATGCATTATTACCCATATAATGCAGTTATTATCGCTAGAACTGTAATAATTATACTTATCACTTATATTGTTAGCAATATAACGTGCATTATTACCCATATAATGCAGTTATTATCGCTAGAACTGTAATAATTATACTTATTACTTATATTATTATCAATATAACATGCATTATTACCCATATTATGCAGTTATTATCGCTAGAACTATAATAAATATACGTATTACTTTTATTATCATCAATACAACATGCATTATTACCCATATTATGCAGTTATTGTCGATAGAACTGTAATAAATATACTTATTACTTTTATTATTATCAATATAACATGCACTATTTGCCATATTTTACTATTATTATCGCTAGAACTATAATAATTATACTTATTACTCCCGATATTATCAATATAACATGCATTATTACCCATATAATGCAGTTATTATCGCTAGAACTGTAATAATTATACTTATTACTTATATTATTATCAATATAACATGCATTATTACCCATATAATGGAGGTATTATCGCAAGAACTATAATAATTATACTTATTACTTATACTATTAGCAATATAACGTGCATTATTACCCATATAATACAGTTATTATCGCCAGAACTGTAATAATTATACTTATTACTTATATTATTCTCAATATAACATGCATTATTACCCACATTATGCAGTTATGATCGCCAGAACTATAATAAATATACTTATTACTCCCAATATTATCAATGTAACATGCATTATTACCCATATAATGCAGTTATTATCGCTAGAACTGTAATAATTATACTTATTGCTTATATTGTTAGCAATATAACGTGCATTATTACCCATATAATGCAGTTATTATCGCTAGAACTGTAATAATTATACTTATTACTTATATTATTATCAATATAACATGCATTATTACCCATATTATGCAGTTATTATCGCTAGAACTATAATAAATATACGTATTACTTTTATTATCATCAATATAACATGCATTATTACCCATATTATGCAGTTATTATCGACAGAACTGTAATAAATACACTTACTACTTTTATTATTATCAATATAACATGCACTATTTGCCATATTTTACTATTATTATCGCTAGAACTATAATAATTATACTTATTACTCCCGATATTATCAATATAACATGCATTATTACCCATATAATGCAGTTATTATCGCTAGAACTGTAATAATTGTACTCATTACTTATATTATTAGCAATATAACGTGCATTATTACCCATATTATGCAGTTATTATCGCTAGAACTATAATAAATATACGTATTACTTTCATTATCATCAATATAACATGCATTATTACCCATATAATGGAGGTATTATAGCTAGAACTGTAATAATTATACTTATTACTTATATTATTATCAATATAACATGCATTATTACCCATATTATGCAGTTATTATCGCTAGAACTATAATAAATATACGTATTACTTTCATTATCATCAGTATAACATGCATTATTACCCATATAATAGAGGTATTATCGCTAGAACTGTAATAATTATACTTATTACTTATATTATTCTCAATATAACATGCATTATTACCCATATTATGCAGTTATTATCGCTAGAACTATAATAAATATACGTATTACTTTCATTATCATCAACATAACATGCATTATTACCCATATAATGGAGGTATTATCGCTAGAACTGTAATAATTGTACTGATTACTTATATTATTATCAATATAACTTGCATTATTACCCATATTATGCAGTTATTATCCCTAGAACCATAATAAATATACTTATTACTCCCAATATTATCAATATAACGTGCATTATTACCCATATTATGCAGTTATTATCGCTAGAACTGTAATAATTATACTTATTACTTATATCATTATCAATATAACATGCATTATTACCCATATAATGGAGGTATTATCGCTTGAACTGTAATAATTATACTTATTACTTATATTATTATCGATATAACATGCATTATTACCCATATAATGCAGTTATTATCGCTAGAACTGTAATAATTGTACTCATTACTTATATTATTTGCAATATAACGTGCATTATTACCCATATTATGCAGTTATTATCGCTAGAACTGTAATAATTATACTTATTACTTATATCATTATCAATATAACATGCATTATTACCCATATAATGGAGGTATTATCGCTTGAACTGTAATAATTATACTTATTACTTATACTATTAGCAATATAACGTGCATTGTTACCCATATAATGCAGTTATTATCGCTAGAACTGTAATAATTATACTTATTACTTATATTATTATCGATATAACATGCATTATTACCCATATAATGCAGTTATTATCGCTAGAACTGTAATAATTGTACTCATTACTTATATTATTTGCAATATAACGTGCATTATTACCCATATTATGCAGTTATTATCGCTAGAACTGTAATAATTATACTTATTACTTATATCATTATCAATATAACATGCATTATTACCCATATAATGGAGGTATTATCGCTTGAACTGTAATAATTATACTTATTACTTATACTATTAGCAATATAGCGTGCATTGTTACCCATATAATGCAGTTATTATCGCTAGAACTGTAATAATTATACTTATTACTTATATTATTCTCAATATAACATGCATTATCACCCATATTATGCAGTTATTATCGCTAGAACTATAATAAATATACGTATTACTTTCATTATCATCAACATAACATGCATTATTACCCATATAATGGAGGTATTATCGCTAGAACTGTAATAATTGTACTGATTACTTATATTATTATCAATATAACTTGCATTATTACCCATATTATGCAGTTATTATCCCTAGAACCATAATAAATATACTTATTACTCCCAATATTATCAATATAACATGCATTTTTACCCATATAATGCAGTTATTATCGCTAGAACTGTAATAATTATACTTATTACTTATATCATTATCAATATAACATGCATTATTACCCATATAATGGAGGTATTATCGCTGGAACTGTAATAATTAAACTTATTACTTATACTATTAGCAATATAACGTGCATTGTTACCCATATAATGCAGTTATTATCGCTAGAACTGTAATAATTATACTTATTACTTATATTATTATCAATATAACATGCATTATTACCCATATTATGCAGTTATTATCTCTAGAACCATAATAAATATACTTATTACTCCCAATATTATCAATATAACATGCATTTTTACCCATTTAATGCAGTCATTATCGCTAGAACTGTAATAATTATACTTATTACTTATATTGTTAGCAATATAACGTGCATTATTACCCATATAATGCAGTTATTATCGCTAGAACTATAATAAATATACGTATTACTTTTATTATCATCAATATAACATGCATTATTACCCATATTATGCAGTTATTATGGATAGGACTGTAATAAATATACTTATTACTTTTATTATTATCAATATAACATGCACTATTTGCCATATTTTACTATTATTATCGCTAGAACTATAATAATTATACTTATTACTCCCGATACTATCAATATAAC
This sequence comes from Megachile leachella, assembly GCA_963576845.1. Taxonomy (NCBI): domain Eukaryota; kingdom Metazoa; phylum Arthropoda; class Insecta; order Hymenoptera; family Megachilidae; genus Megachile; species Megachile leachella. Next base: position 37,195 of record CAUYWW010000048.1, on the reverse strand, counting down.
ATGCATTATTACCCATATAATGCAGTTATTATCGCTAGAACTGTAATAATTATACTTATCACTTATATTGTTAGCAATATAACGTGCATTATTACCCATATAATGCAGTTATTATCGCTAGAACTGTAATAATTATACTTATTACTTATATTATTATCAATATAACATGCATTATTACCCATATTATGCAGTTATTATCGCTAGAACTATAATAAATATACGTATTACTTTTATTATCATCAATACAACATGCATTATTACCCATATTATGCAGTTATTGTCGATAGAACTGTAATAAATATACTTATTACTTTTATTATTATCAATATAACATGCACTATTTGCCATATTTTACTATTATTATCGCTAGAACTATAATAATTATACTTATTACTCCCGATATTATCAATATAACATGCATTATTACCCATATAATGCAGTTATTATCGCTAGAACTGTAATAATTATACTTATTACTTATATTATTATCAATATAACATGCATTATTACCCATATAATGGAGGTATTATCGCAAGAACTATAATAATTATACTTATTACTTATACTATTAGCAATATAACGTGCATTATTACCCATATAATACAGTTATTATCGCCAGAACTGTAATAATTATACTTATTACTTATATTATTCTCAATATAACATGCATTATTACTCACATTATGCAGTTATGATCGCCAGAACTATAATAAATATACTTATTACTCCCAATATTATCAATGTAACATGCATTATTACCCATATAATGCAGTTATTATCGCTAGAACTGTAATAATTATACTTATTACTTATATTGTTAGCAATATAACGTGCATTATTACCCATATAATGCAGTTATTATCGCTAGAACTGTAATAATTATACTTATTACTCATATTATTATCAATATAACATGCATTATTACCCATATTATGCAGTTATTATCGATAGAACTGTAATAAATATACTTATTACTTTTATTATTATCAATGTAACATGCACTATTTGCCATATTTTACTATTATTATCGCTAGAACTATAATAATTATACTTATTACTCCCGATATTATCAATATAACATGCATTATTACCCATATAATGCAGTTATTATCGCTAGAAATGTAATAATTACACTTATTACTTATACTATTAGCAATAAAACGTGCATTGTTACCCATATAATGCAGTTATTATCGCTAGAACTATAATAATTATACTTATTACTCCCGATATTATCAATATAACATGCATTATTACTCATATAATGCAGTTATTATCGCTAGAACTGTAATAATTATACTTATTACTTATATTGTTAGCAATATAACGTGCATTATTACCCATATAATGCAGTTATTATCGCTAGAACTGTAATAATTATACTTATTACTTATATTATTATCAATATAACATGCATTATTACCCATATAATGGAGGTATTATCGCAAGAACTGTAATAATTATACTTATTACTTATACTATTAGCAATATAACGTGCATTATTACCCATATAATGCAGTTATTATCGCCAGAACTGTAATAATTATACGTATTACTTATATTATTCTCAATATAACATGCATTATTACCCACATTATGCACTTATTATCGCTAGAACTATAATAAATATACGTATTACTTTCATTATCATCAATATAACATGCATTATTACCCATATAATAGAGGTATTATCGCTAGAACTGTAATAATTATACTTATTACTTATACTATTAGCAATAAAACGTGCATTGTTACCCATATAATGCAGTTATTATCGCTAGAACTATAATAATTATACTTATTACTCCCGATATTATCAATATAACATGCATTATTACTCATATAATGCAGTTATTATCGCTAGAACTGTAATAATTATACTTATTACTTATATTATTAGCAATATAACGTGCATTATTACCCATATAATGCAGTTATTATCGCTAGAACTGTAGTAATTATACTTATTACTTATATTATTATCAATATAACATGCATTATTACCCATATAATGCAGTTATTATCGCTAGAACTGTAATAATTATACTTATTACTTATACTATTAGCAATATAACGTGCATTATTACCCATACAATGCAGTTATTATCGCCAGAACTTTAATAATTATACTTATTACTTATATTATTCTCAATATAACATGCATTATTACCCACATTATGCAGTTATTATCGCTAGAACTATAATAAATATACGTATTACTTTCATTATCATCAATATAACATGCATTATTACCCATATAATAGAGGTATTATCGCTAGAACTGTAATAATTATACTTATTACTTATACTATTAGCAATAAAACGTGCATTGTTACCCATATAATGCAGTTATTATCGCTAGAACTATAATAATTATACTTATTACTCCCGATATTATCAATATAACATGCATTATTACCCATATAATGCAGTTATTATCGCTAGAACTGTAATAATTATACTTATTACTTATACTATTAGCAATATAACGTGCATTATTACCCATATAATGCAGTTATTATCGCTAGAACTGTAATAATTATACTTATTACTTATATTATTATCAATATAACATGCATTATTACCCATATAATGGCGGTATTATCGCAAGAACTGTAATAATTATACTTATTACTTATACTATTAGCAATATAACGTGCATTATTACCCATATAATACAGTTATTATCGCCAGAACTGTAATAATTATACTTATTACTTATATTGTTCTCAATATAACATGCATTATTACCCACATTATGCAGTTATGATCGCCAGAACTATAATAAATATACTTATTACTCCCAATATTATCAATGTAACATGCATTATTACCCATATAATGCAGTTATTATCGCTAGAACTGTAATAATTATACTTATTACTTATATTATTAGCAATATAACGTGCATTGTTACCCATATAATGCAGTTATTATCGCTAGAACTGTAATAATTATACTTATTACTTATATTATTATCAATATAACATGCATTATTACCCATATAATGGAGGTATTATCGCAAGAACTGTAATAATTATACTTATTACTTATACTATTAGCAATATAACGTGCATTATTACCCATATAATGCAGTTATTATCGCCAGAACTGTAATAATTATACTTATCACTTATATTATTCTCAATATAACATGCATTATTACCCACATTATGCAGTTATTATCGCTAGAACTATAATAAATATACGTATTACATTCATTGTCATCAATATAACATGCATTATTACCCATATAATGGAGGTATTATCGCTAGAACTGTAATAATTATACTTATTACTTATATTATTATCAATATAACATGCATTATTACGCATATTATGCAGTTATTATCGATAGAACTGTAATAAATACCTTTATTACTTTTACTATTATCAATATATCATGCACTATTAGCCATATTTTACTATTATTATCGCTAGAACTATAATAATTATACTTATTACTCCCGATGTTATCAATATAACATGCCTTATTACCCATATAATGCAGTTATTATCGCTAGAACTGTAATAATTATACTTATTACTTATATTATTCTCAATATAACATGCATTATTACCCATATAATGCAGTTATTATCGCTAGAACTGTAATACTTATACTTATTACTTATATTATTATCAACATAACATGCACCATTACCCATATTATGCAGTTATTATCGATAGAACTGTAATAAATATATTTATTAGTTTTATTATTATCAATATAACATGCACTATTTGCCATATTTTACTATTATTATCGCTAGAACTATAATAATTATACTTATTACTCCCGATATTATCAATATAACAGGCATTATTACCCATATAATGCAGTTATTATCGCCAGAACTGTAATAATTATACTTATTACTTATATTATTATCGATATAACATGCATTATTACCCATATAATGCAGTTATTATCGCTAGAACTGTAATAATTGTACTCATTACTTATATTATTTGCAATATAACGTGCATTATTACCCATATTATGCAGTTATTATCGCTAGAACTGTAATAATTATACTTATTACTTATATCGTTATCAATATAACATGCATTATTACCCATATAATGGAGGTATTATCGCTTGAACTGTAATAATTATACTTATTACTTATACTATTAGCAATATAACGTGCATTGTTACCCATATAATGCAGTTATTATCGCTAGAACTGTAATAATTATACTTATTACTTATATTATTATCGATATAACATGCATTATTACCCATATAATGCAGTTATTATCGCTAGAACTGTAATAATTGTACTCATTACTTATATTATTTGCAATATAACGTGCATTATTACCCATATTATGCAGTTATTATCGCTAGAACTGTAATAATTATACTTATTACTTATATCATTATCAATATAACATGCATTATTACCCATATAATGGAGGTATTATCGCTTGAACTGTAATAATTATACTTATTACTTATACTATTAGCAATATAACGTGCATTGTTACCCATATAATGCAGTTATTATCGCTAGAACTGTAATAATTATACTTATTACTTATATTATTCTCAATATAACATGCATTATTACCCATATTATGCAGTTATTATCGCTAGAACTATAATAAATATACGTATTACTTTCATTATCATCAACATAACATGCATTATTACCCATATAATGGAGGTATTATCGCTAGAACTGTAATAATTATACTGATTACTTATATTATTATCAATATAACTTTCATTATTACCCATATTATGCAGTTATTATCCCTAGAACCATAATAAATATACTTATTACTCCCAATATTATCAATATAACATGCATTTTTACCCATATAATGCAGTTATTATCGCTAGAACTGTAATAATTATACTTATTACTTATATTATTATCGATATAACATGCATTATTACGCATATAATGCAGTTATTATCGCTAGAACTGTAATAATTGTACTCATTACTTATATTATTATCAATATAACATGCATTATTACCCATATTATGCAGTTATTATCTCTAGAACCATAATAAATATACTTATTACTCCCAATATTATCAATATAACATGCATTTTTACCCATATAATGCAGTTATTATCGCTAGAACTGTAATAATTATACTTATTACTTATATTGTTAGCAATATAACGTGCATTATTACCCATATAATGCAGTTATTATCGCTAGAACTATAATAAATATACGTATTACTTTTATTATCATCAATATAACATGCATTATTACCCATATTATGCAGTTATTATGGATAGGACTGTAATAAATATACTTATTACTTTTATTATTATCAATATAACATGCACTATTTGCCATATTTTACTATTATTATCGCTAGAACTATAATAATTATACTTATTACTCCCGATATTATCAATATAACATGCATTATTACCCATATAATGCAGTTATTATCGCTAGAACTGTAATAATTATACTTATTACTTATATTGTTAGCAATATAACGTGCATTATTACCCATATAATGCAGTTATTATCGCTAGAACTGTAATAATTATACTTATTACTTATATTATTATCAATATAACATGCATTATTACCCATATTATGCAGTTATTATCGCTAGAACTATAATAAATATACGTATTACTTTTATTATCATCAATACAACATGCATTATTACCCATATTATGCAGTTATTGTCGATAGAACTGTAATAAATATACTTATTACTTTTATTATTATCAATATAACATGCACTATTTGCCATATTTTACTATTATTATCGCTAGAACTATAATAATTATACTTATTACTCCCGATATTATCAATATAACATGCATTATTACCCATATAATGCAGTTATTATCGCTAGAACTGTAATAATTATACTTATTACTTATATTATTCTCAATATAACATGCATTATTGCCCATATAATGCAGTTATTATCGCTAGAACTGTAATAATTATACTTATTACTTATATTATTATCAACATAACATGTATTATTACCCATATAATGGAGGTATTATTGCTAGAACTGTAATAATTATACTTATTACTTACACTTTTAGCAATATAACGAGCATTGTTACCCATATAATGCAGTTATTATCGCCAGAACTGTAATAATTATACTTATTACTTATATTATTCTCAATATAACATGCATTATTACCCATATTATGCAGTTATTATCGCAAGAACTATAATAAATATAGGTATTACTTTCATTATCATCAATATAACATGCATTATTACCCATATAATGGAGGTATTATCGCTAGAACTGTAATAATTATTCTTATTACTTATATTATTATCAATATAACATGCATTATTACCCATTTTATGCAGTTATTATCGATAGAACTGTAATAAATACACTTACTACTTTTACTATTATCAATATATCATGCACTATTAGCCATATTTTACTATTATTATCGCTAGAACTATAACAATTATACTTATTACTCCCGATGTTATCAATATAACATGCATTATTACCCATATAATGCAGTTAATATCGCTAGAACTGTAATAATTATACTTATTACTTATATTATTCTCAATATAACATGCATTATTACCCATATAATGCAGTTATTATCGCTAGAACTGTAATAATTATACTTATTACTTATATTATTATCAACATAACATGTATTATTACCCATATAATGGAGGTATTATTGCTAGAACTGTAATAATTATACTTATTACTTACACTATTAGCAATATAACGTGCATTGTTACCCATATAATGCAGTTATTATCGCCAGAACTGTAATAATTATACTTATTGCTTATATTATTCTCAATATAACATGCATTATTACCCATATTATGCAGTTATTATCGCAAGAACTATAATAAATATAGGTATTACTTTCATTATCATCAATATAACATGCATTATTACCCATATAATGGAGGTATTATCGCTAGAACTGTAATAATTATTCTTATTACTTATATTATTATCAATATAACATGCATTATTACCCATTTTATGCAGTTATTATCGATAAAACTGTAATAAATACACTTACTACTTTTACTATTATCAATATATCATGCACTATTAGCCATATTTTACTATTATTATCGCTAGAACTATAATAATTATACTTATTACTCCCGATGTTATCAATATAACATGCATTATTACCCATATAATGCAGTTATTATCGCTAGAACTGTAATAATTATACTTATTACTTATATTATTCTCAATATAACATGCATTATTACCCATATAATGCAGTTATTATCGCCAGAACTGTAATAATTATACTTATTACTTATATTATTCTCAATATAACATGCATTATTACCCATATTATGCAGTTATTATCGCAAGAACTATAATAAATATAGGTATTACTTTCATTATCATCAATATAACATGCATTATTACCCATATAATGGAGGTATTATCGCTAGAACTGTAATAATTATTCTTATTACTTATATTATTATCAATATTACATGCATTATTACCCATTTTATGCAGTTATTATCGATAGAACTGTAATAAATACACTTACTACTTTTACTATTATCAATATATCATGCACTATTAGCCATATTTTACTATTATTATCGCTAGAACTATAACAATTATACTCATTACTCCCGATGTTATCAATATAACATGCATTATTACCCATATAATGCAGTTAATATCGCTAGAACTGTAATAATTATACTTATTACTTATATTATTCTCAATATAACATGCATTATTACCCATATAATGCAGTTATTATCGCTAGAACTGTAATAATTATACTTATTACTTATATTATTATCAACATAACATGCATTATTACCCATATAATGGAGGTATTATTGCTAGAACTGTAATAATTATACTTATTACTTACACTATTAGCAATATAACGTGCATTGTTACCCATATAATGCAGTTATTATCGCCAGAACTGTAATAATTATACTTATTGCTTATATTATTCTCAATATAACATGCATTGTTACCCATATTATGCAGTTATTATCGCAAGAACTATAATAAATATAGGTATTACTTTCATTATCATCAATATAACATGCATTATTACCCATATAATGGAGGTATTATCGCTAGAACTGTAATAATTATTCTTATTACTTATATTATTATCAATATAACATGCATTATTACCCATTTTATGCAGTTATTATCGCTAGAACTGTAATAATTGTACTCATTACTTATATTATTTGCAATATAACGTGCATTGTTACCCATATAATGCAGTTATTATCGCTAGAACTATAATAATTATACTTATTACTCCCGATATTATCAATATAACATGCATTATTACCCATATAATGCAGTTATTATCGCTAGAACTGTAATAATTATACTTATTACTTATACTATTAGCAATATAACGTGCATTATTACCCATATAATGCAGTTATTATCGCTAGAACTGTAATAATTATACTTATTACTTATATTATTATCAATATAACATGCATTATTACCCATATAATGGAGGTATTATCGCAAGAACTGTAATAATTATACTTATTACTTATACTATTAGCAATATAACGTGCATTATTACCCATATAATACAGTTATTATCGCCAGAACTGTAATAATTATACTTATTACTTATATTGTTCTCAATATAACATGCATTATTACCCACATTATGCAGTTATGATCGCCAGAACTATAATAAATATACTTATTACTCCCAATATTATCAATGTAACATGCATTATTACCCATATAATGCAGTTATTATCGCTAGAACTGTAATAATTATACTTATTACTTATATTATTAGCAATATAACGTGCATTGTTACCCATATAATGCAGTTATTATCGCTAGAACTGTAATAATTATACTTATTACTTATATTATTATCAATATAACATGCATTATTACCCATATAATGGAGGTATTATCGCAAGAACTGTAATAATTATACTTATTACTTATACTATTAGCAATATAACGTGCATTATTACCCATATAATGCAGTTATTATCGCCAGAACTGTAATAATTATACTTATCACTTATATTATTCTCAATATAACATGCATTATTACCCACATTATGCAGTCATTATCGCTAGAACTATAATAAATATACGTATTACATTCATTGTCATCAATATAACATGCATTATTACCCATATAATGGAGGTATTATCGCTAGAACTGTAATAATTATACTTATTACTTATATTATTATCAATATAACATGCATTATTACGCATATTATGCAGTTATTATCGATAGAACTGTAATAAATACCTTTATTACTTTTACTATTATCAATATATCATGCACTATTAGCCATATTTTACTATTATTATCGCTAGAACTATAATAATTATACTTATTACTCCCGATGTTATCAATATAACATGCCTTATTACCCATATAATGCAGTTATTATCGCTAGAACTGTAATAATTATACTTATTACTTATATTATTCTCAATATAACATGCATTATTACCCATATAATGCAGTTATTATCGCTAGAACTGTAATACTTATACTTATTACTTATATTATTATCAACATAACATGCACCATTACCCATATTATGCAGTTATTATCGATAGAACTGTAATAAATATATTTATTAGTTTTATTATTATCAATATAACATGCACTATTTGCCATATTTTACTATTATTATCGCTAGAACTATAATAATTATACTTATTACTCCCGATATTATCAATATAACAGGCATTATTACCCATATAATGCAGTTATTATCGCCAGAACTGTAATAATTATACTTATTACTTATATTATTATCGATATAACATGCATTATTACCCATATAATGCAGTTATTATCGCTAGATCTGTAATAATTGTACTCATTACTTATATTATTTGCAATATAACGTGCATTATTACCCATATTATGCAGTTATTATCGCTAGAACTGTAATAATTATACTTATTACTTATATCTTTATCAATATAACATGCATTATTACCCATATAATGGAGGTATTATCGCTTGAACTGTAATAATTATACTTATTACTTATACTATTAGCAATATAACGTGCATTGTTACCCATATAATGCAGTTATTATCGCTAGAACTGTAATAATTATACTTATTACTTATATTATTATCGATATAACATGCATTATTACCCATATAATGCAGTTATTATCGCTAGAACTGTAATAATTGTACTCATTACTTATATTATTTGCAATATAACGTGCATTATTACCCATATTATGCAGTTATTATCGCTAGAACTGTAATAATTATACTAATTACTTATATCATTATCAATATAACATGCATTATTACCCATATAATGGAGGTATTATCGCTTGAACTGTAATAATTATACTTATTACTTATACTATTAGCAATATAACGTGCATTGTTACCCATATAATGCAGTTATTATCGCTAGAACTGTAATAATTATACTTATTACTTATATTATTCTCAATATAACATGCATTATTACCCATATTATGCAGTTATTATCGCTAGAACTATAATAAATATACGTATTACTTTCATTATCATCAACATAACATGCATTATTACCCATATAATGGAGGTATTATCGCTAGAACTGTAATAATTATACTGATTACTTATATTATTATCAATATAACTTTCATTATTACCCATATTATGCAGTTATTATCCCTAGAACCATAATAAATATACTTATTACTCCCAATATTATCAATATAACATGCATTTTTACCCATATAATGCAGTTATTATCGCTAGAACTGTAATAATTATACTTATTACTTATATTATTATCGATATAACATGCATTATTACGCATATAATGCAGTTATTATCGCTAGAACTGTAATAATTGTACTCATTACTTATATTATTATCAATATAACATGCATTATTACCCATATTATGCAGTTATTATCTCTAGAACCATAATAAATATACTTATTACTCCCAATATTATCAATATAACATGCATTTTTACCCATATAATGCAGTTATTATCGCTAGAACTGTAATAATTATACTTATTACTTATATTGTTAGCAATATAACGTGCATTATTACCCATATAATGCAGTTATTATCGCTAGAACTATAATAAATATACGTATTACTTTTATTATCATCAATATAACATGCATTATTACCCATATTATGCAGTTATTATGGATAGGACTGTAATAAATATACTTATTACTTTTATTATTATCAATATAACATGCACTATTTGCCATATTTTACTATTATTATCGCTAGAACTATAATAATTATACTTATTACTCCCGATATTATCAATATAACATGCATTATTACCCATATAATGCAGTTATTATCGCTAGAACTGTAATAATTATACTTATTACTTATATTATTCTCAATATAACATGCATTATTACCCATATTATGCAGTTATTATCGCTAGAACTATAATAAATATACGTATTACTTTCATTATCATCAACATAACATGCATTATTACCCATATAATGGAGGTATTATCGCTAGAACTGTAATAATTATACTGATTACTTATGTTATTATCAATATAACATGCATTATTACCCATATTATGCAGTTATTATCCCTAGAACCATAATAAATATACTTATTACTCCCAATATTATCAATATAACATGCATTTTTACCCATATAATGCAGTTATTATCGCTAGAACTGTAATAATTATACTTATTACTTATATTGTTATCGATATAACATGCATTATTACCCATATTATGCAGTTATTATCGCTAGAACTGTAATAATTATACTTATTACTTATATCATTATCAATATAACATGCATTATTACCCATATAATGGAGGTATTATCGCTTGAAGTGTAATAATTATACTTATTACTTATACTATTAGCAATATAGCGTGCATTGTTACCCATATAATGCAGTTATTATCGCTAGAACTGTAATAATTATACTTATTACTTATATTGTTAGCAATATAACGTGCATTATTACCCATATTATGCAGTTATTGTCGATAGAACTGTAATAAATATACTTATTACTTTTATTATTATCAATATAACATGCACTATTTGCCATATTTTACTATTATTATCGCTAGAACTATACTAATTATACTTATTACTCCCGATATTATCAATATAACATGCATTATTACCCATATAATGCAGTTATTATCGCTAGAACTGTAATAATTATACTTATTGCTTATATTGTTAGCAATATAACGTGCATTATTACCCATATAATGCAGTTATTATCGCTAGAACTGTAATAATTGTACTCATTACTTATATTATTAGCAATATAACGTGCATTATTACCCATATTATGCAGTTATTATCGCTAGAACTATAATAAATATACGTATTACTTTCATTATCATCAATATAACATGCATTATTACCCATATAATGGAGGTATTATAGCTAGAACTGTAATAATTATACTTATTACTTATATTATTATCAATATAACATGCATTATTACCCATATTATGCAGTTATTATCGCTAGAACTATAATAAATATACGTATTACTTTCATTATCATCAGTATAACATGCATTATTACCCATATAATAGAGGTATTATCGCTAGAACTGTAATAATTATACTTATTACTTATATTATTCTCAATATAACATGCATTATTACCCATATTATGCAGTTATTATCGCTAGAACTATAATAAATATACGTATTACTTTCATTATCATCAACATAACATGCATTATTACCCATATAATGGAGGTATTATCGCTAGAACTGTAATAATTGTACTGATTACTTATATTATTATCAATATAACTTGCATTATTACCCATATTATGCAGTTATTATCCCTAGAACCATAATAAATATACTTATTACTCCCAATATTATCAATATAACGTGCATTATTACCCATATTATGCAGTTATTATCGCTAGAACTGTAATAATTATACTTATTACTTATATCATTATCAATATAACATGCATTATTACCCATATAATGGAGGTATTATCGCTTGAACTGTAATAATTATACTTATTACTTATATTATTATCGATATAACATGCATTATTACCCATATAATGCAGTTATTATCGCTAGAACTGTAATAATTGTACTCATTACTTATATTATTTGCAATATAACGTGCATTATTACCCATATTATGCAGTTATTATCGCTAGGACTGTAATAATTATACTTATTACTTATATCATTATCAATATAACATGCATTATTACCCATATAATGGAGGTATTATCGCTTGAACTGTAATAATTATACTTATTACTTATACTATTAGCAATATAACGTGCATTGTTACCCATATAATGCAGTTATTATCGCTAGAACTGTAATAATTATACTTATTACTTATATTATTATCGATATAACATGCATTATTACCCATATAATGCAGTTATTATCGCTAGAACTGTAATAATTGTACTCATTACTTATATTATTTGCAATATAACGTGCATTATTACCCATATTATGCAGTTATTATCGCTAGAACTGTAATAATTATACTTATTACTTATATCATTATCAATATAACATGCATTATTACCCATATAATGGAGGTATTATCGCTTGAACTGTAATAATTATACTTATTACTAATACTATTAGCAATATAGCGTGCATTGTTACCCATATAATGCAGTTATTATCGCTAGAACTGTAATAATTATACTTATTACTTATATTATTCTCAATATAACATGCATTATCACCCATATTATGCAGTTATTATCGCTAGAACTATAATAAATATACGTATTACTTTCATTATCATCAACATAACATGCATTATTACCCATATAATGGAGGTATTATCGCTAGAACTGTAATAATTGTACTGATTACTTATATTATTATCAATATAACTTGCATTATTACCCATATTATGCAGTTATTATCCCTAGAACCATAATAAATATACTTATTACTCCCAATATTATCAATATAACATGCATTTTTACCCATATAATGCAGTTATTATCGCTAGAACTGTAATAATTATACTTATTACTTATATCATTATCAATATAACATGCATTATTACCCATATAATGGAGGTATTATCGCTGGAACTGTAATAATTAAACTTATTACTTATACTATTAGCAATATAACGTGCATTGTTACCCATATAATGCAGTTATTATCGCTAGAACTGTAATAATTATACTTATTACTTATATTATTATCAATATAACATGCATTATTACCCATATTATGCAGTTATTATCTCTAGAACCATAATAAATATACTTATTACTCCCAATATTATCAATATAACATGCATTTTTACCCATTTAATGCAGTCATTATCGCTAGAACTGTAATAATTATACTTATTACTTATATTGTTAGCAATATAACGTGCATTATTACCCATATAATGCAGTTATTATCGCTAGAACTATAATAAATATACGTATTACTTTTATTATCATCAATATAACATGCATTATTACCCATATTATGCAGTTATTATGGATAGGACTGTAATAAATATACTTATTACTTTTATTATTATCAATATAACATGCACTATTTGCCATATTTTACTATTATTATCGCTAGAACTATAATAATTATACTTATTACTCCCGATACTATCAATATAACATGCATTATTACCCATATAATGCAGTTATTATCGCTAGAACTGTAATAATTATACTTATCACTTATATTGTTAGCAATATAACGTCCATTATTACCCATATAATGCAGTTATTATCGCTAGAACTGTAATAATTATACTTATTACTTATATTATTATCAATATAACATCCATTATTACCCATATTATGCAGTTATTATCGCTAGAACTATAATAAATATACGTATTACTTTTATTATCATCAATACAACATGCATTATTACCCATATTATGCAGTTATTGTCGATAGAACTGTAATAAATATACTTATTACTTTTATTATTATCAATATAACATGCACTATTTGCCATATTTTACTATTATTATCGCTAGAACTATAATAATTATACTTATTACTCCCGATATTATCAATATAACATGCATTATTACCCATATGATGCAGTTATTATCGCTAGAACTGTAATAATTATACTTATTACTTATATTATTATCAATATAACATGCATTATTACCCATATAATGGAGGTATTATCGCAAGAACTATAATAATTATACTTATTACTTATACTATTAGCAATATAACGTGCATTATTACCCATATAATACAGTTATTATCGCCAGAACTGTAATAATTATACTTATTACTTATATTATTCTCAATATAACATGCATTATTACCCACATTATGCAGTTATGATCGCCAGAACTATAATAAATATACTTATTACTCCCAATATTATCAATGTAACATGCATTATTACCCATATAATGCAGTTATTATCGCTAGAACTGTAATAATTATACTTATTGCTTATATTGTTAGCAATATAACGTGCATTATTACCCATATAATGCAGTTATTATCGCTAGAACTGTAATAATTATACTTATTACTTATATTATTATCAATATAACATGCATTATTACCCATATTATGCAGTTATTATCGCTAGAACTATAATAAATATACGTATTACTTTTATTATCATCAATATAACATGCATTATTACCCATATTATGCAGTTATTATCGACAGAACTGTAATAAATACACTTACTACTTTTATTATTATCAATATAACATGCACTATTTGCCATATTTTACTATTATTATCGCTAGAACTATAATAATTATACTTATTACTCCCGATATTATCAATATAACATGCATTATTACCCATATAATGCAGTTATTATCGCTAGAACTGTAATAATTGTACTCATTACTTATATTATTAGCAATATAACGTGCATTATTACCCATATTATGCAGTTATTATCGCTAGAACTATAATAAATATACGTATTACTTTCATTATCATCAATATAACATGCATTATTACCCATATAATGGAGGTATTATAGCTAGAACTGTAATAATTATACTTATTACTTATATTATTATCAATATAACATGCATTATTACCCATATTATGCAGTTATTATCGCTAGAACTATAATAAATATACGTATTACTTTCATTATCATCAGTATAACATGCATTATTACCCATATAATAGAGGTATTATCGCTAGAACTGTAATAATTATACTTATTACTTATATTATTCTCAATATAACATGCATTATTACCCATATTATGCAGTTATTATCGCTAGAACTATAATAAATATACGTATTACTTTCATTATCATCAACATAACATGCATTATTACCCATATAATGGAGGTATTATCGCTAGAACTGTAATAATTGTACTGATTACTTATATTATTATCAATATAACTTGCATTATTACCCATATTATGCAGTTATTATCCCTAGAACCATAATAAATATACTTATTACTCCCAATATTATCAATATAACGTGCATTATTACCCATATTATGCAGTTATTATCGCTAGAACTGTAATAATTATACTTATTACTTATATCATTATCAATATAACATGCATTATTACCCATATAATGGAGGTATTATCGCTTGAACTGTAATAATTATACTTATTACTTATATTATTATCGATATAACATGCATTATTACCCATATAATGCAGTTATTATCGCTAGAACTGTAATAATTGTACTCATTACTTATATTATTTGCAATATAACGTGCATTATTACCCATATTATGCAGTTATTATCGCTAGAACTGTAATAATTATACTTATTACTTATATCATTATCAATATAACATGCATTATTACCCATATAATGGAGGTATTATCGCTTGAACTGTAATAATTATACTTATTACTTATACTATTAGCAATATAACGTGCATTGTTACCCATATAATGCAGTTATTATCGCTAGAACTGTAATAATTATACTTATTACTTATATTATTATCGATATAACATGCATTATTACCCATATAATGCAGTTATTATCGCTAGAACTGTAATAATTGTACTCATTACTTATATTATTTGCAATATAACGTGCATTATTACCCATATTATGCAGTTATTATCGCTAGAACTGTAATAATTATACTTATTACTTATATCATTATCAATATAACATGCATTATTACCCATATAATGGAGGTATTATCGCTTGAACTGTAATAATTATACTTATTACTTATACTATTAGCAATATAGCGTGCATTGTTACCCATATAATGCAGTTATTATCGCTAGAACTGTAATAATTATACTTATTACTTATATTATTCTCAATATAACATGCATTATCACCCATATTATGCAGTTATTATCGCTAGAACTATAATAAATATACGTATTACTTTCATTATCATCAACATAACATGCATTATTACCCATATAATGGAGGTATTATCGCTAGAACTGTAATAATTGTACTGATTACTTATATTATTATCAATATAACTTGCATTATTACCCATATTATGCAGTTATTATCCCTAGAACCATAATAAATATACTTATTACTCCCAATATTATCAATATAACATGCATTTTTACCCATATAATGCAGTTATTATCGCTAGAACTGTAATAATTATACTTATTACTTATATCATTATCAATATAACATGCATTATTACCCATATAATGGAGGTATTATCGCTGGAACTGTAATAATTAAACTTATTACTTATACTATTAGCAATATAACGTGCATTGTTACCCATATAATGCAGTTATTATCGCTAGAACTGTAATAATTATACTTATTACTTATATTATTATCAATATAACATGCATTATTACCCATATTATGCAGTTATTATCTCTAGAACCATAATAAATATACTTATTACTCCCAATATTATCAATATAACATGCATTTTTACCCATTTAATGCAGTCATTATCGCTAGAACTGTAATAATTATACTTATTACTTATATTGTTAGCAATATAACGTGCATTATTACCCATATAATGCAGTTATTATCGCTAGAACTATAATAAATATACGTATTACTTTTATTATCATCAATATAACATGCATTATTACCCATATTATGCAGTTATTATGGATAGGACTGTAATAAATATACTTATTACTTTTATTATTATCAATATAACATGCACTATTTGCCATATTTTACTATTATTATCGCTAGAACTATAATAATTATACTTATTACTCCCGATACTATCAATATAACATGCATTATTACCCATATAATGCAGTTATTATCGCTAGAACTGTAATAATTATACTTATTACTTATATTATTATCAATATAACATGCATTATTACCCATATAATGGAGGTATTATCGCAAGAACTATAATAATTATACTTATTACTTATACTATTAGCAATATAACGTGCATTATTACCCATATAATACAGTTATTATCGCCAGAACTGTAATAATTATACTTATTACTTATATTATTCTCAATATAACATGCATTATTACCCACATTATGCAGTTATGATCGCCAGAACTATAATAAATATACTTATTACTCCCAATATTATCAATGTAACATGCATTATTACCCATATAATGCAGTTATTATCGCTAGAACTGTAATAATTATACTTATTACTTATATTGTTAGCAATATAACGTGCATTATTACCCATATAATGCAGTTATTATCGCTAGAACTGTAATAATTATACTTATTACTCATATTATTATCAATATAACATGCATTATTACCCATATTATGCAGTTATTATCGATAGAACTGTAATAAATATACTTATTACTTTTATTATTATCAATGTAACATGCACTATTTGCCATATTTTACTATTATTATCGCTAGAACTATAATAATTATACTTATTACTCCCGATATTATCAATATAACATGCATTATTACCCATATAATGCAGTTATTATCGCTAGAAATGTAATAATTACACTTATTACTTATACTATTAGCAATAAAACGTGCATTGTTACCCATATAATGCAGTTATTATCGCTAGAACTATAATAATTATACTTATTACTCCCGATATTATCAATATAACATGCATTATTACTCATATAATGCAGTTATTATCGCTAGAACTGTAATAATTATACTTATTACTTATATTGTTAGCAATATAACGTGCATTATTACCCATATAATGCAGTTATTATCGCTAGAACTGTAATAATTATACGTATTACTTATATTATTATCAATATAACATGCATTATTACCCATATAATGGAGGTATTATCGCAAGAACTGTAATAATTATACTTATTACTTATACTATTAGCAATATAACGTGCATTATTACCCATATAATGCAGTTATTATCGCCAGAACTGTAATAATTATACGTATTACTTATATTATTCTCAATATAACATGCATTATTACCCACATTATGCACTTATTATCGCTAGAACTATAATAAATATACGTATTACTTTCATTATCATCAATATAACATGCATTATTACCCATATAATAGAGGTATTATCGCTAGAACTGTAATAATTATACTTATTACTTATACTATTAGCAATAAAACGTGCATTGTTACCCATATAATGCAGTTATTATCGCTAGAACTATAATAATTATACTTATTACTCCCGATATTATCAATATAACATGCATTATTACTCATATAATGCAGTTATTATCGCTAGAACTGTAATAATTATACTTATTACTTATATTATTAGCAATATAACGTGCATTATTACCCATATAATGCAGTTATTATCGCTAGAACTGTAGTAATTATACTTATTACTTATACTATTATCAATATAACATGCATTATTACCCATATTATGCAGTTATTATCTCTAGAACCATAATAAATATACTTATTACTCCCAATATTATCAATATAACATGCATTTTTACCCATATAATGCAGTTATTATCGCTAGAACTGTAATAATTATACTTATTACTTATATTGTTAGCAATATAACGTGCATTATTACCCATATAATGCAGTTATTATCGCTAGAACTATAATAAATATACGTATTACTTTTATTATCATCAATATAACATGCATTATTACCCATATTATGCAGTTATTATGGATAGGACTGTAATAAATATACTTATTACTTTTATTATTATCAATATAACATGCACTATTTGCCATATTTTACTATTATTATCGCTAGAACTATAATAATTATACTTATTACTCCCGATATTATCAATATAACATGCATTATTACCCATATAATGCAGTTATTATCGCTAGAACTGTAATAATTATACTTATTACTTACATTGTTAGCAATATAACGTGCATTATTACCCATATAATGCAGTTATTATCGCTAGAACTGTAATAATTATACTTATTACTTATATTATTATCAATATAACATGCATTATTACCCATATTATGCAGTTATTATCGCTAGAACTATAATAAATATACGTATTACTTTTATTATCATCAATACAACATGCATTATTACCCATATTATGCAGTTATTGTCGATAGAACTGTAATAAATATACTTATTACTTTTATTATTATCAATATAACATGCACTATTTGCCATATTTTACTATTATTATCGCTAGAACTATAATAATTATACTTATTACTCCCGATATTATCAATATAACATGCATTATTACCCATATAATGCAGTTATTATCGCTAGAACTGTAATAATTATACTTATTACTTATATTATTCTCAATATAACATGCATTATTGCCCATATAATGCAGTTATTATCGCTAGAACTGTAATAATTATACTTATTACTTATATTATTATCAACATAACATGTATTATTACCCATATAATGGAGGTATTATTGCTAGAACTGTAATAATTATACTTATTACTTACACTTTTAGCAATATAACGTGCATTGTTACCCATATAATGCAGTTATTATCGCCAGAACTGTAATAATTATACTTATTACTTATATTATTCTCAATATAACATGCATTATTACCCATATTATGCAGTTATTATCGCAAGAACTATAATAAATATAGGTATTACTTTCATTATCATCAATATAACATGCATTATTACCCATATAATGGAGGTATTATCGCTAGAACTGTAATAATTATTCTTATTACTTATATTATTATCAATATAACATGCATTATTACCCATTTTATGCAGTTATTATCGATAGAACTGTAATAAATACACTTACTACTTTTACTATTATCAATATATCATGCACTATTAGCCATATTTTACTATTATTATCGCTAGAACTATAATAATTATACTTATTACTCCCGATGTTGTCAATATAACATGCATTATTACCCATATAATGCAGTTATTATCGCTACAACTGTAATAATTATACTTATTACTTATATTGTTAGCAATATAACGTGCATTATTACCCATATTATGCAGTTATTGTCGATAGAACTGTAATAAATATACTTATTACTTTTATTATTATCAATATAACATGCACTATTTGCCATATTTTACTATTATTATCGCTAGAACTATAATAATTATACTTATTACTCCCGATATTATCAATATAACATGCATTATTACCCATATTATGCAGTTATGATCGCCAGAACTATAATAAATATACTTATTACTCCCAATATTATCAATGTAACATGCACTATTACCCATATAATGCAGTTATTATCGCTAGAACTGTAATAATTATACTTATTACTTATATTGTTAGCAATATAACGTGCATTATTACCCATATAATGCAGTTATTATCGCTAGAACTGTAATAATTATACTTATTACTCATATTATTATCAATATAACATGCATTATTACCCATATTATGCAGTTATTATCGCTAGAACTGTAATAAATATACTTATTACTCCCGATGTTATCAATATAACATGCATTATTACCCATATAATGCAGTTATTATCGCTAGAACTGTAATAATTATACTTATTACTTATATTATTATCAACATAACATGTATTATTACCCATATAATGGAGGTATTATTGCTAGAACTGTAATAATTATACTTATTACTTACACTATTAGCAATATAACGTGCATTGTTACCCATATTATGCAGTTATGATCGCCAGAACTATAATAAATATACTTATTACTCCCAATATTATCAATGTAACATGCACTATTACCCATATAATGCAGTTATTATCGCTAGAACTGTAATAATTATACTTATTACTTATATCATTATCAATATAACATGCATTATTACCCATATAATGGAGGTATTATCGCTTGAACTGTAATAATTATACTTATTACTTATACTATTAGCAATATAACGTGCATTGTTACCCATATAATGCAGTTATTATCGCTAGAACTGTAATAATTATACTTATTACTTATATTATTCTCAATATAACATGCATTATTACCCATATTATGCAGTTATTATCGCTAGAACTATAATAAATATACGTATTACTTTCATTATCATCAACATAACATGCATTATTACCCATATAATGGAGGTATTATCGCTAGAACTGTAATAATTATACTGATTACTTATATTATTATCAATATAACTTTCATTATTACCCATATTATGCAGTTATTATCCCTAGAACCATAATAAATATACTTATTACTCCCAATATTATCAATATAACATGCATTTTTACCCATATAATGCAGTTATTATCGCTAGAACTGTAATAATTATACTTATTACTTATATTATTATCGATATAACATGCATTATTACGCATATAATGCAGTTATTATCGCTAGAACTGTAATAATTGTACTCATTACTTATATTATTATCAATATAACATGCATTATTACCCATATTATGCAGTTATTATCTCTAGAACCATAATAAATATACTTATTACTCCCAATATTATCAATATAACATGCATTTTTACCCATATAATGCAGTTATTATCGCTAGAACTGTAATAATTATACTTATTACTTATATTGTTAGCAATATAACGTGCATTATTACCCATATAATGCAGTTATTATCGCTAGAACTATAATAAATATACGTATTACTTTTATTATCATCAATATAACATGCATTATTACCCATATTATGCAGTTATTATGGATAGGACTGTAATAAATATACTTATTACTTTTATTATTATCAATATAACATGCACTATTTGCCATATTTTACTATTATTATCGCTAGAGCTATAATAATTATACTTATTACTCCCGATATTATCAATATAACATGCATTATTACCCATATAATGCAGTTATTATCGCTAGAACTGTAATAATTATACTTATTACTTATATTGTTAGCAATATAACGTGCATTATTACCCATATAATGCAGTTATTATCGCTAGAACTGTAATAATTATACTTATTACTTATATTATTATCAATATAACATGCATTATTACCCATATTATGCAGTTATTATCGCTAGAACTATAATAAATATACGTATTACTTTTATTATCATCAATACAACATGCATTATTACCCATATTATGCAGTTATTGTCGATAGAACTGTAATAAATATACTTATTACTTTTATTATTATCAATATAACATGCACTATTTGCCATATTTTACTATTATTATCGCTAGAACTATAATAATTATACTTATTACTCCCGATATTATCAATATAACATGCATTATTACCCATATAATGCAGTTATTATCGCTAGAACTGTAATAATTATACTTATTACTTATATTATTCTCAATATAACATGCATTATTGCCCATATAATGCAGTTATTATCGCTAGAACTGTAATAATTATACTTATTACTTATATTATTATCAACATAACATGTATTATTACCCATATAATGGAGGTATTATTGCTAGAACTGTAATAATTATACTTATTACTTACACTTTTAGCAATATAACGTGCATTGTTACCCATATAATGCAGTTATTATCGCCAGAACTGTAATAATTATACTTATTACTTATATTATTCTCAATATAACATGCATTATTACCCATATTATGCAGTTATTATCGCAAGAACTATAATAAATATAGGTATTACTTTCATTATCATCAATATAACATGCATTATTACCCATATAATGGAGGTATTATCGCTAGAACTGTAATAATTATTCTTATTACTTATATTATTATCAATATAACATGCATTATTACCCATTTTATGCAGTTATTATCGATAGAACTGTAATAAATACACTTACTACTTTTACTATTATCAATATATCATGCACTATTAGCCATATTTTACTATTATTATCGCTAGAACTATAATAATTATACTTATTACTCCCGATGTTGTCAATATAACATGCATTATTACCCATATAATGCAGTTATTATCGCTACAACTGTAATAATTATACTTATTACTTATATTGTTAGCAATATAACGTGCATTATTACCCATATTATGCAGTTATTGTCGATAGAACTGTAATAAATATACTTATTACTTTTATTATTATCAATATAACATGCACTATTTGCCATATTTTACTATTATTATCGCTAGAACTATAATAATTATACTTATTGCTCCCGATATTATCAATATAACATGCATTATTACCCATATTATGCAGTTATGATCGCCAGAACTATAATAAATATACTTATTACTCCCAATATTATCAATGTAACATGCACTATTACCCATATAATGCAGTTATTATCGCTAGAACTGTAATAATTATACTTATTACTTATATTGTTAGCAATATAACGTGCATTATTACCCATATAATGCAGTTATTATCGCTAGAACTGTAATAATTATACTTATTACTCATATTATTATCAATATAACATGCATTATTACCCATATTATGCAGTTATTATCGCTAGAACTGTAATAAATATACTTATTACTCCCGATGTTATCAATATAACATGCATTATTACCCATATAATGCAGTTATTATCGCTAGAACTGTAATAATTATACTTATTACTTATATTATTATCAACATAACATGTATTATTACCCATATAATGGAGGTATTATTGCTAGAACTGTAATAATTATACTTATTACTTACACTATTAGCAATGTAACGTGCATTGTTACCCATATAATGCAGTTATTATCGCCAGAACTGTAATAATTATACTTATTACTTATATTATTCTCAATATAACATGCATTATTACCCATATTATGCAGTTATTATCGCAAGAACTATAATAAATATAGGTATTACTTTCATTATCATCAATATAACATGCATTATTACCCATATAATGGAGGTATTATCGCTAGAACTGTAATAATTATTCTTATTACTTATATTATTATCAATATAACATGCATTATTACCCATTTTATGCAGTTATTATCGATAGAACTGTAATAAATACACTTACTACTTTTACTATTATCAATATATCATGCACTATTAGCCATATTTTACTATTATTATCGCTAGAACTATAACAATTATACTTATTACTCCCGATGTTATCAATATAACATGCATTATTACCCATATAATGCAGTTAATATCGCTAGAACTGTAATAATTATACTTATTACTTATATTATTCTCAATATAACATGCATTATTACCCATATAATGCAGTTATTATCGCTAGAACTGTAATAATTATACTTATTACTTATATTATTATCAACATAACATGTATTATTACCCATATAATGGAGGTATTATTGCTAGAACTGTAATAATTATACTTATTACTTACACTATTAGCAATATAACGTGCATTGTTACCCATATAATGCAGTTATTATCGCCAGAACTGTAATAATTATACTTATTGCTTATATTATTCTCAATATAACATGCATTATTACCCATATTATGCAGTTATTATCGCAAGAACTATAATAAATATAGGTATTACTTTCATTATCATCAATATAACATGCATTATTACCCATATAATGGAGGTATTATCGCTAGAACTGTAATAATTATTCTTATTACTTATATTATTATCAATATAACATGCATTATTACCCATTTTATGCAGTTATTATCGATAGAACTGTAATAAATACACTTACTACTTTTACTATTATCAACATATCATGCACTATTAGCCATATTTTACTATTATTATCTCTAGAACTATAATAATTATACTTATTACTCCCGATGTTATCAATATAACATGCATTATTACCCATATAATGCAGTTATTATCGCTAGAACTGTAATAATTATACTTATTACTTATATTATTCTCAATATAACATGCATTATTACCCATATAATGCAGTTATTATCGCCAGAACTGTAATAATTATACTTATTACTTATATTATTCTCAATATAACATGCATTATTACCCATATTATGCAGTTATTATCGCAAGAACTATAATAAATATAGGTATTACTTTCATTATCATCAATATAACATGCATTATTACCCATATAATGGAGGTATTATCGCTAGAACTGTAATAATTATTCTTATTACTTATATTATTATCAATATTACATGCATTATTACCCATATTATGCAGTTATTGTCGATAGAACTGTAACAAATATACTTATTACTTTTATTATTATCAATATAACATGCACTATTTGCCATATTTTACTATTATTATCGCTAGAACTATAATAATTATACTTATTACTCCCGATATTATCAATATAACATGCATTATTACCCATATCATGCAGTTATGATCGCCAGAACTATAATAAATATACTTATTACTCCCAATATTATCAATGTGACATGCATTATTACCCATATAATGCAGTTATTATCGCTAGAACTGTAATAATTATACTTATTACTTATATTGTTAGCAATATAACGTGCATTATTACCCATATAATGCAGTTATTATCGCTAGAACTGTAATAATTGTACTCATTACTCATATTATTAGCAATATAACATGCATTATTACCCATATTATGCAGTTATTATCGCTAGAACTGTAATAATGATACTTATTACTTATATCATAATCAATATAACATGCATTATTACCCATATAATAGAGGTATTATCGCTAGAACTATAATAATTATACATATTACTTATACTATTAGCAATATCACGTCCATTCTTACCCATATAATGCAGTTATTATCGCTAGAACTGTAATAATTATACTTATTACTTATATTGTTAGCAATATAACGTGCATTATTACCCATATTATGCAGTTATTGTCGATAGAACTGTAATAAACATACTTATTACTTTTATTATTATCAATATAACATGCACTATTTGCCATATTTTACTATTATTATCGCTAGAACTATAATAATTATACTTATTACTCCCGATATTATCAATATAACATGCATTATTACCCATATAATGCAGTTATTATCGCTAGAACTGTAATAATTATACTTATTGCTTATATTGTTAGCAATATAACGTGCATTATTACCCATATAATGCAGTTATTATCGCTAGAACTGTAATAATTATACTTATTACTTATATTATTATCAATATAACATGCATTATTACCCATATTACGCAGTTATTATCGCTAGAACTATAATAAATATACGTATTACTCCCAATATTATCAATATAACATGCATTATTACCTATATTATGCAGTTATTATCGCTAGAACTGTAATAATTGTACTCATTACTTTTATTATTAGCAATATAACGTGCATTATTACCCATATTATGCAGTTATTATCGCTAGAACTGTAATGATTATACTTATTACTTATATTATTCTCAATATAACATGCATTATTAGCCATATTATGCAGTTATTATCGCTAGAACTGTAATAAATATACTTACTACTTTCATTATCATCAATATAACACGCATTATTACCCATATTAAGAAGTTATTATCGCTAGAACTGTAATAATTATACTTATTACTCATATTATTATCAATATAACATGCATTATTACCCATATTATGCAGTTATTATCGCTAGAACTATAATAAATATACGTATTACTTTTATTATCATCAATATAACATGCATTATTACCCATATTATGCAGTTATTATCGATAGAACTGTAATAAATATACTTATTACTTTTATTATTATCAACATAACATGCACTATTTGCCATATTTTACTATTATTATCGCTAGAACTATAATAATTATACTTATTACTCCCGATATTATCAATATAACATGCATTATTAGCCATATTATGCAGTTATTATGGCTAGAACTGTAATAAATATACTTACTACTTTCATTGTCATCAATATAACATGCATTATTACCCATATTAAGAAGTTATTATCGATAGAACTGTAATAAATATACTTATTACTTATATTATTATCAATATAACATGCATTATTACCCATATTATGCAGTTATTATCGCTAGAACTATAATAAATATACGTATTACTTTTATTATCATCAATATAACATGCATTATTACCCATATTATGCAGTTATTATCGATAGAACTGTAATAAATACACTTACTACTTTTACTATTATCAATATATCATGCACTATTAGCCATATTTTACTATTATTATCGCTAGAACTATAATAATTATACTTATTACTCCCGATGTTATCAATATAACATGCATTATTACCCATATAATGCAGTTATTATCGCTAGAACTGTAATAATTATACTTATTACTTATATTATTATCAATATAACATGCATTATTACCCATATAATGCAGTTATTATCGCTAGAACTGTAATAATTGTACTCACTACTCATATTATTAGCAATATAACGTGCATTATTACCCATATTATGCAGTTATTATCGCTAGAACTGTAATAATTATACTTATTACTTATATCATTATCAATATAACATGCATTATTACCCATATAATAGAGGTATTATCGCTAGAACTGTAATAATTATACTTATTACTTATATCATTATCAATATAACGTCCATTCTTACCCATATAATGCAGTTATTATCGCTAGAACTGTAATAATTATACTTATTACTTATACTATTAGCAATATAACGTCCATTCTTACCCATATAATGCAGTTATTATCGCTAGAACTCTAATAATTATACTTATTGCTTATATTGTTAGCAATATAACGTGCATTATTACCCATATAATGCAGTTATTATCGCTAGCACTGTAATAATTATACTTATTACTTATATTATTATCAATATAACATGTATTATTACCCATATTATGCAGTTATTATCGCTAGAACTATAATAAATATACGTATTACTTTTATTATCATCAATACTACATGCATTATTACCCATATTATGCAGTTATTGTCGATAGACCTGTAATAAATATACTTATTACTTTTATTATTATCAATATAACATGCACTATTTGCCATATTTTACTATTATTATCGCTAGAACTATAATAATTATACTTATTACTCCCGAAATTATCAATATAACATGCATTGTTACCCATATAATGCAGTTATTATCGCTAGAACTGTAATAATTATACTTATTACTTATATTATTCTCAATATAACATGCATTATTACCCATATAATGCAGTTATTATCGCTAGAACTATAATAAATATACGTATTACTTTCATTATCATCAACATAACATGCATTATTACCCATATAATGGAGGTATTATCGCTAGAACTGTAATAATTATACTGATTACTTATATTATTATCAATATAACATGCATTATTACCCATATAATGCAGTTATTATCGCTAGAACTGTAATAATTGTACTCATTACTTATATTATTTGCAATATAACGTGCATTATTACCCATATTATGCAGTTATTATCGCTAGAACTGTAATAATTATACTTATTACTTATATCATTATCAATATAACATGCATTATTACCCATATAATGGAGGTATTATCGCTTGAACTGTAATAATTATACTTATTACTTATACTATTAGCAATATAACGTGCATTGTTACCCATATAATGCAGTTATTATCGCTAGAACTGTAATAATTATACTTATTACTTATATTGTTAGCAATATAACGTGCATTATTACCCATATTATGCAGTTATTGTCGATAGAACTGTAACAAATATACTTATTACTTTTATTATTATCAATATAACATGCGCTATTTGCCATATTTTACTATTATTATCGCTAGAACTATAATAATTATACTTATTACTCCCGATATTATCAATATAACATGCATTATTACCCATATCATGCAGTTATGATCGCCAGAACTGTAATAATTATACTTATTACTTATATTATTCTCAATATAACATGCATTATTGCCCATATAATGCAGTTATTATCGCTAGAACTGTAATAATTATACTTATTACTTATATTATTATCAACATAACATGTATTATTACCCATATAATGGAGGTATTATTGCTAGAACTGTAATAATTATACTTATTACTTACACTTTTAGCAATATAACGTGCACTGTTACCCATATAATGCAGTTATTATCGCCAGAACTGTAATAATTATACTTATTACTTATATTATTCTCAATATAACATGCATTATTACCCATATTATGCAGTTATTAT
The DNA here is from genome assembly GCA_963576845.1 of Megachile leachella. NCBI lineage: Eukaryota > Metazoa > Arthropoda > Insecta > Hymenoptera > Megachilidae > Megachile > Megachile leachella. The sequence continues at coordinate 6,785 of CAUYWW010000048.1, read as the reverse complement.
CGCAAGAACTATAATAAATATAGGTATTACTTTCATTATCATCAATATAACATGCATTATTACCCATATAATGGAGGTATTATCGCTAGAACTGTAATAATTATTCTTATTACTTATATTATTATCAATATAACATGCATTATTACCCATTTTATGCAGTTATTATCGATAGAACTGTAATAAATACACTTACTACTTTTACTATTATCAATATATCATGCACTATTAGCCATATTTTACTATTATTATCGCTAGAACTATAATAATTATACTTATTACTCCCGATGTTGTCAATATAACATGCATTATTACCCATATAATGCAGTTATTATCGCTACAACTGTAATAATTATACTTATTACTTATATTGTTAGCAATATAACGTGCATTATTACCCATATTATGCAGTTATTGTCGATAGAACTGTAATAAATATACTTATTACTTTTATTATTATCAATATAACATGCACTATTTGCCATATTTTACTATTATTATCGCTAGAACTATAATAATTATACTTATTACTCCCGATATTATCAATATAACATGCATTATTACCCATATTATGCAGTTATGATCGCCAGAACTATAATAAATATACTTATTACTCCCAATATTATCAATGTAACATGCACTATTACCCATATAATGCAGTTATTATCGCTAGAACTGTAATAATTATACTTATTACTTATATTGTTAGCAATATAACGTGCATTATTACCCATATAATGCAGTTATTATCGCTAGAACTGTAATAATTATACTTATTACTCATATTATTATCAATATAACATGCATTATTACCCATATTATGCAGTTATTATCGCTAGAACTGTAATAAATATACTTATTACTCCCGATGTTATCAATATAACATGCATTATTACCCATATAATGCAGTTATTATCGCTAGAACTGTAATAATTATACTTATTACTTATATTATTATCAACATAACATGTATTATTACCCATATAATGGAGGTATTATTGCTAGAACTGTAATAATTATACTTATTACTTACACTATTAGCAATATAACGTGCATTGTTACCCATATAATGCAGTTATTATCGCCAGAACTGTAATAATTATACTTATTACTTATATTATTCTCAATATAACATGCATTATTACCCATATTATGCAGTTATTATCGCAAGAACTATAATAAATATAGGTATTACTTTCATTATCATCAATATAACATGCATTATTACCCATATAATGGAGGTATTATCGCTAGAACTGTAATAATTATTCTTATTACTTATATTATTATCAATATAACATGCATTATTACCCATTTTATGCAGTTATTATCGATAGAACTGTAATAAATACACTTACTACTTTTACTATTATCAATATATCATGCACTATTAGCCATATTTTACTATTATTATCGCTAGAACTATAACAATTATACTTATTACTCCCGATGTTATCAATATAACATGCATTATTACCCATATAATGCAGTTATTATCGCTAGAACTGTAATAATTATACTTATTACTGATATTATTCTCAATATAACATGCATTATTACCCATATTATGCAGTTACTATCGCTAGAACTATAATAAATATACGTATTACTTTTATTAACATCAATATAACATGCATTATTACCCATATTATGCAGTTATTATCGATAGAACTGTAATAAATACACTTACTACTTTTACTATTATCAATATATCATGCACTATTAGCCATATTTTACTATTATTATCGCTAGAACTATAATAATTATACTTATTACTCCCGATGTTATCAATATAACATGCATTATTACCCATATAATGCAGTTATTATCGCTAGAACTGTAATAAATATACTTATTACTTTTATTATTATCAATATAACATGCACTATTAGCCATATTTTACTATTATTATCGCTAGAACTATAATAATTATACTTATTACTCCCGATGTTATCAATATAACATGCATTATTACCCATATAATGCAGTTATTATCGCTAGAACTGTAATAATTATACTTATTACTTATATTATTATGAATATAACATGCATTATTACCCATATAATGCAGTTATTATCGCTAGAACTGTAATAATTGTACTCATTACTTATATTATTAGCAATATAACGTGCATTATTACCCATATTATGCAGTTATTATCGCTAGAACTGTAATAATTATACTTATTACTTATATCATTATCAACTTAACATGCATTATTACCCATATAATGGAGGTATTATCGCTTGAACTGTAATAATTATACTTATTACTTATACTATTAGCAATATAACGTGCATTGTTACCCATATAATGCAGTTATTATCGCTAGAACTGTAATAATTATACTTATTACTTATATTGTTAGCAATATAACGTGCATTATTACCCATATTATGCAGTTATTGTCGATAGAACTGTAATAAATATACTTATTACTTTTATTATTATCAATATAACATGCATTATTACCCATATTATGCAGTTATTATCGCTAGAACTATAATAAATATACGTACTACTTTCATTATCATCAACATAACATGCATTATTACCCATATAATGGAGGTATTATCGCTAGAACTGTAATAATTATACTGATTACTTATATTATTATCAATATAACATGCATTATTACCCATATTATGCAGTTATTATCCCTAGAACCATAATAAATATACTTATTACTCCCAATATTATCAATATAACATGCATTTTTACCCATATAATGCAGTTATTATCGCTAGAACTGTAATAATTATACTTATTACTTATATTATTATCGATATAACATGCATTATTACCCATATAATGCAGTTATTATCGCTAGAACTGTAATAATTGTACTCATTACTTATATTATTTGCAATATAACGTGCATTATTACCCATATTATGCAGTTATTATCGCTAGAACTGTAATAATTATACTTATTACTTATATCATTATCAATATAACATGCATTATTACCCATATAATGGAGGTATTATCGCTTGAACTGTAATAATTATACTTATTACTTATACTATTAGCAATATAACGTGCACTGTTACCCATATAATGCAGTTATTATCGCTAGAACTGTAATAATTATACTTATTACTTATATTCTTAGCAATATAACGTGCATTATTACCCATATTATGCAGTTATTGTCGATAGAACTGTAATAAATATACTTATTACTTTTATTATTATCAATATAACATGCACTATTTGCCATATTTTACTATTATTATCGCTAGAACTATAATAATTATACTTATTACTCCCGATATTATCAATATAACATGCATTATTACCCATATAATGCAGTTATTATCGCTAGAACTGTAATAATTATACTTATTGCTTATATTGTTAGCAATATAACGTGCATTATTACCCATATAATGCAGTTATTATCGCTAGAACTGTAATAATTATACTTATTACTTATATTATTATCAATATAACATGCATTATTACCCATATTACGCAGTTATTATCGCTAGAACTATAATAAATATACGTATTACTCCCAATATTATCAATATAACATGCATTATTACCTATATTATGCAGTTATTATCGCTAGAACTGTAATAATTGTACTCATTACTTTTATTATTAGCAATATAACGTGCATTATTACCCATATTATGCAGTTATTATCGCTAGAACTGTAATGATTATACTTATTACTTATATTATTCTCAATATAACATGCATTATTAGCCATATTATGCAGTTATTATCGCTAGAACTGTAATAAATATACTTACTACTTTCATTATCATCAATATAACACGCATTATTACCCATATTAAGAAGTTATTATCGCTAGAACTGTAATAATTATACTTATTACTCATATTATTATCAATATAACATGCATTATTACCCATATTATGCAGTTATTATCGCTAGAACTATAATAAATATACGTATTACTTTTATTATCATCAATATAACATGCATTATTACCCATATTATGCAGTTATTATCGATAGAACTGTAATAAATATACTTATTACTTTTATTATTATCAACATAACATGCACTATTTGCCATATTTTACTATTATTATCGCTAGAACTATAATAATTATACTTATTACTCCCGATATTATCAATATAACATGCATTATTAGCCATATTATGCAGTTATTATGGCTAGAACTGTAATAAATATACTTACTACTTTCATTGTCATCAATATAACATGCATTATTACCCATATTAAGAAGTTATTATCGATAGAACTGTAATAAATATACTTATTACTTATATTATTATCAATATAACATGCATTATTACCCATATTATGCAGTTATTATCGCTAGAACTATAATAAATATACGTATTACTTTTATTATCATCAATATAACATGCATTATTACCCATATTATGCAGTTATTATCGATAGAACTGTAATAAATACACTTACTACTTTTACTATTATCAATATATCATGCACTATTAGCCATATTTTACTATTATTATCGCTAGAACTATAATAATTATACTTATTACTCCCGATGTTATCAATATAACATGCATTATTACCCATATAATGCAGTTATTATCGCTAGAACTGTAATAATTATACTTATTACTTATATTATTATCAATATAACATGCATTATTACCCATATAATGCAGTTATTATCGCTAGAACTGTAATAATTGTACTCACTACTCATATTATTAGCAATATAACGTGCATTATTACCCATATTATGCAGTTATTATCGCTAGAACTGTAATAATTATACTTATTACTTATATCATTATCAATATAACATGCATTATTACCCATATAATAGAGGTATTATCGCTAGAACTGTAATAATTATACTTATTACTTATATCATTATCAATATAACGTCCATTCTTACCCATATAATGCAGTTATTATCGCTAGAACTGTAATAATTATACTTATTACTTATACTATTAGCAATATAACGTCCATTCTTACCCATATAATGCAGTTATTATCGCTAGAACTCTAATAATTATACTTATTGCTTATATTGTTAGCAATATAACGTGCATTATTACCCATATAATGCAGTTATTATCGCTAGCACTGTAATAATTATACTTATTACTTATATTATTATCAATATAACATGTATTATTACCCATATTATGCAGTTATTATCGCTAGAACTATAATAAATATACGTATTACTTTTATTATCATCAATACTACATGCATTATTACCCATATTATGCAGTTATTGTCGATAGACCTGTAATAAATATACTTATTACTTTTATTATTATCAATATAACATGCACTATTTGCCATATTTTACTATTATTATCGCTAGAACTATAATAATTATACTTATTACTCCCGAAATTATCAATATAACATGCATTGTTACCCATATAATGCAGTTATTATCGCTAGAACTGTAATAATTATACTTATTACTTATATTATTCTCAATATAACATGCATTATTACCCATATAATGCAGTTATTATCGCTAGAACTATAATAAATATACGTATTACTTTCATTATCATCAACATAACATGCATTATTACCCATATAATGGAGGTATTATCGCTAGAACTGTAATAATTATACTGATTACTTATATTATTATCAATATAACATGCATTATTACCCATATAATGCAGTTATTATCGCTAGAACTGTAATAATTGTACTCATTACTTATATTATTTGCAATATAACGTGCATTATTACCCATATTATGCAGTTATTATCGCTAGAACTGTAATAATTATACTTATTACTTATATCATTATCAATATAACATGCATTATTACCCATATAATGGAGGTATTATCGCTTGAACTGTAATAATTATACTTATTACTTATACTATTAGCAATATAACGTGCATTGTTACCCATATAATGCAGTTATTATCGCTAGAACTGTAATAATTATACTTATTACTTATATTGTTAGCAATATAACGTGCATTATTACCCATATTATGCAGTTATTGTCGATAGAACTGTAACAAATATACTTATTACTTTTATTATTATCAATATAACATGCACTATTTGCCATATTTTACTATTATTATCGCTAGAACTATAATAATTATACTTATTACTCCCGATATTATCAATATAACATGCATTATTACCCATATCATGCAGTTATGATCGCCAGAACTATAATAAATATACTTATTACTCCCAATATTATCAATGTGACATGCATTATTACCCATATAATGCAGTTATTATCGCTAGAACTGTAATAATTATACTTATTACTTATATTGTTAGCAATATAACGTGCATTATTACCCATATAATGCAGTTATTATCGCTAGAACTGTAATAATTGTACTCATTACTCATATTATTAGCAATATAACATGCATTATTACCCATATTATGCAGTTATTATCGCTAGAACTGTAATAATGATACTTATTACTTATATCATAATCAATATAACATGCATTATTACCCATATAATAGAGGTATTATCGCTAGAACTATAATAATTATACTTATTACTTATACTATTAGCAATATAACGTCCACTCTTACCCATATAATGCAGTTATTATCGCTAGAACTGTAATAATTATACTTATTACTTATATTGTTAGCAATATAACGTGCATTATTACCCATATAATGCAGTTATTATCGCTAGAACTGTAATAATTATACTTATTACTGATATTATTCTCAATATAACATGCATTATTACCCATATTATGCAGTTACTATCGCTAGAACTATAATAAATATACGTATTACTTTTATTATCATCAATATAACATGCATTATTA